>CAKLNU010000904.1:0-503804 GCA_922788865.1 Poeciliopsis turneri | reverse complement strand
TTATACTTCGTTTGATTTACATGTGCTAAAATATTCAAATGAATCTCATTGACCGAGTGGAAGTCTCTCTAGAAACAATGGAACGCTTCTGTCTGCTGCAATTTTGGTTAAAAGGTGATTTTCCAGAAGTAGCCAGAAATTGTAGTCAACTAAGAATAACTTTCCTTCAGAAGTAATCGTTTTCAAGTTGAAGGGAAAAAAATGGTACAGTAAAATTACTTTTGTTGGTACATTGTTTTCAGAAAGTTACTCACTTATTGTAAGTGACTAAATATAACCGTAGTACCAGCCACTACTGGTAATGTGTACAACTTGGTGAACAAACTGTATCTGATGAAAATTGTGTTGCATTTCAATGAAAAACTATATATTTTCAAATAACATCACTTCAGCTTAGTTGCATTTAAAAACATGTGAACAAGAAAAATGAAAGTACAACTGAAAGGGAACAGGAAACTACAGTAAATCAGGGCGATGTTTAAAGATATGGAGATGGCTGGTAAGAAACGTTTCTCGTGTTCGTAGTATAATGACTTCTGAGTATTCAAAGATTATGAAAGATAATTATTATTGTCAAGCTACATGGTACATTGAAGGGGATGTGGTAAGATGTGAAGCTAATACAGATTTTCGTAGATAATAGCACGTGCAAGGAAAAGAAACTGCGATATAAAAAGGTCAGCTTGACAAACTACAGCACAGCTGGAACAAGCTTGATTTTCTGGCAACATGTTCATACTGAAGAAATTCCAGCATCTCCTTGTGCTGACATTTCTCTGTCAAACAGGTAAGAAATCCACATATTTTTATTCATGAAAAACTAAACAGGCCTCTGAACTGCTTGTGTCCTTTACCTACCTCTTTAGTTCATGCAAGTCACATCATAGATGGGGAAAAGGCTCCTTTAAACTCGATGCAGTACATGGTCTCTGTGCAAAGCAATGGACATCATGCATGTGGAGGATTTCTGATCAGTGAGGACTTTGTGGTCACTGCTGCACACTGCAATACTCCGTGAGTCCGATTCCTTATTCTATTGTTGCATCCCACTAATAGTAGAGTTCATTTGTTGCACATGTATGTAATAACCTACTTCCTGTCAATACTTTCAGTAAACCCAATCTGGTGGTCGTGGGAAATCACAATATCAAAAGTTCAAACATAAGAAAAATAAATATTCAGTACAGCTGCGTATTCCCAACTTACCGGGAAGTTGGACTTGGCAATGACATCATGCTGCTTAAAGTAAGTATGTGTTTATGAAAGGTCCACAACACAGGTTTTTAGTATGATTACTGTGTAGAAACTCACCAGTTGTTAATATTGCCATACTTATGTTAAAAGTGTTTTTCTCACATATTACATATGTACAAACATATTATTATTCAGTGTAAATCATCAGTTGTCCTGCACCATAAATATAAGCAACATAATTATTATCACTGGCAGTTGTAATAGCAAGTGGCAGCTCTACTGATACGAGTATTAATAATTGTACTTTTTATTTTTCCCAAATCCCATATCGACTTATCAACCCATACAAAATTCCAGTCATGTCACCTTTATAAGTAATGGTAAACAAAAAATTATAAACTAATATAATTACGCCATTATAACTAATTTTAACATTTTTCACCAATACGTTACAGTCATACTAAATGTTCTTATGCAGATTTAGTAATTGTAAATATTCTGGAGTAAGACAAAGGAGGAAGAGTGCCATTGTAGTGTTTAGAGAAGTTTAACTACTTACACAATTCACTCACCATTTAAATTTAGTGGAAGATTAATGTGTTGTGCAAATGTTTAATTGTGAAAATTCAGTCTCAGTTCATCAGGTATGCAGGTGTTTTGAAGAAAACTCTGAATGTAGATAGAAAAATTTTGGAGTTCTCTAGATTAGTTTAAGCATTTTACGAGTACATTCTATTTATAATCATGGAATTACAGATGAGGAAAAAAAACATGACATTTGTAATGTTTTTTTCCTTCTATTTTTGCCTTTTCAGCTCTCTGAGAAAGTCTCCATGAACAACGCAGTGAAGACCATTCCAATTCCAAATTCTGACAGAATCTTAAGAGAAAATCAGACATGCATGGTCGCCGGATGGGGTAAAACAGGAAGCAACATGGACAGCGATGATCTTAGAGTCGCAAAGGTGTCGATCATAAATTCACAAGTCTGTCAGAAGGAATGGGGTAATACTCTTCCACCAAATGTGATCTGTGCTGGTGGATTTGAAACCACAAAAGGATTCTGTCAGGTACATCTTTTGTATTTTCAGTTTATTAATAGTCCAAACATAAGGTGATATATGGAGGAATTTTTCTGCCACAATCCCAGAGCACACATTTTCAGTTTGAAACCAGGACTTTGTAACTTTCTTCTCACACTTCTAATGATTGTACTCAAAACTTCTCCTCGCGCTCAGACTTAGTTTCTGCTCAGAGCAAATCTTTTCTCGAAAAACCTTTTGTTTGCTTGGGGGAATTTTTATGCCATAAATAATACAAGAGCACATATTTTCAGTCTGAAAGCAGGATGTCATGTCTATTGTTTTCCGAACCTTTAACACTTTTGCTTACATTTACATTTTGAAAGCAGGACTTCATGTCTTTCACCTCAAGACTTGTAACGCTTGTACTCAAAACTTCTCCTTGTGCTCAGACTGAGTCTCTGCTCACTTTTGGAAATGCATTTTGGCACAGTCGCCTGTGCAGGTTGCTACAATCGATAGTAGCCACACAGCCAAACCCGCTGCAAGGAAACAAATGCACCCGGCACAACACTTTCATGTTATTGGCTGAGAGGTTGCCAGGCAATTGTCCCAAAAGGTGTTTACAAAAGCGAGCAGAGACCAAGTCTGAGTGCGAGAAAAACTTCAGATTCGGTGAACTAAATCTGAACTTTTGAAAAAAAGACATGAAGTCCTGATTTAAAAATGAAAATGTAAGCAAAAGTATTAAAAGTTTTGAGAACAATAGCAAGCAAGCAGAGTTTTATAAGCGAAGATTTGCTCCGAGCAGAGAATAAGTGTGAGCATGAGGAGATGTTTTGAGTGCAATCATTAGAAGTTTTGAGATGAAAGATATGAAGTCCTGCTTTCAAAATAAAAATGTAGTCAAAAGTATAAAACATTTTGAGAACAAAAAACATGAAATTCTGCTTTCAGACTGAAAATACGTAGTCTTGGATTATGGCAGAAAAATTCTTCCATAGTGACAGATATCAAACGAATGTACAAAAACTCCTCATCTTCACAGGGTGATTCTGGTGGCCCTCTGGTGTGTGACAGGGAAGCTGTTGGTATCGTGTCATTCAACAGAAATTCCAACTGCTCCTACCCAAATGCACCCAACATCTACACAGACATTTCTATATATCATCAGTGGCTCAACTGTGCTGTGAAGAAAAAGAAATGTGGCTGTGCAAACCCTTAGAATGAAGCATTGTTCCAGCTCATGGTGTGTGGGTGGTGAAGTTACGGATTCTATCTAGGGCAATGTCGTCAGCTTCTGCTCTTTAGCTGAATAAAACAAAACGCTTTTGGATATTTTCAGCTGTCTCTTTTATTTTCAAACACCATAAACAAAATAACTTCTTCACAGTGGTAAGTGTGTGTTGTTTCTGTTACTGATTTGAGCCATGGTGGGAGGAATCTGCAACACATACTGCTGAAGTCCATGTTATAACTAGTATGACTCAAGTAAATCCACATTGTTACCTCTGTTATGAAGAGGAAGGAAAATAGTCCATGGTTTTTCAAATAGAAATCTGCAATTTCTTGCACAAAAAGTACATTTTAGTTTACATCCCGTAGTCGGAAGGATTCCTGTGAATTATATAGCCTTGAGTGAAGATCCTAGTAAGAAGTGTTCTGAATACAGCTCTAATGTATGGATTTGGAAGTACACCAATGCAGCCTCCTGGTAAAAGGTGTTCAAAGTAAGTTCTCATGGACCGGTATCCTGTTGCAGTACACATGCATCTATTGAATGGCTCATTAGCAGGGTTCTGCAGAACTTAAATCTGCCATAGTGCGGCAGAAACACATCAAGAACATGTTGGACACTGGCTATTGTGGACTTGAGTTGGAGACTGCACTGTCCCATAGTGCAGCACTCTATAAATTCCACTGTAATGTAGCTGCTACACACAGGTTTGTCCTTTTATGATGGTTCATCCTACTCCTCTACTTTCACAATAGATTTCTACTGCCAGAGATAGTCAGGTTAGGAGATTATTTTGGGGGAAAGCTTCCAAATGTGCTTCACGATCATTGCTAAGCCATCCTTTACATGATTTTACCACATTTTCTTTCAATGCAGGACACTTTTACCATTCGTCCTGTATTGTCCAGAGCTTTTGGGTCTTAACGCATTTTATATCCTCCTTTGGTAATGGTGTGATTTTAGAAGATACTTTTAAAGACTATTTTACAATATTCGTGGCCTTTGGCCTACAATATCATACATTGCTATTTGGGCTTCATCAATAATACTAAAAAGATTAATGAACTTAATTTTAGACCATTTGGTCTAATCATTCAAGGTAATTAGTTTGTCGTTTCTCCTTCTATTTATGTTAGTTGGTTCATAATATTTTTATTCAACAAATACAGATAAAGACGTGTTAGTTTGATAGACGATCATTTCTATTTTGAATCAATTGGTTGACAGATAGAATGAGCTTCTTGGCTTTTTGAATGTATAATAATAAAAATGTTTCCATGAGAAAAAAGGAAGTTATGTCAGGTTTGTAATTAGGTTGATTAATTAGTGGTGAAATAAATTACATAAATTTACTTAATAATTATACAGAAGTATGATTTGGGTTGGGACAGTCTGAATCTAAGAAAATGGCTCTGTTTGAAATGAACAGAGGCCAAAGGAATCGGCTGTCAATTAAGTCGGAGAAAAGTTCTAAGCAAAGTAGCAAAGATGATAATCTCATGAATGTAAGAGATCACAAGAAACTCAGTCAGTTTGAGTCAAACTTGACTCAGATTGATGAGGGTTAAAAATGATGACACTAGTTGAAAGCGGCTTACTTTGACGGATGTGGGTGTAAACAACAGATTGCTGGAGATAATGTACAAAAGGCCCAGATAAACAATACTTTGACCACAAGTTGGATCTGCTGGCATCATGGACTGTTTGTCTACATTTCTGTTTTTCAATGTTCTAGCATGTCTTGGACAAACTGGTAAGAGACTATCCGATTGTCTTTCTCCAACTGTCTCACTGAACCCATCGCTAATCTTTGTCTGTATTTTCAGCCCACGGGAGTGACATCATACATGGGGAAATAGCCCCAGCCAACTCGATGCAGTACATGGTCTCAGTGCAAAACTGGAATGGTCATATGTGTGGAGGATTTCTGGTCAGGCAGGACATTGTGGTCACTGCTGCTCACTGTGCTGTCGAGTGAGTTCCTCTTCCACGTCTGTTTCTTATTGATGACCATAAAAATGTCCCCTCATAAGAATTTTAACATTTAATGCTTCAGTCAATCTGTGCATGTTGTTCTGGGAACCCACAAGCTGTCGAAGAGGTACATAAGCCCAGTGAACATTGAATACTTCTGTAGATATCCAACTTATAAAGCTGCTGGATTTGGTGATGACATCATGCTCCTTAAAGTAAGTATTTATTAATACAAGCAACATGAAATGTGACATTCAGCGCACACCTATTTATGTCTGTTTTATTAATTTAATGTGGAGGTAGTTTCAAAAAGATCTAAGTTAGTATTTGTCATTTTGTGCATCTTCAGTTGTCCAAGAAATTTCCGCTAAATAACAGGGTGAAAATAATTCCACTTCCATCGTCTTCCGATGCAAACCTTAGAGATGGTCAGATCTGCTCTGTGGCTGGATGGGGTAAAACTGAGACCTACCATCATATGGTGGATAACCTGAGAGTGGTGAATGTGTCAATCTTAAATCCACAACTCTGTCGGGAGAAATGGGGAAATGGATTTCCTTCTAATGTGATCTGTGCTGGTGGATTCGACACAGAGAAAGGATTTTGTCAGGTAAGTGTTACTGCTCTTCATGTTTAAAATAATTTGGTCAATGTAAAAATAAAACTCCAATATTTTTACAGGGTGATTCTGGTGGTCCACTGGTGTGCAACGGGATAGCTGTTGGTGTTGTGTCATTCAACAAACTTGCCAACTGCAACTACCCAGATGTACCCAACGTCTACACAGACACATCCAAATATCTTCAATGGATCAACAACATTGTGAAAAGAAATAAATGTGTGTAGCAAACTTCTTACAGAAGGTCTTCCTGCTCAGGGAGTTGTTAATTTCATTTCCTTGTCTTTGCCAACTTCTGGTATTCTTTATGAAATAAAGAAAAGCCAAATGCAGTCAAATGCTAAGAGTGAGATTCTTTTTGTTATTTCTCAACATATAAGTACATATTTAACGGTAGTAATATACTATATATATGGTCTATGGAGTCAGTTCTGTCAGATGCCCAGGAGGAATCCTGATCAGATGCTCAAACCACCTAAACTGACTCCTTTTGATGCAAAACTGAAGATACTCTACTTTGAGCTTCCGACAAATGAAAGAGCTTCTCATCTCTAAGGTTTAGTCCAAACAATCTACAGAGAAGCTCATATCAGATGCTTATGTTCAGGACTTCCTTCCTATGGCCATGATGCTTCTTTCATACTATAGATATCCTCAGACCCTTTTACGACTAAATCTTCCAGTACAGCTAAATCCTATTTAAGCTTTTTGATCATATTACAGAAATAAATGTACATAGCTAGTGTGTAAATGGTATGTATAATTTTCTGTTGTAAATAACTATTTTGTCCAAGAGTTTAAAAAAATGTTTAATCTAAACTTTATTCCACAAAGGTTTAAGGCACAGTGCAGAGTGACACAGTTCTCTTGATGTGACAGAAACCAAAACTAAAGAGTCCGTTGTTAAATACGGAAATTTGAGGGATTTCTGTTTTTTTTTTTTTTTACTTACTTTAGCGTAATAAAAACAATGTTTTGCACACATTTGTGATGGAAATGCAGCTTATATCTCTGTTCTATACTCCTCTTTTGAAGGAGCTAGTTGTTTTCTAGTTAACTTCCTTTCTCAACACACTGTTTTGAAATAGGAGGTTAACTTATGGTTTGGTAACCCCCCCCTGTCATCCTTACACTTTTCTATACTCTGTTGAATAAGAACACAGGCAGACGAATGAATAGCAATCAGACAGAAAACAACTTCAACTTGATTTTAATCTCCAAACTCCTGGTTAACAGAGAAAAAAAATGTGTCACCTTGTTGTTTTTCCCACAATTTCTCTTAATAAAACGGATCTGTATTTGTGATTTCCATTCAGCATATAAAAGATAAAAACATGGGATGGACAGATTTGACACTTTGAAGTATTTTAACCATCAAGGAAGATCCAGCAAAAATTTGACAGAGAAGGCAGGATATGTCCTCATTACTACATTGCCACCTGTTGGTGACTCTAAGGGTGTACTTGACAATATGTCTTCTTCAATTAGTCCTTTTTTAAAACCAATACATGTGTCCATGTGCTGGACACATGTTGTGTTGGACTCATATTCCAAGGCCAAAAGTACACAAAACAATAACAATGGGTTCATTGTGGTGAGATGAGATGTTCAGATGTACCTGCTGTCCAGTTCCCATATAATCAAAAGCAAATGAAAGAATCATAAAATGCTGAAAACAGTAAAGAAGTTGAAAGTTTTTTAATATAGAAGTAAAACTGAAAGGTAATTTTAAATGCACTAAGTGCCATTAAGACTGAGTTGTGTGACTTTCCATCCGACTCATTCTGAAAGTACTATATTTTCATCTGAAAGATCAGTGGTGGGGGTTGATTGATTAGATAGAAAGGAGTAGGAAACTTTTAGATATTTTTTTTTTTTTACTTGCATATGTGCTAAAGACAAAAATCTAGATTTTAGATTTATATAATGACGCCAGCTAGTGGAGCAATATGCTATAAAAACCTCAGCATCACAAGCACAACCTACAGGAGCTGGCACCATGTATGGCCTGGGTACATTACTGCTTTTCCACATTGTGACATCTCTTGGACAAAATGGTAATCCTGTGTTTTACTCTCGAACTAAAATATTTCTAAGCTGATTTTTTAATTTTCTTTTTATTCATTATTGCAGTCCATGGGAGTGACATCATACATGGGGAAAAGGCACCTGAGAACTCAATGCAGTACATGGTCTCATTGCAAAACAGGAAAGGTCATGTGTGTGGAGGAGTTCTGGTGAGCGAGGACTTTGTGGTCACTGCTGCACACTGTGCTAAAGAGTAAGTTCTTCATCTGTCTGTTTCTGAATGATGAAATGAAATAGTCATAAAATTACCATAAAAACTGTAACTGATGACCACAAGTATTTCAATATCTAACTCTTCAGTGAACCTGTGCATGTTGTTCTGGGAACCCACAAGCTGTCGAAGAGCAACATGAGCCCAATGAATATTGAACACTTCTGCAAACATCCAGATTATAAAAATGTTGCTCTTGGTGATGACATCATGCTCCTTAAAGTAAGTATATTTTTATACAAATAACATGCATTGTGACATGTAGTGCACATTGATTCATATAAATTGTATAGATTTAATGGAGATGGTGTTAAATAATAAAAGGTGAGCTAGCATTTTCTTGTCCTTTTGTACATCTTCAGTTGTCTGGGAGAGCTCCACTAAATGACAAGGTGAACATAATTCCACTTCCATCGTCTTCCGATGCAAACCTTAGAGATGGTCAGATCTGCTCTGTGGCTGGATGGGGGTAAAACTGAGACCTACCATCATATGGTGGATGACCTGAGAGTGGTGAATGTGTCAATCTTAAATCCACAACTCTGTCGGGAGAAATGGGGAGATGGATTTCCTTCTAATGTGATCTGTGCTGGTGGATTCGACACAGAGAAAGGATTTTGTCAGGTAAGTGTTACTGCTCTTCATGTTTAAAATAATTTGGTCAATGTAAAAATAAAACTCCAATATTTTTACAGGGTGATTCTGGTGGTCCACTGGTGTGCAACGGGATAGCTGTTGGTGTTGTGTCATTCAACAAACTTGCCAACTGCAACTACCCAGATGTACCCAACGTCTACACAGACACATCCAAATATCTTCAATGGATCAACAACATTGTGAAAACGAAGAAATGTGTGTAGCAAACTTCTTACAGAAGGTCTTCCTCCTCAGGGAGTTGTTAATTTCATTTCCTTGTCTTTGCCAACTTCTGGTATTCTTTATGAAATAAAGAAAAGCCAAATGCAGTCAAATGCTAAGAGTGAGATTCTTTTTGTTATTTCTCAACATATAAGTACATATTTAACGGTAGTAATATACTATATATATGGTCTATGGAGTCAGTTCTGTCAGATGCCCAGGAGGAATCCTGATCAGATGCTCAAACCTAAACTGACTCCTTTTGATGCAAAACTGCAGATACTCTACTTTGAGCTTCCGACAAATGAAAGAGCTTCTCATCTCTAAGGTTTAGTCCAAACAATCTACAGAGAAGCTCATATCAGATGCTTATGTTCAGGACTTCCTTCCTATGGCCATGATGCTTCTTTCATACTATAGATATCCTCAGACCCTTTTACGACTAAATCTTCCAGTACAGCTAAATCCTATTTAAGCTTTTTGATCATATTACAGAAATAAATGTACATAGCTAGTGTGTAAATGGTATGTATAATTTTCTGTTGTAAATAACTATTTTGTCCAAGAGTTTAAAAAAATGTTTTAATCTAAACTTTATTCCACAAAGGTTTAAGGCACAGTGCAGAGTGACACAGTTCTCTTGATGTGACAGAAACCAAAACTAAAGAGTCCGTTGTTAAATACGGAAATTTGAGGGATTTCTGTACTTACTTTAGCGTAATAAAAACAATGTTTTGCACACATTTGTGATGGAAATGCAGCTTATATCTCTGTTCTATACTCCTCTTTTGAAGGAGCTAGTTGTTTTCTAGTTAACTTCCTTTCTCAACACACTGTTTTGAAATAGGAGGTTAACTTATGGTTTGGTAACCCCCCCCTGTCATCCTTACACTTTTCTATACTCTGTTGAATAAGAACACAGGCAGACGAATGAATAGCAATCAGACAGAAAACAACTTCAACTTGATTTTAATCTCCAAACTCCTGGTTAACAGAGAAAAAAATGTGTCACCTTGTTGTTTTTCCCACAATTTCTCTTAATAAAACGGATCTGTATTTGTGATTTCCATTCAGCATATAAAAGATAAAAACATGGGATGGACAGATTTGACACTTTGAAGTATTTTAACCATCAAGGAAGATCCAGCAAAAATTTGACAGAGAAGGCAGGATATGTCCTCATTACTACATTGCCACCTGTTGGTGACTCTAAGGGTGTACTTGACAATATGTCTTCTTCAATTAGTCCTTTTTTAAAACCAATACATGTGTCCATGTGCTGGACACATGTTGTGTTGGACTCATATTCCAAGGCCAAAAGTACACAAAACAATAACAATGGGTTCATTGTGGTGAGATGAGATGTTCAGATGTACCTGCTGTCCAGTTCCCATATAATCAAAAGCAAATGAAAGAATCATAAAATGCTGAAAACAGTAAAGAAGTTGAAAGTTTTTTAATATAGAAGTAAAACTGAAAGGTAATTTTAAATGCACTAAGTGCCATTAAGACTGAGTTGTGTGACTTTCCATCTGACTCATTCTGAAAGTACTATATTTTCATCTGAAAGATCAGTGGTGGGGGTTGATTGATTAGATAGAAAGGAGTAGGAAACTTTTAGATATATTTTTTTTTTTTACTTGCATATGTGCTAAAGACAAAAATCTAGATTTTAGATTTATATAATGACGCCAGCTAGTGGAGCAATATGCTATAAAAACCTCAGCATCACAAGCACAACCTACAGGAGCTGGCACCATGTATGGCCTGGGTACATTACTGCTTTTCCACATTGTGACATCTCTTGGACAAAATGGTAATCCTGTGTTTTACTCTCGAACTAAAATATTTCTAAGCTGATTTTTTAATTTTCTTTTTATTCATTATTGCAGTCCATGGGAGTGACATCATACATGGGGAAAAGGCACCTGAGAACTCAATGCAGTACATGGTCTCATTGCAAAACAGGAAAGGTCATGTGTGTGGAGGAGTTCTGGTGAGCGAGGACTTTGTGGTCACTGCTGCACACTGTGCTAAAGAGTAAGTTCTTCATCTGTCTGTTTCTGAATGATGAAATGAAATAGTCATAAAATTACCATAAAAACTGTAACTGATGACCACAAGTATTTCAATATCTAACTCTTCAGTGAACCTGTGCATGTTGTTCTGGGAACCCACAAGCTGTCGAAGAGCAACATGAGCCCAATGAATATTGAACACTTCTGCAAACATCCAGATTATAAAAATGTTGCTCTTGGTGATGACATCATGCTCCTTAAAGTAAGTATATTTTTATACAAATAACATGCATTGTGACATGTAGTGCACATTGATTCATATAAATTGTATAGATTTAATGGAGATGGTGTTAAATAATAAAAGGTGAGCTAGCATTTTCTTGTCCTTTTGTACATCTTCAGTTGTCTGGGAGAGCTCCACTAAATGACAAGGTGAACATAATTCCACTTCCATCGTCTTCCGATGCAAACCTTAGAGATGGTCAGATCTGCTCTGTGGCTGGATGGGGTAAAACTGAGACCTACCATCATATGGTGGATGACCTGAGAGTGGTGAATGTGTCAATCTTAAATCCACAACTCTGTCGGGAGAAATGGGGAGATGGATTTCCTTCTAATGTGATCTGTGCTGGTGGATTCGACACAGAGAAAGGATTTTGTCAGGTAAGTGTTACTGCTCTTCATGTTTAAAATAATTTGGTCAATGTAAAAATAAAACTCCAATATTTTTACAGGGTGATTCCGGTGGTCCACTGGTGTGCAACGGGATAGCTGTTGGTGTTGTGTCATTCAACAAACTTGCCAACTGCAACTACCCAGATGTACCCAACGTCTACACAGACACATCCAAATATCTTCAATGGATCAACAACATTGTGAAAAGAAATAAATGTGTGTAGCAAACTTCTTACAGAAGGTCTTCCTGCTCAGGGAGTTGTTAATTTCATTTCCATGCCTCTGTCAGCTGGTGGCAGAACTGCGAAATAAAGCAAAATGCAATTAAAGGATGCATAATCTTTAGGAAAAAATATGCTATCAATACATGAATATAATATGTCAAACACAAAAATTATACCCTTTGTGATGTTTTTGGCAATAAGGATTAAACCTTGTTGCCCATTAATTTTATCTTATAAATGCATTTGGAGGGGTTGGAGGTGTTAAGTTCTGTCTAGTTTATAGCACAAGCTAGTAACTCTATTACCTTTGTTTGATATGAGAATGCTGTATATTTCAAAAGTAATTAAAAATAAATTTGACTTTGCATAAATGCTATAATTGGTGCCCCTTCCTTTTCTCACGCTTTCCTTTCAACATGTCGCACAGCAATGCATCTCCAAGATTTCAACCGTTTTTAGGAGATTTGACCTGAGGAGTAGATTACATGACAAGCGCACAATCGCAGTCAGACCAGAGGTTTCCTAATTGCAGCTGCCGTTAGGCTGGCGGAGCTCAGGGAGGAGCCACCGCTCCACCCTGAGGATGGAGCTCGACTGCGGACTGAAACGCCAAAATGTCAGTAAATAGGTGGACAGTGGCATGAAGAAGTGTTTAGGCATCCCTGAATAGCTGCCATGGAATATTTTTCAACTGGAAATCAAATGAATCGCAGCAATAATCTGAGAAGATTTTTTCACGAGGAAATAACATTGTAATGTAATAAAAGCTCAAAAAAAGTAGATTTAATATAATATTCGCCACTTCAGCCTCACATACATATGCCAAACATTGGTGTAATTTTAAAGTGTAAAATCTTAGCTTAGTAGTTAAGAGTTAGGGATACTTTACACTTTTATTACAGAGATTTCATGAGAAATGACAGCCTTATAGTAACTGCCTGCTCCAGGAAAACATGTGATGAATTTTTGGGAGTTTTGTTTAAAACAAAAAATTAAATTACAGATTTGGAAAAGCTTTTCCATGCTTTCAGTAGTTGAAAAATAACTTGAGTCATTTACCATCTGAGAGGACCACAATTCTCTGATAAGTTTTTTTTTTTTTTTTTTTTTAATCAACGCCAAGGATCATTTTTTTCACATTTCATTCTAGCTAATTTAAAAATTTCCCATGTTGAGGAGCTTTTTCTTTGCAAAGCATTCTGAAAGTAATTGCAGTTTTTCTATATAAGCGGTGAATATGACTACAGTAGTAAAAGCAGTTTTGCTGAGTAACAAGCATTTTTTATTTTATTTTTTGCAGCTGAGAAGTTAAGCGAAAAAGCGAAGTGGCATAAAGTCACATTCTTTCCTCACAGTTTTTTTCACCAAAACTTTGATGCAATAAGCTGAAAAAGGGAAATTTAATACACACATCCGTATTAAAACAAACCACTAGCACAGAAAAGGTAATTTTCTCCCTCTACTATTTTTTTCTGTACTGCAGATCACTTCGGTTTTAAAATCCTATTTTGAAACATGCTTCAGAAATTTTGTAAGGTATCTTTTGTCATTTCACCAACCTAACAGAAACATTACCAGCTCGTTGGCAAATAAGCTGCAAATGAGGAAGTTGTCTTTTTTTCCCCCCCCCGATTCTTAAAATGCTATAAAGCTAAGAGAGCAAAGTGTGGGTTTCACAGGACACCATGACCTTCAGATTCATACTGCTGCTGCTCTGTGCATTCCAGGGTAATCCACAACTCCTTTATGCTAAAGCTGGCTGCAGTCATGCAACCAGCACCAGGGAGTAAAAGATTTTTTTTTTTTAATTGCAGGAGCTGAAGGCACTCGGATCGTTGGTGGCAGAGATGCTGTCCCCCACTCGCGGCCTTACATGGTCTCGCTGCAAATCCAGCGTCGACATGTCTGCGGCGGCGTGCTCATAAGAGAAGATTTTGTGCTCACAGCAGCACATTGCGACTTAATAGTGTAAGTTTTAATAGTGTAAGTTTTGCTCACCGCTACAAATCTCAGAAATTCAAAATAATTCTTAGACAATCAGAAAACAAGAAACCTTTCAAGAATTTATCCAAGAAAGAAGATTCTGGAGAGAAAGGTAACAATGTTCAGTTTCTTACACTTAGTGTAGCACAAAAGTTATACTTTGCCTGCTCGTATCATTTTTGCAAGATTCAAAATTACAAGAAATCTATAGATCTCCAGAAAATGTATTTAAATTTATAGCTTTGATGAATGCAGACAGAAAAAAAGCCCTCATAATATACACATAGAAATAAACACAGTTGAACATAAGTAGCTACATACTTTTTAGGAAAAAAAAAAATAAATCTCTTTCTTACGAGTGTATCAGGCCAGCCAATTTATCATTGCCAATTTCCTTCAATTAGGAAGATTCAGCACACTCCTACTTCTCACTGACAATAAATTAGACTACAGTTTTCATATTTTGTTTGAAATTATGTTTTTTTTTTTTGTTTGTTTGTCTTTTTTGTAATGCATGCAACTTGTGCAATTCTGTGACTTTTAGACCATACACAGTTGTGCTCGGAGCAGATACACTGGAAGCCAATGAGTCAGCAAAGCAGAGCCTTCGTGTTCTCAGATCCTTTCCCCATCCAGACTACACTGAACTTGCAAATGACATCATGCTATTGAAGGTTGGGTGAAATATATTACATTCTAAATCTGTAAATCTTGTTTCTTTCTACACATAATTGAATTAGCATTAACCTCTAACTTTGCTACTGTTTGTTTTCTTTTTATAATTCCTCAGCTCAGCAGCAGGGCAAATCTTACTAAAGAAGTGCAGTTGATCTCTCTGAGGTCTGGTCGCCTCAGAACGGGAAGTCGTTGCATCACAGCAGGTTGGGGGGACATAGGAGACAACAGGACGTTGGCAAACAGGCTTCAGGAGGTCAATGTCACAATTATGTCACCACGTACATGTCAGAGGAGATGGAGAGAAGTTCCCATAGTCAGATCGATGGTTTGTTCCATGGGCTCACGGAACATACAGGGCTTCTGCTCGGTAAGGCAGGTCAAAATACAAAGTAGAAACAAATATCACAGTGGCCAAACTTTCAAATAACCTCGTAATTGTTAATATTTCTTGAATTGCTATTTTGCAGGGGGATTCAGGAGGCCCCTTGGTGTGTGACGGAGCTTCAGCAGGTGTTGTCTCCTTCTCCGGGCGTCGATGTGGAGACCTGAGGACTCCTGATGTTTACACGCGTGTTGAGTCTTTCAGGGAGTGGATTGAAAAAGTGCTGAAAGAAAATTAGACAAATTAACTTTACTTGGTCCTTTTTCTACTACCACAGGCAAAATGGACAAATTGTTCTGCATTTCAAATCTAATTTTTCTTCTACTGTAAAGTCTTTACTACCTGTAAAAGTTACATAAAAGGTCTGCAAAAATCCATTAAATCCCTACAGCGAGTGGGTGAGGAGAAGTTATTAGAATGTTTTTATTTCTTACGAAAAACAAGATCTGATGCAAAAATAGCAACGATAATGGATAGAGCTTGTGAAAATCTGTTATTTTCAGTCATATATTGTGGTGATCAATGAATAAATTTAGCACTTTCAGATATACATTTCTCTGTTACAAGTAAATCCAGGTAAAAAAACAATTAACCAATTGTGGTAATTTTGAATTAAATGTTTTAACTGCGTATGAAAATGATTTGGCATCATTTTATAGACTTCATGGAGTTGCATGTCGTCGCCTTCCTAAAATAATGGCTTAAGTCATGATTTGGCAAAAAAGAAAATATTTTTTTGCCAAAATCCCTATTTCAAAAAATTACTTATTATTTTAGGACAATGTCAGAAAATATGAATATGTGTTCCAATTTAATAACGCATTTCTATTAATTAATAAGAAAATGATGTGTAACTTTGAGTATCCTCTTTATAATACAGAGTATCTACATTTGAAGGCTTTTTGATAACTACTGTCATACATATCTGTGCAGGAGATCCGCTCACACACATCACCATCCATTACAACACTGAAGAATCTTGGATAATAGGAGTTAAAATAACATTTAATTAACTTTGTGATTAATAAAGTACTTTTCAATTTGAATTTGAATGTTTCTCAGGACAACCATCCTTTTTGAAAATAACAGCAGGTATCTTTTCATTAAGCTTATTTTTTGACATGAAAAACATTATATACCAAAAATAATTGACAGAAATAAAGGATGCAAAGAACAAGTCTTGGATGCAAATGTCTGATGAGTAAGAGGTTCCACAGAGATGATATATCGCAGACGGCATCTAATACAAGAATGACAGTTCACAGTATAAAATGTTTTCTTAAATGCACACTAATGAAGTAAGGGAAGGTCTACTTCATCACAAACTTGGCCTATGTAGTATGGTAGTGCAAAATGAAGTGTCCATGTTTCCTAGATTCTGACCAAACTGATAAAACCCCCACAAAATAATCAAACCTCTTCTGCCCTCTGCTGGCACTAGCGCTCCTTACACTCTATGACGCAACTAAGCAATATGTCTGATTGTTCCCAACGATCTGTTATTAATATACACAATATGTTTTCTTTAAAAAATAAATAAAAGGAAAAATAATAAAAAGTCTGTCGGAACATATTTTCAAATTATCATTGTCCGTGTGAATGATAAGTGTGACAATGTGAATTTGAATGCTAAGTTATCAATGTTAGGTAATGTCACCGTTTGGAGAGAAAAAAAAAGCAACACAGACTCTAGTTTTGACATAAACTTCGCTGCATTTACAAATCAAAACATTAGAAACTTATCCAGCAGGTGATGAAACATCAATACCCACAATCCCCCGCGCATTTGCTTACGTTTGTTCCTGCCGTCATGGCAACCTTAAGGCTTGCTGGGAACTCGAGTCTCCCTCCCCCCTCCCCCCTCCCCCCCTCCACCCCCCACGATCAACCAGCCACAGCTAACTCCAGTTTTTCCATAGGTTTCGCGAGATTTACGCGGGCGGGTTGGCGTGTGGCAACATTTATCCGCCATACAAACCGAACAAGTACTGACATGAAATCTGCTTAAAGGTAATTAAGCCGTGTTCCACTACTTCGAATACGGACGTAATAAACATCCATTTGTTGCTACTGCTTGTTAGCTTGTCGGTGAGACCGGTAAGCAGATAGATATGGCTGACTGAACGCCTCTGCTTTACCTTCAGTAACATCTGCATTGACAACGAGTGACCAGACAGACCGCGCGGTGTTTAGTTCAGTAGGAATGTGAGCTAATACAAGTGTATTTAAATGTTTTTTTTTTTTCCAGACTTCCCTCGTGGCAATGATATGTTGGTTTGTGAAATATTCATGTAAATACACGACACCCGCAGGCTTGTCATCCAGCTATACTGGATGACCAGTTATACTGGATGACAAGCTAACTCATCTTTGGACGTGACCTCCATAGCTATGTCACCCGAATAAATGCTCAGGAAGTGGTACAGTGATGCCTGCTCATTGGTTGATGGAGTTATCAGTCTTTAGAGCAACACGTCAAGCCCATTTTTTTTATTTTTTTTATTTATTTTTTTATTTTTTTTAGGATTATTTAAATTTTCCTCTTCCCCTGTGTCTGACTGTCTGTTCTTCCTGGTGACATAACAACTAAAGTACCTTCTTTTTCTTTCAAATAGTAACCTTTGAGATTCCAGAGGCATGTCCAAGAAAAGGGGCAGGTACGTGAAAGTGAACTATTGGATAAGGTGATGTGTGGAAATGTGTTATTACAATCACAACTTTTGGAACTTTTTTTTTTTTTTACATAAAAAAAAAAAAAGCAAACCTAATTTCACACAAGGAAACTGCGGAAAGGCACAATCTCCCGAGTTGATGTGCTTTAATCTACAAATGTGAATGTGATTGGATACGAGTGGCTAGTGTCAAAGAAAGCATGGGATGTAGGAACACAAATTTTGCTTTCGCCACTCCATCTTCAAGGGATCCTAGGGAAGTTTTATTATACATTCTGGAAAGCCATATGTTCCTTCTTGCTTGTTTGTTCATTTTGGCTTTGCTGGAATCTACAATTTAATGTCCTTTTAATGTGATGCCAGAGAAGATGTTGGACTCAACCAGCCGTAACACAGCGCAGCACCCACCAAAAACACACACACATGCAAATATAATTTTTCCTGAATTTACTCATTGTTTATAAAAAGAAAGAAAAAAGATCATTTAGTTTTCCAGTAGTGAAAAAGAAAGAAAAAAGATCATTTAGTTTTCCAGTAGTGATATTCATACAAATAAAAGGTACAAAGTAAAACTTATGGAGTAGATTATTGAATCTCTAGTTGTATGTTTAATTGTGATTGCACCAATTGGAATATTTTTTGCTTTTTTTTATATTTGTGTGATGTTCTGTTATTTGTTCTAAGTTTATAAATATATATACCTAATGTGTGCTCTTAATTCCTTTTTTTGCACACAATCGTGGCCAATGAAGCTTATTCTGGTATATTTTTTGTTTTAAATCTTAATGTAATGCCGGGGTACTAATGACTGCTTATAATGTTGTCAAAATATTTTAGTTTGCTTAGAAAAATAACAAATTAGAAAAACATTTTAGGGGCGTATTAATAAACCTCTAATGTTGAAAACGGGTAAAAGGAGATCATGATGTCCTATTAGCTAAATTATTTGACCACACAATGCTTCATTTTCTTATAATATGCTCTCAGAAGAGAAAAAAATTGGTAACATATGTAGGATGTGATCTCTTGCTCATGTTCTTGTATTTACATGCAGTGCATGAAGTGAACAACGCTCCCTCGCAGTAATACTAAGATGTACCAGTCTTATTAGCCGGAGATCAGAATTATCCCACTTCTGTGTGAAAACATCTGAGGTTTTCTGTCCATGTCGGATATCAGAAAGCGGAGCAGTGGGGAACTGAGTGACGTGGCGACGCCGGACCCCAACTCCATCCTGGGATTGCGCATTCAGCATAACTGGCGAGAGAAGGGGAACCAAAGCAAATGGAAGGGAACGGTGCTGGACAGACTCAGCGTTAACCCCTCTCTCTTCATGGTGAAGTACGACGGCTTTGACTGCGTCTACGGCATAGAGCTTTTCAAGGATGTGAGAGTGTCCAACCTGCAGGTCCTGTCAGAGAATATCGGTGAGTACGTGTCTACGCTAAGGCTGGGCGATATGGCTTAAAGATAAAGTCTCAGATGAACAGATTCACCTGAGAACCAATTTCCGATTTTGATAAAAAATAAATTGTCCTAAAAGAAAATGTCAAATGACAGAAACTATTTTCAAAAAGTGTCTTTTACTTCAATCACTGCTAGGGCCAGGCGACAAGAATTTTGTCTTTAATTAGAAGAACAGTCACAATATTTGCAGAATAAAGACGATTTTAGCAGATGATTAACTTAAAATCACAAACGGATGTTTTAATGAGATAAAGCTTTGATAGAGTTATCAAGATCTGACGTGACCAGCTCAGTCCATGTTCTTTTTTTTAAATCGACTGTCAGTAGCAGGGCTGATAACATTTTGATGCTGATATGTTAAAAGAGTAAGAAGTTACTTATCTGTAATATTTTGTGCAGGAGTTCTCATAAAATTACTACTTCATTTTCCTGATTTGCGACTATATTCTGCTAATATTAACACTTTATTCTTGACGTTATTCTCATAATTAAAAAAATAAAATAAAAATGGTAGCCTTGCTCTAATACTCCATCACAGAACTGACCTGAATTCAAAATAAACAGAATCCTGACAAATAGGATCTGTAAATCATACTTGTCAAACAAGATGGCGGCCCTGGGCATGCTGACATCACTCTGAACTATGGAAACCTAAGGACTGCATTGGTGGAAAAAAAATCCCTATTTTCACAAAAATTAATATTTAAAAACCAAAAATTCAAGTAATCGCCCAGCCTTAGTTCATGTACCTCTAATTCACAAGGTACTCTCAGGCATTTTTATTCGTTTTGAGCAACATATCCACTTGTGTCTCTGCAGTAAACAACAAAATAAAGATCCCAGCAGGGGCAGAGGAACTTGTGGGCAAAGCAGTGGAGCATTTGTTTGAAAAGGAAGATGGAGAGAAGAATGAGTGGAGAGGCATGGTCCTATCCCGAGCTCCAGTCATGACAAACTGGTATTATATCACTTATGAAAAGGACCCAGTTCTTTATATGTACCAGCTGTGGGATGACTATGCAGATGGGGACCTCAGGATTTTGCCAGAAGCAGGTACTGTTAATTTGTGTTTTAACAAAAGCTGATTTATTCAGAAAGAGTTTTCTGCAGTGTTTTTCTCGAGGCGTCAGAAACGGGAACAAGATCACCAAGTTCACCAGATGTTACAGATATTGAAGGTTGTCTCAGTTGTTTTTGTCCACACAGAATAATTTGTCTCCTTTATTTCCAGTTTGAGGAACGATAACAAACAGACAAAAGGGGTACCTGGTTGATTTCAGGCATTTTTGAGTTTGTATGCTTTAATAAGGAGTTGTACCTTAACATGTAACATGAACACCAGAGAGTATAGATTATCTGTTTTCGAGCAAACGTTTTATCGCTCTAAAGTTGTTTACACCCGTCTGCTGCATGCTTGATGTCCTGACCAGGCCGCATGTGAAAGCAGAAATATTTGCAACACTTACTTCAGACGTCTGAAAGAGCTCATCCCGCTACCAAACATGGCATACAAATAATTTTAAAAAACGATAGCATGAGACCATGTCTGAGTACAGCAGGAAATCCTCCAGGGTATTTACTGTGGGTTATGTTTGCGTGTGCTTCTGCATCATATTCAAGCCACCTGCCACTTCTCTCTTGGAATATATCTGTCTGTGCAGGTCCAAAGATGGGAAGAATTTATTTTAGATGTGGTTTCAAAAACTTGGGACTTTTTGGTTTGTTCAGCGTTTAAACGTCATATCCTGCATCATGTTATGCCCTCCAAACTAATGCCTCTTTGGAGTTCTTCCGACATGTGAAACCAGCAATTATTGATTGTATTTGCCTAAAGGCTATCAGACTACTGTAAGCTACAACTCATAAATCTTGGATTGTTAAGCATCTTGGGATGTTAAGCAAATTAGAATAACCCCTTGGAAATGTTAACCTCACATTATAGTATTGGCAATTAGGGCTGCAGAGTATTATAAAAACTTGAAATTCTAATGTAACTACTGGAAATGGAAATAACATGCAAGTTAGCCATTTTTGCCTCACATTTCCCTTTGTTTTCCCAACATCACAATGCCCCACAACTCTGTGATCAATAGCATCAAAAAGATTTACAACAGGGACAGATATATGATTGGCTTGCAGATTGTGAATACTACAAATGCCAAATCTAAATTTCTACCTAATACAAGGATTTTTTTTCATATTTTCCAGTAAGGATGAATAGTTTATATGAATATAAACTATTCATATAAACTATATGAATAGTTTATATGAATATAAACTATTCATATTGACAAACAAAAATGGAACTATTCATGCAAAAACAGAAATCACCAAGACCAATATGAACTCTCCCTGAAGCTGACTTTTTCAATGTGCCACACAGACTTGATGTGCCTGGTGAAATCTAGCTAAAACTGAGCTGTCACGCGCTCACCAAGCAGGAGAAGGAAATAAAAAGTAAGCTCAGCGTTTCTGAGTGTCCTGAGCTAAAATGAGAAGTATGGACAAATTTAAAAAGAGCCAAACAGCACAGACTGATCCTGGTGGAGGTAGGAACTGAACGATTTTAAAAAAGCTGGAAAGAAAGTGAGATATGTGCCCAGTGGTATTCACCAAAAAAACAACCAGCAGAACTCTGGTGGCAGACAAAGAAAAAGTCTACGTCTGAGGAAGAGACACCTTCAAGTCAGATTGAATTGTGCTAATAACGCGGAGAAAGACTAAGCATGCATTTTCTTTGGTCAGATGACTATGTATGGGGTTATAATTTTTACTTTAACTTTTATCTCTGAAATATGTAATGAGATACAACCATTAAAAGTGCAGCAATGTTATTTTCCCACAATGATCACTATGTATTAAACACTGGTCTGCTAAACTGGATATTAAGGGTGGGCTAAAAACCATTTTCTTGGATTTCAGAATCCAGCGAACCGTCCTTTTTCATTTTCTCTGACAATCACAACTTATAACAAAAAATGGGATGCAACTAAACTCAATCCTTCATCCAAACATAGAGTCAAAATGGAGAGAAACTTGAAAACCAACAAAGTCAAATTCCAGTGGGCTGATTGAAAATGTCTGTCACGATGTTGGTATGTACAAGCTTAGTATTTACAGAGGTGGGACTTACAACAAGTTGCCTGGGTTTTGAGATGTTCTTACGCCTGTTGACCTGACCTGGTCGATATGACAAAATACTACCTTTGGACAGTGTGTGGAAAAACTCTCTATAGCTGTCACAATATCCTCAAGGTGAAGTTTGCTGATTTTATCTGTTAAGTTTACTGCACATGTTGTAATGTTTCACTCTCCTCCTTCAGAAAACAAGCACCTGTTGCCTGCGGACAGAAAGCCGGGAGAAGAGACTGAAAGTCTGGTGGGGAAACAAGTGGAGTATGTTACCGACAAGGGAGTGAAGAGAACAGGCCTGGTCATCTACCAGGTCCCAGCCAAGCCCTCAGTGTACTATATCAAATATGATGATGACTTTCATATTCATGTTTATGATCTGGTCAAAACCCCATAGTCATAGTGAACACTTTCATCTCTGTCCGTTTTACCATCTGCTTTTGTTCGGCTCATCGTTAATTGTTAAATTATTATTCAAAGCCATTCATGGTGGGTTTGAGGAATAACTGACATGCTTTATTCGTTAAGAAGCCAGTGCAATATTCATTTCTATGTACAGCAGAAAAGTAGCACTTGCTATGCTTGTTTATTTTTTTGAAATGGTGACAGTCTTATTCTATAACTTCATCCATGGACAGCCTAAGGTCGTCCTATCGTCGGCGGCGCAGGAATTTAGCATTTACATTGTTGCCATCTATCAGTGTAAGTGGTTCTGACTTTGAAAGATGAGCAAGATGTCTTATAGTTGCACTTTTCTCTGAAGTTCTTCTTAAATTTGTTACACAAAGAGTGTCTAAAAATCAAAGCTTTAGTTTGCCGTTTGTACTTGTAGACATCAGTGGGAAACAACCTTGCAAAGTCGCCCTTAATTGTCCCATATATTGCTCAATGCCAATATCTTCTTGCACCTTTGCACTCTCATCTAGTATTGCAACGTTTATAGTTGTGCTATATTAATCGGCTGCATATTACATTATGTGAGTCTAGCCTGGCTTTTCTTCTTGATGTGGTGGATGGAGATTTTAAAATATGCTTTAAATCCTAATTTTTACTGCACTTTTATGGTTGCAATGGACATGCTGAAGTAGTATTTAAATTTAAATGCACAGTTATACATAAAGTGCCTTCACGCTGGTCACAATTTGGCAATACTGTTTCTCCGGACTGCTAATTGAAGTTTGCTATTTCATTAAATTTAAAGGACAAACAGTTTTGAGGGAAATTATGGATCAGTTTGGAATGTTTAGCTCTTCATTGTAAGATTGCTTTTCAAATTAACCTGCTTTATCATTGCCGTTGTGATTTCAGTGATGTTGTGTGCAGCACTTTACTGTATAAATTTTATGTGGTTACGTTATATAAGACTATATACTTTCTGCTAAATGTTATAAAGAAATACTACGCATGAAGAAGAAAAAAAAAAGTATATGCTGCAATACATTCAGTATTTAAGTTGGAAAATTTGTGTAAAAGCCCCTATAATGTTTTGAAAATTGTAATCAACAACAAAAAAGGAACAATATACTAGTATCTGTCTTTGATTTTGATCTGTAAAATGCCTTGTAGTCTTAAATTACATGCTTGCAGAAGAGGTTTCATCCCAAATTTCTCAAAACTGAGCTCCATTTATCCTTTAGATAACACTTCCTTTGGGTCAAAACTTTGGTTGCATCCCCCAAGTAGTGCCTGGGAGTTTTTGAAACATTTACATAAGGGTGGGAGTGACCGTGTATGCTAGAATCAGTTCTGTTGTTGCATTTAGTTCAAAACGTAACACTATGCATCACTGTTAGCCGTGCTTTATAGAGTGTTTTTTTTTTTTTTTTTGTGCAAACTTAAATCATAGATAACTCTGCTTTAAGTTTTCTCTGAATTTGTGGTGGAATCTTAATGACAGTTTGTGTCATCATTCTGTTGTAATAAAGTTTTGCACATCCGTTTTGTGTTTTATTATAAGCTGCCTACTGAAAAAAAAAAAAAAAAAAAGCTAAACTTTAAAATGAAGATGCAGAAAGTTTTAGATTTGGTGTTATTGCCAGTAAGTAGTGAAGTTGGATACATACATCAGACACACTCTTTCATACATTAATTATAATTAACATTGGTGACAATTTAACTTGCATAAACATTTTTTTAATTTAAAAACACTTTGCTTCCCTGCGTTATTTACAACTTCCACAAAATACCATTTTACATTAAATCCAGCACATTCCTCACACCGAAGTTTCCTTTCATGTCTTCTAGTCTTTTGGTGCAATTTTTCAGGTGCAAAAGTCAAACAATAACGTGAAAGGTCACCCAAGGAGGTTCTGTTCACTTGATAAGCTCTTTTATGTACTGCAGTCCCTGATTTGCATATTCAGATGCTCTTGTTGGGGCATCTGAAAGGCTTGAAATTGTCCACCGCACTCCTGTAAAAAGAAGGGAAGTGAGTATAAGGTATTAATCAAACTGACTCATCTAAACCTCAGCTGTTAAGTCTTGCATGATCTGTAATCATTAAATAAGCAAACTACATTGATAATTCAGGCTCACTCAGAAGCCCAAACTCGTGATCACCGACATTCTGTTCAGTTCTTACCAGCGTTCCATGAATTAACTGGGGAGAATTCAATCTTAGGCATGGTGGGAAGCTGAGCCTAAGGACAGAGGAAAAGGTTGAGGATGTTAGATTATAAATTTAATGCAGAACTTAACAGTGGTTTAAGTATATCTATTACTCTATCCCAATTATGAATAGTAACAAAAAAAAAAACTTGCATTTGCATGACTTTCACAAATGAACTAAGACAGGAGGGTTTTTTGGTTGTATGGTGGAGAACAGAGCAGGGCAGAGGCAGTTCGGTGCAGTTGGTACTTTATCAGTCCTTACAAAAAAGACTTAAGTTGTCTGAAAGCTCATGACATGGAAACTTGAAGTGTCACCCTCCATTGTTATCAAACTACTGCTGTTTTGAAAGTACCATGAGCAAGATTTGAGCCGCAAGACTTAAACGTGGCATCTATAGGCTAGCTACTTGAGCAGATAGCCTGACCACTGAACTAGTCAATAATACCTTGTTCTGCTACATTGAGCAGAACAACCGTAAGATAAACTTTGCAAATATTATATTTAAACTGCTATTAAATTTACTGAGGGGTTTATTTTCTTATTTTCTCGTCCTTTCTCTAAATATGCAACTTTTAAACAAAGAAATGTTTACATAACTTCAGGCCATCCCTTGGCACTGAAGTAGAGTTTAATCCTTACCTGAAAGAAACATTCTCATAAATGCCTAAAATAGCCAACTGATTTTGAAAACCAAAGATATCGTCTTATCTTTGGTCTCCTCCTCTGTGTGAATCAGAATCAAAATAAGGTAGTAAACAAATATATTAAATAACACAAATTGGATCACGTTAATAACCTTGAACTTGCTAGGTGTAATTTCAAAGCATTTACCCTAATTTAGGATGGAGGGTGGCCTTCATGTGAGTACAAGACCTCTCTTTGGCTAGAAGCAACAACTCGTGGAAGGTAAGCACTGTGTTACTCAATTCTCCGTACAGCCAGACAACTTTAGTCACTGTTATCACAAAAATGACTGTAAGTCATTAAAATTATAGAGGACTATATCCCGAATCTAAATGCCAAGTTATTGACCAAATAAGCAATTTACACATCCATACCTCCAGACCAAAATACTTCATCCATTCTTCTAAGGCGGGTGGCACAGCTACTTTGGCCTTCTCCAGGGCCTCTGACCCCTGTTCACTGGTTCCCAGCAGACCAGAGTCATAGGCGACGTACACCGAACCCCCTGCAATGGTCACCTTGGAGACAAACCTGTGAGTGAAAGAATGAGGTTAGCCATAATGTGAGCAAAAAAAAACCAAACATGCAGCTTTGTGATAATGAATGATTCCACACGGAAACAACAACAACAAAAACAACATAATAATCTTTATAACAGTACACAACATAAAGGTTATTTCTATAACAGTAACTGAAAGCAGTTATTTAACAGCTCTGTCTAGTTTGGGAATTCCATCAAACGTTCCAGTATATAAAAGTAAAACGGTTTAAACCTTAAAATGCTGAGTTTTTTTAAATAGTGAAAAGTAACAACTGGAGAGTTCCTAGCTCTACTACTGTTAGCTTAAGCGAGCTAACGGGCTAATCTGCTACTTAGCATGTCAACCACCAGGATTTGAATGAAAAACTTTGAGTTGAAAGAAAAATACCAACTTTACAAAAGGCCAGATCCTTGGGGCCATCGTCCAGAGTTTTACGTTTTCTCTTTTTGGGTTGCTTTTCAGAAAACAGTCCTAGAAGAACACGAGCTACTCAGGAGCAGTGAAGGACAAACGGTTGTCTGCACTGTGTGCGCTGCTTTGTCAATAAAGTTTCCAGTTATTTCAGAGCGGCAGATTCGTTCGTCGTGTATCCATTTTTATGTGATATTATTATGGCTTGTTTAAATAAATTAAACATTTAAAATCACGCTTTCAAAGGCAAAACGTTATCAATTCCTGTAACATAATCAAAAATGCTTTGCTCATTTTAGCCAGATATGGAGGGGTGGGTTTGAGTAACAAAAAGAAAAAGGAAAGATTACGTAACATGCACCTCCTATAAACTGGCATTGTGAAGTTTCGCCATACTTATATAAACCCTAAAAGACAAGTTGCTTCAACCAAGTGGGCTAAATGGCAACATTTGTGAAAATTTTGATTGGGGGTATTTTGGTTGCTTTTGTAGCTATGAAATGGACTGCACCTAGTTTTGATCCAGGTAAGTTAAGCTAGAATGAATCTAAACTTTTCTTTTCTATGCAGGTTTAGCTGCCAATGTTAAAGCTCGAGTTTGTTTCCTCAACTGCAGGGGATTTAGGTGTGTCACGTTGACAACTGTGTTATTCTGACTCACATGTTTAAACATTGGACGCTGCAGAAGACTTATGTTTTTGGAAAGTATCCCAGTTTTTATTTATCTTGTTTCTATGTACAGTTGTTCTATGGCAATAATCTAACCTTTATTTATTTATTTATTTATTTATTTATTTTCATTATTTTAAATACCCCAGCACTTCTTTCAAAGTGTTTTCATGTAAATTGGACCTGACTTTAGTTTGCATGTCTAACAACTATAAACTGTTGACTGAATTAGTTTTGAGTTCCCACTGAACAATAGGACAGTTCATTCTCCTTTCAAACATGAGGGGGCGCCCTTTTTAAAATAGCTTTTATAAAGCTGTCATGGTGCATCTCCCTCCCACATGCCAAGAGGAGTCTCTGCTGAAAAAGTGGTTTCAGAGCATGCAAAAGTAGCATATGCCCTTATAAGTCTACAGTGTAATGAAAGAAATTATATTCTAACGAAACATATTATTTATTTATTTTTTATTATTATTATTAAAAAATAATGCTTATGTTTAATGTAAAGCCAATTTCTCAATGTCCATTCAGTGGAGGATGGTGTTCTGTAACTTTAAAACGTGCATCTGGTTCAGAAATCCTGAATCAAAGAATTGTGTCTTTATCCTGATTCTATATTTCTTTGATTCAGGTTCACCAGACCCGTGACACATTCAAAAGCTGTAGGACACTGCCCCCAAAGACTGACATTTTAGATGCCTGTTGTAAAACATCAGAAACATCCTCTCTCAACCTTTAAATATCACTAAGACCATCCAGTTACCAGAACTGTAGTATTGCTAGGTTTGTGCAATCATTTGGAATTGTGAAAAACAACAAAAAAAAATTATTATTAATGGTTTTTATTGCAGTTCACTGATGAAATACCTATGGCTATTTCTTGTTGTTGCACACTTCAGAGCAGATTGCTGAAAAATAGCTACACCCCTTACTTACAAGAGAATAATTTGTTTCTGTTTGTGAATATTTCTGCTAGCAGAGCACAAAGTCATGGGGTGGAAAGTAGTGAAGCAACACCACTGACCCATTAAATGACTCTGTTTTAATGCTCTATTTTGGAAGCTACACATGGCATGTCTGTAAAGCAGCCTGCTCCAGGTCGACTACCTATATAGTGTCTAATAATCCAGCATTAACGTGGTACACTTGTTGCCATTCTATAAAGAGAAGAATGGCAAAAAACGTGCTATATTCCTCACAATAGGATTTTCTTCTTATGCCTCATGATCTAAAAATGTGAACTTCAACTCACCCATATAAAAACAGAATAAAAATAAGAAATAATATTATTCACAAATGTTTTTTATTGTCGGGTCAGATCCTCTCTGTATGATGTTAAGCGTCACATAATATGTAGTTCTTTCAAATATCAACATTTGTTCCACTTAACTGCTTGAATATAAACTATGCAAACACAATCATTCAACTGTTTCAACGTTCAGATGCTGAAAAATGCCTTCTTCTCTGCCCTGAATAAAATAATCAGTGTAAAATATAATGATTATGAGTTTTTAATGATTGCTTTGGGATAACTGGGAGCGGAATCGCAAACTGAGCAAATGACTGCAGATAATCTGCTTTCCTCAAGTGACTGAACAGCTTCAGAAAGGAGAGAATACAGACATTCATTCCGCCCACAAGGGCAAACTTGCAGTAAATTTAACACAAATATTCACTTGATTTAGTTCGAGTTAACTGCACAGTGCTGGTGTCTTTTAGGTGTATTGTGTATTTCTTTAAGCAACTGGAATGTCACACGGACATTTTCTGTACACTGAGTCCTTTGAGCGAGACTGATTTCATTTTGCGTGAAGCATTCTGCGAGGGACTTTGATTGGGTTTATCTTTTACAGTGTTTGCCATAAAAGATAAGAATCATTATTCCAAAGGCAAATCCTATTGTAGAGTGAAATACCTGCGTGTATCTGTGTTAGGACATATCCGTTTACACGTAATAAATAACAACTGTGGCCTTACTGTTTGCATCTTTTCAGTATATTTTTTTGAATGTGTGGACTTTGTCTTAGAATCTCTCAAAGGTGCCAGGGTGTTGGTCACCGGGGCCAGTACAGGCATTGGTGAACAAATGGCATATCATTACGCCCGCTTTGGAGCCCAGATTGTCATCACAGCAAGGAGGGAGAAAGTTTTACAGCAGGTCAGTTTTGCTTAATTTTTTTCATTCTGTCTTTTGGATCTGTATCAGGTGAGTAAAACAGGTTTTTCTATATAACCTCAACTGGGATATTGAGGTGACAATCTAAACTACATATCTAATCAGCAAGTAAGTCATTTCCTACATGGTTTGCTTATTCAGCACAAGTCTTTCTCTCCCACTGCTTCCTTCCTTACTTCCATCCGTCCGTCCGTCCGTCCGTCCGTCCGTCCGTCCGTCCGTCCATCCATCCATCCATCTTTCTCTTCTGCTTCCGCTTCATTATTACCACTTTTAATTAGACTAATCTTTCCTAAATGTTCTAATCTCTACCCCGTTTGATCTACTTCCTCCTGATCAACTTTCTCACCTGCCATCGATATTCCTTCCTATCACAGTCATTTAGCTCAGGATCATTATGCTTGTCCATAAGACACCAAATCACACCTAACGTCATCTCAACTGCACCAGGAGTTCTGTTAAAGTGTTTTGTAAAACGTTACTCCTTGCGGTTCACAGGTAGCTGAGAAGTGTTTGGGTCTGGGGGCTCAGAAAGCCCTCTATATAGCAGCAGACATGGCCAATGAGTCTGACCCTGAAAGGGTGGTCGATTTTGCTCTGGAAAAACTGGGAGGCCTGGAGTACCTGGTTCTGAACCACATTGGCCCGACTCCCTTTGGCATGTGGGAGGGAGATGTGGAACATACCAGGTGGTTAATGAAGGTAATGGATCATTTTGACAGTTTCTCAGCACATAAAATCAAGGGAATGCCTTGATGTTTCTTTTGATGTGTGTGTGTGCGTGTGTATGTATGTGTTTTAAAGGTCAATTTCTTTAGCTACATTCAGATGGCCTGGAGAGCTTTGCCCTCTCTTGAGCAAAGTAAAGGATCTTTGATGGTTGTTTCATCACTTTTAGGTAAGTTTGTCTCAATATTTGCCTTTACATCACTGTATGACACATAAGTGAAAAATATACAGTTACGAAAGCATCAAATAATTCTCAAAAGGCACATTTTTGTGCTTACACATTCATAGTTTTGTTTACGCTCAAGCTGAACATATAAAGCTATTTTTTTGACTCAAGTGCTTGAGAAAGGTCAGCAATTTACTGGGACATTTGTCTTTGGTTTGAAGGTAAAATGACGAACCCCTTCACACTACCATACAGCTCAACAAAATTTGCCCTAAATGGCTTCTTTGGGTCCCTTTATCATGAGCTGGCCATGAAGAAAAGCAATGTGTCAATCTCAATATGCACCCTGGGGCTTATTGATACTGACTCAGCAATGGAGAAAGTCAGGTTTGTCAAATATGCTAAAGTAAGTATACACAAAAGATTTTTGCAAAAAGAAAATCTGCTGAGTTATTTTCTTTTTTTCAGGGGTGTTACAAACATACCAGCCTACCCCGCCACAGAAGCTGCATTAAATATCATCATCGCTGGAGCAACAAGACAGCTGGACCTTTACTATCCGTGGTTCACCCAAGTCATAACTCTAATCAAAGACTGGTCTCCTTCAATAACAAACTACTTCATCCAGAACTCCTACAGCCACATTCCATAAACAATATCCGTTTGCAGCTTTAGTGCTATTATGTATATAAATGTGTTTTATTTTGTGCTGCAATATCAGCATATGGGCATACTATCGTATTAATCAGAAAGCTGCCCTTATTCACTTTCATTTTGCACATTGTGTTGTTTTCATGCTCATATAAAAAATATTACGCTTTTGCAAAACAGACATCTGAAGCATGCTCAAAATTTTGTTTTTGTTTGAAATTTTACACAAAGAGTCTTAAATTACACCTGCTCAGTGTAGTTGCTCAATTTGATCCCAAAATGAAGATGGGTATAGAAAATTAAAAATTAAAAAAAAGGAAAATTGATCCATTCACTGTTAAGGTGAAAAGCAACTTGTACCATAAGTTCAGAGCGACAAGACTTTAGAAACCAACGAACAACACAGTCAGGAAGCTGCAGTCCATCACAATGAGCAAAAATATGGAAAAAAAGAGCCTGAAAAAGATACATTTCAAATTCTACATGCAACATTGCATGCAAAGAGCAGTAGAATCGAAAGTATGTAAATACTTGAACGTAATTGCAACAAAAAAGGCATCTCCAACCATTTTTCTCATTGCACGATTCATTTCTACCAAAAGCACCAGTTTTAAGCATTTAGATCATTTAATTAATTTCTCATCTGTTGCTTTCTTTACATGATTGAACTGATATCGATATATTCTGTTAAAATCACATGGTTTCCAAAATGACACTTTTGATTTTTACTAGTTATCAAGACAGATATCTTTAATTTCCTTGTATGGCCTTGTCACTGTGTGTGGACTTTAAAGAATAATAAATTAGGTTTTATTGTGTCTTTTTATTTAATGTATTTTTTTTTTTCTTTGAAAATGAATGGAAATCAAACTGCCTCAAAGGCAGCTTGGAAACTTTTGGGTATGAGTCTACCCTCTGCAGGTTAAAAAAAATAAAAAAATCTAAAACATCTATGTGCAGTCTTCATTGTCACTCCTTTTCTAAGTTCACTAAAATAATATAAAGGTAACAAACAATGCCACAAATAAAATGCAACATAATAGAATGTGAAAATTGTATTTCTTTATTGGTGTTTCCCCAAGTTGAGAGATTTCCTCACTCAGAGGTGAGAGGTGGAGGTTGGACATTCAAAATTTCTGGGCTGTAAATCTCAAATGAAGATCAAACAATGTTTTATTTTATTATTAAATATCAACAATATCAGTGTAATATTTCGAGGATTAATATAATAATGGCTGTGCGACAAGTGGGGGGCTAATAAATGTATCCAGCTCAGTGTTTGCAGTTAAAAAAACAAACAAACAAACAAAAAAACAGTCTTAATTGTTTTACAAACTGTTAAATATTAAACCACATTCAGTACTTTAAGATCACCACTGTCTTTTTTTTTTTTTTTTGTCCGTCTGGCCAGTTTCCAGTTCACACAAGATGACTGATCTGACCACCGTTTTTAACCAATCAGTGGTCAACAAAACAACATCATGATCTTTCAGGGTCATTCTTCTAAAAAGCTTTTGCTTTATCTTTAAGCCAGGAGATAACTGATCACACAAACAACGAGTAGTTATTTTAATTATTTATTTACTTTTTGATATATCCAAATATTACAATAATTATCTTTTTTTTTTTTTTTATTTAATTTTTTTTTTTTTTTTATGGTTCACAACAGTAAAGCATGAATTTGACCGGGAGACGGAAGGCAGGCCAAGCTCTAGTCCAATGAAACATTAACCTGGGAGCCACGCCCCCTAAACGTCCGGAAAACTGGAGAAAAGAGAAAGTGCGTTATTACACACGTTTCAGCTCACATGACAGCAGAAACACACAGTTAAAACACCGCACAAACAAAATGGGAGCCCTGGTGAAGATTGTAATTGCTAGCATTTGTGTCGGCTACTTAGCTGTCAGGTGGAATGGACCCAGTTTTGATCCAGGTAAGTCAAGTAAATGGATGTCTGCTTCCAATAGATCCAATGATACATTTTAAGTCAATCCTGCAACACGCGCGCGCGTGCACGCGGTGAGCATGAAGTCAGATAAACGCGGTTCTAAACACAGACTGTAAACAACATAGTAGTTTCAGAATGGAGTTCGAAAAACGAATTTTTTTCAAAAAGTGAAGCTGTTTTTTTTTTAAATTTATTTATTTATTTTAATTACGCACATAGCAATGTACCATTTCGTTTATTTGCACGTGTATAAAATATTCTTACAAAACGTAATTTAAACTAAACACATTTTGCTGCCCCTGTTGGTTTTGTTAAGTTTTGGTCCAGGCTTCTACTGCTGAGTCAGGTGTGTCAGGCCTCTCTTGAACCAGAGACAAGGTCAGAGATCCTGAGCCTGGGTCAAAGGAGTAAAGGAATGAACTGATGTTCAGTAGTCCAACGTTATCTCAGATAAATGTATTTCACTTGGAGGTAAATCGAGGCTCCGCAGTTTGAAGGAAGAGTCTGGAGATGCAGAAGTTGACTGAGGTCCTGTGTAAAGTTTTCATTGTGAGTGATATTTAGGGGAATTCTCTTATTGTGTTGGTCCGCTGTTTTATTACGTTTAAGGTCAGCACTGCCATTTTTTTTTTACAGCACTTCATGCTTACTTTTTCACTGACAACCTTTAAGGAGATGCCGTTGACCTTTTCCAGCTGGTGGACTTGGCACATGCTCACACTGCCAACATCTCTTTTGCTTGGTTCACTGACCACAATGTTATTGTGCTTGATTGGTCCGTGAACTGGGCTGAACTAAACCCCAGTTATTGCCTTTGGAATATCGTCAAGATGAAGATAAGAAACACCATGGGATACTATGCAGACCAGCTAAAGTCTACTATTCAAGCCACAAACTGAGTGGCATCATTCCATGCTGCATTGATGCTGTTGTTCATTTAAAAAGAGGCTAAACCCTCTATTGAGTGCACATACTATACATATTTTCCAGCTGGCTTTTCTGTTTTAACATTTTTATGATAAACTTGGTAAGCTAGCGGTATCCCAGCAGTTGCCGTCTCTACTGAGATTCAGCCTGAAACCTGGTAACTGTAGGTTTAGTAGCGTCACCTTATTAGAAAGATGCATGATGCTTCTTTAGTAGCCATGTTCATTCATGGATGTTATATTCCAAACAGCTAGTTTTGCCTTTCATGTGAATAGAGGGAAAATGTGGAAGTCTTCTTTCAGCCAGCTGGCAAGCGGTGCACAGCTGGAGAAAACTCCAGCCGCTCCACTCCACTCAGTGGGTCTCCTTAAAAACATTCTAAACCATAAGAATAGAAGGACGGACATTTTTAGCTGTGATTAAATCATAACATTTTAAAACTTTGGCACACTAAATGATTTTTCTAAAGTCATAAACCCTGATTATGACTCTTCCGTGACCTCTTTTCGAATTTATGCACTGCAAGTTGAGCTCGCAAATACTAGTCATCTGCTTTACTGCATCTGCAATACAATAGCCTGCTGAGATAACATTTTATTGTCCTCAAGGTTAACCGCTGTAAATGTGGGACTGTAAAAAAAAAAATTGCAACCAAGTGTTTTCTGTGGGATGTACTTTATGCAATATAGTGGGAGTCTTGCACATTTGTGAACACGGATAGTTGATTGTTGGTGCTGTTCTTCTTCTTGCATTGATTTTTCATGTTATAAGTAGAAATAAAGGTTTTTTGTGTTTTAAATCGATTGTTTTTATTTCAGAATCTCTCAGAGGTGCCAGAGTGTTGGTCACAGGAGCCAGTTCAGGCATTGGTGAACAAATGGCATATCATTACGCCCGCTTTGGAGCCCAGATTGTCATCACAGCAAGGAGGGAGAAAGTTTTACAGCAAGTCAGTTTTTTTCTTTTATTACAGTTTCCTCTGTCCTTCAGTACTGTGTAGTTATTCAGCCTATTTTGCAAGTAATAACAAAACAGCTTCCAAAAAGCACACTTTTTTTCTAATGATCAATTTTAGTTTTACATAGAAAATGATCCGTATATAGTTTTAACTTCATACAGTAGTCAAACTATGTGTTAATGTCCAGGTCAGTCTCCGTATGATTTCTCATATTTACTCTGTTTCGCTCACAGGTTACTGAGAAGTGTCTGAGTCTGGGGGCCCAGAAAGCCCTCTACATATCTGGAGACATGTCTAATGAGTCTGACCCTGACAAAGTGGTTGACTTTGCTCTGGAGAAACTCGGAGGCTTGGACTACCTGGTTCTCAACCACATTGGTGTGACTCGCTTTGCCATGTGGGATGGAGACGTGGATCACGTCAGGTGGCTCATGAAGGTAATGGAGAACTTTGATGGTCCGTCGGTGCTTAAAACGAAGAAGGTGTCGCTGATCTTTCTCATTATGTCTGTTTTGTTTTCTGAAGCCCAATTTCTTTAGCTACATACAGATGGCCTGGAGAGCCCTGCCCTCTTTGGAGAAAAATAAAGGGTCTATGACTATAGTGTCCTCAATGGCAGGTAAGCTTAATAGACAGCAAATTTAGATACATGTATACTTGTAGTAGGAAGGAAAATAGTGTGTATAACATTTAGAAAAAACATTTTTAGCCTTTTTTTTTTTTAATTTGATTTTGTCAATTTGTGTCCAAATGTGAAAAAAAAAAAGTAGTATCACAAATCAAAAAATCTGACTTACTCCATTGATTACTGACTAGTAGCCAACGATGGGCTGGTACTGGGTAATCCTAAAAGGAGTATCTGTTAAAAGTAACTGGTCACAAAACACTATACCAAACGCTCATGCCTCTGCTGTCAGAGGCCACATGGTTATAGTGGAAATAAAGAAAACCCTTCAACACTTTTCAACCTAAAATATCTAATAAAAATGAGTGGATCTCAACGGTGTGGAGGTTCAATAGAACCAAAAATAGACGTATAGATATTCAGGTAAACTTCCTGAGGCCTCAGTTAAGTTTGGTGGTATATTTTGGTTAAAATACAAACCCACCAGGAAATACACGAATGCGTTGCTGTGTCTGAAGACTTTTTATGGCCATTGATTGTTGGTATTTGATTTTTTTTTTTGTTTGTTTGTTTGTTTTTGGTTATGTTAATGAAACATTTAGCAGCAAAAGAAAAATTGTCATTACCACCCAAAGACAGATTCAAAAGTTGTTTTATTTTTTGTATTCTTTAAGTGGCTTTAAGGGATTTATATTATGCTTGGAAAATTAAAGCATTTCTAGTTTCTGTGAAAAAAACTGTAACCTTTAATTATATATTGCATTTAATGGAAAAATATCAATCAGCCACAAAATTTTAATTTTCCAATTTACACATTCTATATACTTTTGAGTTGAAGTACTTATTTCTCAGTGTGAAACTTTTTCAAGCTACAAACAAACTCGAGTTTGTGTGCTGTTTTTTTTAAAACCATCTCAAATGTTTCTTGTAATTTTGTAAGTAGGTCAGAACAAACTTGTGCAGCTCCACTGTAGGATCTGTTTTTCTTCTACTCTGCACTGTACTCAGATATTTATCCACGGTTTTTAGGGAAGCTGAGCAATCCCTTCACGGCCCCATACACTGCAACAAAATCTGCCTTGAATGGATTCTTTGGGTCCCTCAGCCATGAACTTGCGATGAAGAAAAGCAACGTGTCGATCTCTCTAATCACACTGGGACTAATCGATACCGAATCAGCTTTGAAAGCAGTCAGGTTTGTTAATCACGCACAATAAATATGCACGATATCTTGCGTTGTGATTTAATGTTAAGGACTTTTTTACGCACTCCAGGGGGATCATCACGACGCCGGCGTATCCTGCGTCGGAAGCTGCATTGAATATCATCATAACAGGAGCAACAAGGCAGTTGGAGCTGTATTATCCCTGGTACACATATGTCATGAATCTCTTCAAAGACTGGTATCCCGCTCTAACGAACCATCTCATCCAGAACGCCCTCAACTACGATCCATAGGAAACATGTTGAGATGGGGGTTTTTATTGTAAGTTTTTGATACAGCTGAAAATATTTCATTCTGAAAGGCATTTAAATGTTTCTCAGATTTAGACTTCTTAAGGAAATGCACCTTTTTTGTGTCAAAAGATTGCACATCCTGATTTTTTCTGATTATCAGATTAAAATCACACGTGAATATGGTTTCTGATATCAGTCTTGTTGTATATGTACACATTTTTTTATTTTTTTGTTATGACAGTCGGAAAAGAACATTTCGGTTTGTAACAAAAAACAAAACAAGGAAACGCCCACACATTCATACACCGATACGCAGACCGGTAGGCAATTTGGGGTGAAGTGCCTTGCCCAGAGGCAAATCAACATGTGGCAGGAGGAAGCTGGAATTGAACCTACAATCTTCCGATTGCAAGACGACTACTCTGCCAGACAGCCACAGTCGCCCAAAAGACAAGAAAAGTTGCTACATGTAACTTAGCCAAACTGGCTACACTATAGACCCTACTATAGTCATAGATATAAACTGATCAATGCCTTATTGATCAGTTTATATCTGACAAAGAAAGATGGGTTCATGACAAGAAGCTCAATACAGGAAAAATATGTGATGACAAAGAACATAAAATGAAAATCAGGTTTGGTTGCAACGCATGAAACCATTTTAATATGTACTTGCATATCAGAATAATAGCAGAACAACTTTATGACTCATTCACTGGTTAAGATAAAGTTTTTATTTTTTTATATTTTCTAAAACCAAGCAATTTCACCTAGGAATGATAAATGTTGGAAGTTTTACATTCATGATGGTACATTAAAAAAAATTAGGGTATTTTTTTATGTAAAGATTACATAATTTACACATTAAGCAGTACATAGTAAGCCCAACAGAATAAACCTTCATAGAGGCAAATAAGGTGATGAACAAAGACATCTGGAATGACGTACACAACTGAGGAAAACTGTTTTCAAGTTTTCCTCATGTTCAATTCAATTCAGCTTATTTATTTGGCAAATGTTGTCTCAAGGCAGAAATACATTTGAGCAAAATTACTTAATGTGTTTAGACACTGGTATCGTATGTTCCCTGACTGTCCACATGAGGGCAGTAGTGTCTAAATTGTAAAAGGAGCAAATACAGCTGCTATTGCTTCTCAGCAGCTGTATTTGAGGCTCATTTACAAAATCGTGATGCACGCCAAGGGTATGAGGTAAACAACCGAACTAAAATTGAATTATTTAAAACGACTGATGATTAACACTATATATATATATATATATATTTTTTTTTTATATATATATTTTTTTTCTTTTTATAACCTGAGTCATTAGACTTTTAAGTTTCTTCAGTCTCACGACTCTGTTTTCTCTTCACATCTTTATTTTCATTCTTGTCTGTCGTCTTTAGTCTTGTTCTCTCAAAGGTAGCCGCACTAGGAGCAGCAGACCCCTCGCAGAGCTGGACCTTCTCACTGGGTTCCTTTGTGCCTTTGTTCACCAAACCCCAAAGGCACCACAGACTCCCTGTGAAGCTCAATCCATCCCGGTGGTCTACTCTTTTTGTAGTGCACCCTGAAAGCTGTGACCTGCTGTTTGAGCTGTTTTCTTCTGTTTATCAGGAAGGCGTTGTCCTTGCTCTGAAAACATAGTGCAGCTTAAAAGGTGTCTCTTCCTCATACACATATGGATGAGTTTGTAGAGGAAGAGAAAACCGGTGAATATGAAGTGAGTCGTCTCCTGACTGACATGATGACTGGAGGAAGTAATTGAAACACACGCCCCCTTTGTCCTCATGTCGACGCTCTTAAGAGAATTGTTAAAACGATAGAAACCTTCCTCTAGGCACCACGGAAAAGAAAGTTCTTCAGTTCTGCCTTACTTACTCCTTTCCATCCATTGTTAAACATGCACAAAATGCCCGGGCCTCCTGGAGAGGAAAGCAGGGCTGGCCTGGGAGCACAGCCAGAAACACCTGCAACAGATTAGAGCTGCTAATGCTAGGCAATAAATCCTCTCACCCTTCTAGAGCATCTCTTTCTCCTCCATACAGAGGTTCCCCTCCCGCCCCCAACACTTACTGGAACTATATGCAGCCTGTGACACGTTAATGCATTTCTTAATGCGTTAAGTAAGGGTATTAAGTACATTGTTGAAGTTTTCCCCTGGGTCTGGCCTCAGGTACAGTACAGCCGATACACCCAAAGACAGGAGCAAAGCTGAGGAAGGCTGACTACCTGTAAAACTTGAGATGTGGCATTCAGATTGTCTGTTTCTGAAGTTTGTAACTGAGTTTTTTTTTTTTTTTTTTTTTTTTTTTTTTTTAAAGAGCCTATTTTCAAGATACACTTTATAATCTGATCTACACCAAGGAAGATTTTGAAATGTCCAACTTTAATGTAATTACAATAGTCCTTATTCCTCTGTTGCATTGCTGGTGATGTTGCATGTTTCTTAACTGTGAACATGCTACACAGTCAATGACCACAGTCAAAAAGAACATGCTATTTGTTCATTTTTTAGAACAAATAGCACTTCTGCACAAATTTCTTTCTAATTTTATCCATCACCTATTTTGGACTACAAAAGACAAAAGAGCCCTGATGTGCACACTCTGTGGATGCTAATCACAGCCTACCAGTGGGTTGGGAAAAATGTGAAAGATTTTTAGAAAAGGGAATCAAAAAAGCATGTTTGATCAAACTGAGTACCCCTTTATATTTGATCTGTTTGGATTTTGTGCTGATATTTTCTGCTGCCTTATAAATTCAAACATTTACTCAGCAAAAAAACACCTGCAAGCAATCCAGAGTATCATGGATGAGCCTTTGTAAAGTTTGTGCATTTGGTTTATTGATGGTGTTTTAGGGTGAGATAAGTTGCAGGTTTATTTCTGACTGAAGGAACACATCTTTTCCGACTTAGTTCTTGTACAAAGGCCGAGATTTGATACTTTTCAACTAAACGTTTAATATACATTTTGAGTAAGCATTACGTAAACTTTAAGTACAGTGCATCTTTCACCGATGCAATAAGAGATTGAAAATGATAAACACGATTGAAATAGATATAATAAAGCAAGTAGAGTTTCATAAATACTAACTAACTAAGCTTGTCTTGATTTGCTGAGTGAATCCATCCATACATTAAACTTATCTTTAATGTAATCAAATCCCATGACATAGCTCCAAAAATTAAGTTTAGTTTTTTTTTTTTTCTTTTGCAAAGAGCAGTCCAGTGTTTTTTTTTTTTTTGACCTTTCAGTCCCTGTTGGTACGTTGCATATTCCACTGTTGATATTGACAGAATTTTACCAGCTTCAGTCAGCACCTTTACATGATCTTTAACTTTTGTATCATCCTAATATGTTCAAACATAAAAATATTCATTAGACAGTGCGGGGCAAAAAACAGAACCACCATTATCAAGAGTGACCCACACTGTATTTTTCCACCAACGCTCTCCAATACTGCCCCCAAGTGGTTAGAACGAGCTTGACCACTGAGAAATTTGTACAACTACTGATGGAGAAGTCTGCTTTCTGTCCTCATGGGCAAAAATCTATTTAACTTAAAATCAAAGAAAGTCATATTAGTTAGATATTAGGTTTGTGTGGAGCTTGTAGAACACCGTATAATGTTTTTATTCTTTTTGAATATCAAACATCAAACATTTGAAATTTCTTTAAACAACATCATGCAGAGGCAGCTATTACTGACAAGAGTTCAATCTGCAACCACAATGTATGGAACATGCTAGTCTGAAATCGTACTGATCGTTCCAGCCTTACAAGAGAGAAAAAAACACAATGCTCTAATTACTGTCCTCCGTAATGACGATGTAATTGTGATGGGGTTTTTTTTTTTTTTTTTTTTTTTTTTGTTCTTTTGGCTTGCCTTTTTCTCAAACTGGATTCAAAGTGCCAATGTTAATTGACCCACATGGTGACATAAAGTCATTAAAGTAGTGACGTGCAAATGAACCATGGGAAATAACATTTGGAGAAATGTCACAAGTCCTTTCATGCAGGCATCCCATTCAATGCCTGGGCAACTGCCATTGGGACCAATCACCAAGACTGAAAATGTGCAATGCAAAGCTAATCCAGAAGATCAAGCTTTACACTGAAATTAAATTATTAGTGAGTGAAGACCAACCTTTCCTCTTATTTCTCTGTTTATGTCCTTTCGAGGTTTCCTTTGAAGCATTAACATACATATAAAAGGTGTTTTTTTTTTGTTTTTGTTTTTTTTTACTGTTATGACCTGAAATATAATACAAAATAGACAAATGAATGCACTCATCAAATGAAGTAAAGACCATCATATATTTCTTTAAATCACCTTTGATGCAGGGGTAAGGTTTCATCCAATTTATTGGCTCTTTAAGTAAACAGCCATTGATCTGCGCAGTTGTGTGGGCTGATTAATTTAGAAAAGAATGTTAATCTTCCCGCATAGCAAGCCTGTGCATGACCTCTGAAAAGTTTTCACAAAACATGGTGCTATAATAACAAAAGGAGAGAGTGAGCGAGACAGGCGGAGGAGGAGGACGGGGGGTGAGGAGGGCCTGCTAGATGAAAACCTATGAAAGGGAGCGTCAGGGTGAACAAAAAGTGTGGGTGGTGTGAAAGGTGGCAGAGATGGCCCTGTGACCCCTGACCTCCTTCCCCCAGGGCCATTCAGAGCGGCACAATGGTTGACACCTGTGTCCTTTCATGGCTGCTTCTATTATTATTTACATCAGGAGAGGGGGAGGCAAAACGAGGCCAGAGGTGCTGTGAAGCAGGCAGCACCAGCCTGATGCCAACAGCAACACCCCCCCAACCCCCTACCGCCCCCCGTCCCACTTCTGCCTCTCGCTGTTTGAAAGACAGGTGCCCACATATCTCTGTGTTTGCGTGCGCCTGGCAACCTCTTCCTCGCTAATTATTTCACAGAACTCCAAACACATCTGCGGGAGAAGACGATCCACAGAGACAATGGTCTGGGTGTTTTCACGTCCCGTGCCTAATGGTCTGACATTGTTTGTTTTCTGTGTTGCTGTGTCAGCATTTACACAGAGGACAACGGATTTGGGGCCAAGAAAACTAAACACCTTCATCCAGACATACAGTGATGTGAAAACGTATTCTCCTCTTTTCAAATTTTTCTTGCATTTGACCTCCTGGAGATGCTGTCATTGCACTCTTGGAGTGATTTTAGTTTGCTGGTTTGCCACTTTTCCAGGTGGATAATAGCTCTCCTTGACATTTACATGAATCCCAAATCGTGGGATGTGGCTGTGAGACACTTTCTATACTAATAGACGTCAGTGACTGCAAGTCGTGTGTGCGTTTCTTCTTTCTAAGATCGCATACTTACAGAAGTTGTAAAGTTCAGGTGCATGTTGCATTTTTCAGTGTTGAACGTTTGATTGCACAAAACGTAACTTGTGACTTCGATTGAACATGCAACCAGGGCGAAACAAGATTATTTTCATTATTGGTCAGCAACTAATGAGGAACCAATATGTTTGGGGCTGAATAATATAAATTTGAAGTGACCACTGAAAATTCTATATATGTGCTCCTTTCACCTATATAGAAGAATCCTTATCCATTCTGGTTCAGAAATGACTAGAGAAGACATCAGTTTCTACAATTCTTCTCCGCAGGACAAGCATCTCGTTATGAGCTTGTCATTTCTCGGCCTCTTGCTGAACAGGCTGGTGAGGAGAGTCACGGGGAACATGGGCGGTAGGCCGGGGGGGATCCATGAATTCCTCCTTTTTCATTGGGGGAGAGAATGCCCAATTAACAAAGGATAAGAAGTGAACCGTAAACACCCTCAACAAGGCCCAACAAACCTACAAGAATAAGGTCTCTCTCTCTTCCTCTCTTTCTCTATGCCCCTCTGTCTTCCTCTCTCACCTCCTCCCAAATCCCTGCTCCCTCCCTGTTGCACACTCACTCTCTCTTCCACTTCCCTTTACAAAAGGAAGGCTCAGAGCTTACAAAGTGCCAATTAACACTGAATGTTTGCCCCTCGCACCTCCCTCTCTGAACTGCTGACAGCTCTGGTGTTTGGGTTAATACCAAAGGCCTGCAAAGAATTATAATTCTCTTTCTTGCCCCATCCCCCGTTCTCTCCCTATCCTATCCTTTTATTTTGTTTTCAATGGGGTGGTTTTACAGTTCAATGCACAGTCAAAGGGTGATATAAAATGACTTTCCAAAGAATTTCGTTTGGGGAGAAGAGGGGACTACATGGGTGGGAGGGAAGGGACTGGGGTGGTACAGCCAAGAGCAAGGGAGAAAAAACTACAAATTAATATCTAAAGGACAGTGAAAAACAATTGTCTGGATACAGTTTTCATTTCCTATAAAATTCAGATTTTAACACCAAAGGAGGTTTTTCTTTTTTTTAACTATTACAGATTCCCTTGACAGGTCTGGTTTGTTATTTCTTTTCATCTTAGTGTAAAGCCAAAATGTAAACCCAAACCATGTGTATTTATGTTTTCTCTTTCTCCTCATCCAGAGGAAGTTTAGGACGATGAAGATGGCACTGCGGGCCAATTTGGCTGATAGCCATACTATGCTTGTTTTCTCCCTGGTAAATCCCAGTAAATCAGCCCACTGAATAAAGGCGCAGGCGAACAGAAGAGGCAGCAGTGTTAAACTCCAGGAGCAACAGCAGCCACCAGCCTTTTGAAGGGAGCTTCTGCTTGTGTTCAGTTCCCTGCCTGAACTCGATCTTTCTCTACAATTTATGGCCTCTTGGGACTGGGTCTTCTCTCCTGTTTCTTTACTTTAAATCTCCTGGCCAAAAATGGGATTCTAGGGGTAACGAAACAAGAAGTGGGAATGTTTTTATTTATTTTTTTCATTTTCTGCAGAAAAAAGGCTTTTGCAACGACACAACAGAATTTGAAACTAAGGAAAGTTTTTAAAAGTTTGTGGAGTTTTTTTGTAGATCATTTTAGGGAGGTTTGACGCTGGTACTTTTTGTGTCTCAAGTCTGAAACTGCAGCCGCATCTTGCTACACTACTCCACAAAAGTAAACGTGTGCCCCATGTCTGATGCAGTCAGGTTGGGTAGCAACAGAATCCTAAATGACTGAATATATGATCTGTAATATATACATCTAAATCTAGAAAGTTAAAATCTATAGAAGAGTTGGGGAACACACTTTGGTTGCTGTATTCTGTGTTTGCTGCACAGTATACATTAGGATACAGTGTAACTTCTCTTCTTTTTTATATGGTATCTGTTACACTACACAGTATCCCAAATTTGACATATTTTTGCAATCAACTTAGTGAAAAAAATAATAATTAAAGATCTCTTGGTTAAGGGTCAGATCTGGAAGAAAAAACTTAAAGGAATTATTTTGAAGTTAAATAGGGTTATATTTAAGAGCAAAATCTTTTTATTTGCAATGGTTTTTGTAAGTCAGGCAAATTTTGTGGAAAAAAAAACAAAACAAAAAAGATAAAACATCCTTCATTAAAAGGTTGATAATGAAACTTTAGTCTACATGCGTATCACCTTGGGCATTTGTCATTACACAAGTCAGTCTAAATGTGTATTTGAAAGTGCTTTTGCTTCACTACTGCAATACGTTGAATCTTTTCTTTGCCAGACCTTATATTTTAGGTGTGTTATTTTGCTTGGGATCATTGTCTTTGGAACAAGCTTCAACTCCTGGACAAAGCGTCTTAAGTTTTAGTAATTTATTGCCTACAGTTAAAGCAAAAATAAACCAATAAATAAATCAATAAAAAATTACTTCTGGAATTTGATGTAAAACTTGCATCATTTTACTCCGAGTCAGAGAGAGATAGATGGTGTGCATTTGATGAAAGAAAGTTTATTTCAGTCAGACCTAAGATTTGGTGCGAAACACCTGACTTTTGACTTGGACTTGAGGAAATAACCTTTGAACATCTCTGCCAATACAAGTTTAAGGCTGACAAAGTGAGTGCAATGATCCAGTCCCATTGCTGAAATATCCAAAACCAGACTTTTACAATTAAGCAAAAATGGTATTTACACAAATTGTTCTGTCTACCATGTGGTGCATCTTGGTTAACCGTCCTCTCTTCGATTTCTTCTGTCCACAGGACATTGTTCTAGAGGTCTTGTGGTTCTTTTAATTTACAACTCTGTTAACTTAAGCCATGTTGCCATGTTATTTTAAGTGGTTTTATCCCGCCTGTTCTTTTAAATGAAGGATGCAAATACTGACATGTAACTGAAGTGTTTTTTGCAGTACACCACAATAGCCTGACTGACTGCACATTGTGCTCTCACAGTGGGATAATGGACTCCAGGTTGTACATGAATGGACTTTGAACCCTTCACAGATGAATGGACAGCAACATTTGTATCTGTATAATAACAGCTGATGAATTTTCCCATTTTAGATTTTTAACAACACACACCTGAAAGGTTTAGACCAGCCAAGTGTTGTATTTTTACTTAATTGCTCACACTTACTGACGATCAGTCATGCAAGCATATTGAATTTGTAATATTTAGCCACGTAGACTTTAACCATTTATTTGTATTAATAAAGAGTAGTGTAATTTCTTATTAATTAAACATGTTTTTACAGGTCTGCTATTTGAATAACACTGTTAGTTGTTCATTTGACATTTTTGTGAAAGATTAGAAGAGAAAGCAATATATATTTTTACAGTTATTGTACATCTGTGTCTTTTATGTATGTGCAGTTTTTGCACATTTCCTGCTGCTCTAACATCATAAGCTACCATAAAGTATTATCTGTGTGTTGTAAGAATATGAGTGACTCATGTTCAGTCCTCACAGGAATGGAGGAACTCATGTCTTCTTCGTTCAGTGCAGGACAAACCCAACCTTTAAAATAGTTCCTTATGCTGAATCATATTTGTGTCCACTGTTGTTTTCCTCTCACCATCCAAAATTGTGAGTCTTGAGTTATTTCCTCATGGAAAAAGACTCTGTGTGATGCGTTTATGTGTTTTAAATCTATGCTAAAAGAGTGTTTCTATTGTCCTAAAGGTATTTTTTGTTAGTTCTTCCAAGTTTTACTAAAACTGCTTGTTAATGCTAAGAAAATGTCCTTGGTTGATTTAGATGCCGTTTTTTGCAATGTTTGTCAACCTGAGTTTAGTCTCCATAGTAATCAACTCCTGCACAGACCATAGGTGATTATAGCTCCAACTCTGACATTTTTAGATTTTAATCCAGATGTTTTCCACAGCAGCAGAAGCCAAAGCATATCCATTATTCTGTTAGCTTGAGAAATTAATGTTTGTTGCAGTGCGAGTTTGTTCATGTAGATTGAGCATTGTTGTCATGGAGCTAGTCTAAAACAACCCAATCTCTTACTTTCCTCTTTCCTGTTTTACTAGAGAACAATGTTTTAGTTGTCTCATAGAGGTCCTCTCTAATGATGAGTTGCACTCGTAGTTGGAACTCAGAATCACAGACCCGCTTTTCGGATAAGTCAATCGGACACCTGTGAAGTCTAACACATCCTACTTTGCAAAACCATTTCTGCATAGATTGATTGTTTTTTTTTATGGATCAATACTATCTACATTCTACAAAGCATATAAGTCTATATTTTTATGTTAAACAAAAAAGCTTTTCAACTGACTATAAAGTAAAATTTAGAAATATTATTGGGTCATTCCTGCTCTTTTTACATGTCACTTGTGTCACTTCCATATCATATGTGCTGTATTTGTGACATCTTAGAGATATGACGTTTATAATATGATTTTTTTTTAATATGTAGGAAAAGTACATGTGTTTCTGGCCTATGTGGTCACCAAACTATCCATGCTTCAGGAAGTCAATATAGCACTGCTTATTAACTAGGATAGTGTATCTTCCTTCAACACTAAAGTCAGAATTACTATCAGTGTTATTAAGATGGAGGAAATAGGTTTTGCCTTTGGTTCTGAGTGGCTTTTATCCCACCTTTATCTAATCTGAGATTTCAGAGAACTGCTGGTAATATTACTGGTCATAGACTTTCAGCTTAGCACCAAAATACATTGAAAACCTGTTGCTGTTGTATCAACCTTCCAGGTCTTCTGTTCTGAGTCAACCAAGAAGAAGCAGCGTTAATCCTCTGTGCTCCACAAATCTGGAACACACTTCCAGAAAACGTTGAAGCTTAAAACCCTTTTCAAACACTGCTGCAATGAGCTTGATGAGTTTGATGATTATCAAAATGGACATCAAAAATGTATATTGCTTGTTTATTAATTCTTGTCTGTATGGTGTTTTTATGCTGTAAAAACACCAAACAACCCAACAACTGCCTTGTTACTGAAATGTGTTATACAGATAAACCTGACTTGACCTAAACCCATACATCAAGAAATACAGATGCTACTTTTCTCAGCTTTTTTCTGTGAAAAATGGTTGGAAACAAGAACCAGGACTCAAATTACTATTTTCCACCAGAGAGCAGTTTATTTTAAAGAAAGAAAAAACTTTCCACTAAACATGTTAAATAGCTAAGGAATTCTACTTAACGGCTATTTTCTTTTTTCTTCCTTTTTTCTTTTTTTTTTTACCAGATGTCATCCTCCAACCTTGACAAATACTGGGACTGCTGGTGTGGAACCAAGCCAGACTGGCTTTATTTACTTTCAGGAAAGAGGAGCTGAGCAAGGAGCTGACATGACCTGACACGGTTCATGGTTCCACCAGTGAGGCCTGCCTGGGCACTCTACCTCATCCTCCAGACACCGGGGTCAAAAAAGCTCTGCAGCCTCCGTGGAATAAAGGCAGTTGTAGAAACATGTGATTTGTTTGAAATACATATTTCTTAAACTTATCTAAGATAAGAGCGGTACGAAACAGGAACCTATTGCTTGAGGCGGTGGATGAAGAATTCACGTGGGAGTTAAGAGAAGAGAAATACAAAGCATGCATGGGTTGGGGAATCAGATTTCCACGTTTCCTGACACATGATGAGGCTACAGTGTATCATTTTTATCTGAAGATTTATTTGAAAGCAGGTGCTCCTGGTCGTCGGCTGAGCTGCAAAGAGGCACTCGGCCCCCTTCTTTGTAACATCTGATTCACATGAACCATGATTTCTGGCTGCCAGTAAAGGAGCCAAAGGTCAGAGATGTGGCTGTGTCAGATGAAGTTCATGAGAAAAGCAGTGAGAGGGCGTGGGGGGGTCAAACCTGGAGTTTTAAAATAATTTCAGAATCAGATGCGTATCAGCAGAAATCCCTCTACATTGATCGGAATTGCAATTCTCTCTAAAATGTTTTTGTTACCATTTATTATAACATACTTCTGTCTGGCCACACTGTTGTGTGCATATCTGTAGTCTGCGTGACCCTATTAGGGCTGGGGCAAAACAGACCGATCCGCTCAATAAGCCCTGTGGGACAGACATTTTGGACGGCGATCCATGAGCTTTGTGCAGCACCATGGATCCTGGGCTGTAACCCACCCTCACCCTCACTGTCTGTGATTTGGGATGTTGTTGAGGTCAGGGTGAATCGCAGGTCAGCCATGGAAAAAGCTTGCTTTTTTGTCTGTCTCAGAGAATGAAGGATGGAGGGATGAATGAATGAGACTGAGGGATGGTAGGAGAGGGCAGAAGGGTCGAGCGCCGGGGCTGGAAGATGGACAGGAAGGCGAGAAAAAAACAAAAACAAAACAGGGAGACTGTTTGGAATAAATTAGAAATTGGGACGAGAGAATATTTTTCATGTAGGGAAATGGAGAAAAGAATGAGCAAAGTGTTGGAGCACAGAGAAAGAAGAGCAGCGTCTCACATTCGTTTCTCTGATCTTTGATTTTTATTTCATCCATATGGCAGAGTGAGAGACAAATTCCCAGCAGCAGAAAAGCTGCAGGGCACATGGGTATCTTTAAAGCTGTGCCAATGATCTTGACAGTGTTAGCATCAACTAGAAAATCAAAAGCAACTATTTTGTTTTGTACTTGGTTTATTGCATAAAACAACACATGAACTTCAGACAGCAAAGTCTGACTCTTTTAACAGAGATGCACCAATGAGAATTTTGTGGTTGATATTCGAGCTGCAGTTTTGCAAAGTCTGCAAATACCACATTTAGCTGATTCTGATGTTTCTTTGAGAACTATAAGATATAAGAATACCATTCAAACATCATTTTTGGCATTGTTTTATTAGCTGCTAGCGCTCTTAGCATGACTAGCAACATCAAAACAACAGAAAACAACAGGCTGTTGTGTTTTTACTAGTTACTTTAGATCCGTACCTTAACTTCCGTACGTCCCTTCTGGTGTCTTCTTCCCTCAGTAATAGCATTTACACTAAACAGTGTAAATGTTTAGTTACCGCAAACCATCAACTAGCTTTTGAGGTGCGGTGCATTAATGGAGTGGAAAAAAGATCAGTTTTTCACCAGTCAGTTCCAGGTCATGGCCAATCAAGTTGAAAACCTGGTGACTCTGGTCACCAGCCGATTTCTCTATCCATCTCTAGTTTTAATGTTTTGCTGATACAGTAAACAATGATGAGAATAGAGAGATATCACAGAGAATTGTAGATTTCTTAGGATTATCAATTGAGGATATTTCCATTATGTTCTGAATGTCAAAGGGTTTTTTTTTGTGGAAGTGATTGATGAGTTTTTGATAATTGTCCATCGTGAGGAGAGGTATGAGGGAGACAGAGTGTCACCTCGCAGTGAGAGTAAAAGAGCTGGCAAATGGAAGCGATTACATCTAATATTCTCCATCTGCGAGTGATTGCCTCAGAAGACGAGTTTCAAAGAGGCGCAGGGTAGAGAGAGAGGGAGAAAAGAGGCAGTAGTAATTTGCACGGGATTTACAAATCTCCTGGATCAAGTTCGCAAATCTTTGAGCGCATCTTGTTCTGTTCCGGAAAAATGCCCTAAAAAAATTGTGCACACACACGTATAAACAGCCCCTCATAGGACGGCTTCTTGTGAAAAGTCTTCCAAGGCTTGCAAGAACAAAGCTGAAATATGCGCTGCACCAAGCTGGGATTTGAAGACTCACACATCAATACTCAATATATCTTACAGTATGTCTGTGAGCAATCACAACCCACCCAAGGATTGGATGCCAGTGTGTCAGAGTTGAGCCACAGCCAGGTCAGGAGTGATCAAAGCCTGCAGAGGAGAGACAGAGGGGGTTATCTGGTCCCAATTACATTCAATCATGAGAAAATTGGCAACGCGTAAAGCAAGAGAGATCTTCATGATGAGAGCAGCAGGCCAGATGAGCTAAGGTGGCCTGGAGACATTTCTGGCTTCATAGGGACAATTACAAATGGTGCTTGGTCATAAACCAATATCAGTGAAAAATAGTCCTAATGTGATGCCAAAATGCCAAAAACAAGATGGTGTGTTACTGTCATCATGGAACAACTGGCATGTGATAATAGATTATTTTAGAGATTAAAATCAGAGTTTCACATACACTGTACTAAAAGAACCATTACACATTTTTTACATCACTGTCATTTAATCATGTAAACCTTTTAGTTTTCAGTTTTAGGGTACTTCTAATTACCAAAATTAATTATGTTTTCCAAATGCCAGAATAATAATAATAAAAAATAAAAATAAAGTGAGATCGTTTTCTACTTCCTTCCAATCAATGCCAGACACAAAAGGAGAAAAATAATTTGTGTATTTTATTTTAATGTATGCAAAAGGCAGGTTTTAACTGTATTCAATCAATATTTAAAATTTTACTAACTCAAATTACTTGATAGGCATGTGTGTTGTAGTTTTAATAAATGTTATTGAACTAAGTTGGATGTTAATGTTCATGGTTTTCTTGCACCGATTTAAAATGTCCACCCAATAAACTGTAAACTCACTGCTTAAACAGGTCAATAATATTTAACTATTAATATTCAATTATTTGGTTAATGGGATACTGATAACACATTATGGTCTAATGATAAACTGTTAAAGACAAAGTAAGACAAACAAAAGCTTTTCTTTCTACACAAAGGTGTTGACGAGGCCGCACTTCCCCACCAAATGAATTCTGATAAAGATAAAGGAGATAACCAGAAGAGATTTCACTTACTGTGGGTTTCACCCTGATTTGTTAAGCTGATCCTTCTCCTTTGTGATTGGTCGGCAGCTCTCGGCAAAGAATGTCAAAAAAGAAAAAAAGTGACCCACCACTGAGCGCCTCCTTGCTCAAATCCCTCCATCCCCCAGTTTAGTCCTCCCCCCCTTTCCCAACTATCCACTAGACCCTCTCCTCTCTCCCCCCCTTTCCCCTCGCTCTCGCCCAGTTGCCTCACGGCTTGCTGTGACCCATCTTGCACCTCCCGAAGCCCACAACAGACGCTTGGTGTGTGAAGAAGGTCAGGAGTTCAGCCGTGGCTGAGGCTCCATTCCTCCCTGTGCACAGAGGAGGCCTGCCCTGCGGGTTTATAATTATCTGCCGTTGGCATTCAGCACAGGTTCAAGCACAGTGCAAGCATTGGCACCAGCGTGGGGGGATGCGCTTGGTTACACTCTTGGTGATTAGTTGTCCCTAATTGTCAGTTCCTTGTTCCTTTTTACCTTTCTCGCCTCTCACCCCCGGCCACATTGCTCTCACTGGTTCATGCATCTTCACCTTAAAATGCTTTGTTTTGCTTCTGTCTTCCTTGGGATTCTTTGTGTTCACATTCAAGCGTTTTTGTCCTCTCAAATAAATAACAGTATCGCTTTCAGAGCGTATGCACTCTTTCAAATATTCATAAAGTAATTCTCAAATTTTGGCTCTCTGGGTTTAGAGCAAACCTTTGCTCACTGAAAATCAATACTCTACAAAATTTTCAGCTGAGCTGCCCGTCAGGAGTTGGTTCAACAGAGTGCTATTGACATAAAGTTTCAATATTGTGTAAGTTTGGACCATTCCAGAAAATATTGGTGGCCATTCCAAAACTAGTTTTGATGAGAAACCATGTTGAGCTGTTTATTCACTTCACTGTAGACTACGCCACTGGTCTTTTCAGCACCTTCCAGTTTATGACAGATATGAACACTGGTGGTTCTGGTTTTGTTTTTGGCATTATCACCAGACAAAAGCACAACAAAACTGTCTATGGTGTAGTCCATAAATATTGACATAGACAGTCAGGTGTATACCAGCAAACCAAACAATCTGAAATAACATTAGTTCCCCTAAGAAGAGGAGTCAACGATCAAAACAGAAACTTGTTGATGGCTATGGAAAAGTTCCTATGCAATTAGTTGAGGGAGACATATGTAAATATGTATTTATGTACATCCATCCATCCATCCATTTTCCGTCACCCTTCTCCCTAACGGGGTCGGGAGTTGCTGGTGCCTATCTCCAGCTGCGTTCCGGGCGAGAGGCGGGGTTCACCCTGGACAGGTCGCCAGTCTGTCGCAGGGCAACACAAAGACAAACAGGACAAACAACCATGCACACACACACTCACACCTAGGGAGAATTTGGGAAGGCCAATTAACCTGACAGTCATGTTTTTGGACTGTGGGAGGAAGCCGGAGAACCCGGAGAGAACCCACGCATGCACAGGGAGAACATGCAAACTCCGTGCAGAAAGACCCCGGGCCGTATTTATGTACATATCTTTCAAAATTAAAGTCAAACTGATGTGCCTAATTGTTATTTTTAGGATTGTTGTATATTATATTAAGGTCAACCCACCATCCCGTATCCAGAAAAAGAACGACTCACATTGATCATGATGAGTAAAAGCCCAGAATCAACCACAAATAGATTGAGCTGGGCATACTCACTCTGTGAACTAGGTAGCTGTTAAAGTGCTCTACTTTGGTTAAATTGTGCGTGTATGTAAATCAGGCAGACTCCATATTTAGGGTGAGCTTGAAAGATAATTTTCAGAGTCAGAATGATTCTCTCACTCAAATACTGTAGACACACTTTATCTTGTGATTCACAACAGACTTTCTGGAGCAACTCAGTCAGTCCCACTCAAAGGTGAATGTGTGCTTTCCATCAGGCATTTATATTGGCACTGACAGACAGCATAATAAATGACACTGGATAAATCCATTCTTCAACGACTTCAGAGATGTCTCCGCGCCATTAGTCATTCACACTGCAGATCTCTGCGAGAGTCCATCATTGCTGCTCTGGGAAACACATCTGCAGACCTTGAGACAGACCCTGAAATGGACTCGCAACTGAACCAATACTGCCGGGGCTGCTGGGATTGCTGGGTGGGGGGATGAAAAAGATGAACAGCAGTCAAGCAGATGTGTGGCCTGGACCCCTGCCAAGGAGTACTGTCAAAGCAGCTCCGTCATCCTATAGCAGGGCCTTCATCTCAATATGAGTGAGAGGAAAAAGAGAGAGAGAGAGCTAGCAAACAGCAGGGAGCAGGTCTAAAAGGAGGACAAAGGCCAATGATCCATGGCAGAACATCAGCATTCTCGGAGGGGTGAAGCACACCGCCTGGTCAAGCGGTACAGCAGAAAATGACAGAAAATATATGATCAAATTCAAAATATTTTATTGTGCAAACACCTCATTGAATGCAGCGCCTTTAAAGGCCTATTGTTCTTTGGCATTTCAGTGGAAAGTTAAATTAGTCCTTCAAGGCCTTCATAAAAATCTATATTCATCACATGCACAGATGGTTGGAGTATGTTTTTTTTTTTTTTTTAAGAACCCCTTTCTTCCTCCCCCCCTCCTGTTCCTGGTGTAGGAAAGAAGTTGAGATTTTTGCCAATTTCCAAGAGCCCTGCGAGATGAGACACGGACTTTTGACAGGTGTTTGTTTGAATATCAAACAGAGGAATCGAGGCCTGCAGATGGCAGGCAGTTTGCATTCCAGACAGGGGCTTCGGTCTGGGCCCCAAGCGGTGGGAGTAAGCCCATCTCTGCTCCTCGGTAAGTCTCCAGGGGAATCATTTTTCCAAATCCCTCCACTGTTACTATCATTGCCATCATCACCGCCTTCACCACTGGACCCAATGTCTGCAGACAGTTTGTCCACAGAGGAGCAGCAAAGCACTTTGTTCTTTCACGAGCTTTGAGCATAAAAATCTCAGAGACATAGATAAGAGAGTGATGATTGCTCTTGTGCATTGGCAGTGTCCAAGTTAAACTTTAAAGAACAGTTTTACTGCTCTTGCTTGAAGTGTTTTATGGGAAGGAGTTTTTATTAAAGTTGTGGTATTCAGTCAGATCAAAATAAAGTTATGCAATGTAAGAGTCAAGGGTGGATGTAACATTTTTAAAATTCCCGTCACACCGCTGCGGGTATGTCGTGTGTTTCTGTGACTTACTAAGATATGGGCATCCTGCTCAGTATCATTGGTTTTCTATGAACCTGATCATTTCTTTGGTGTATCTCTGGTGGAATCCTGGGAAAGGTTTTTCTAGGATCAATACGTTGCCTGCAGTACTGCTGCAGGTGATCCGCAAAGTTTTTTTTCCACGTTTCAGTCTATTTTGGCACTGACCTAAGCTTCATCTTCAAATCATCTTAAATTTGTTTCGTCCAGTTCATTGTTGGTGCATCCTTGGACTCACTGACATGCAGCCAGACCTGGTGCAGCTTGTAGTTCAACAGTCATTCCACAGATGTGGCTCATCCACCGCTGCCTGCTTTTCTGGGCATGCTATTCAGTGATCTGTCACAGCTGGCATCCATCTTGGATGTTGTCATTGGCAATTTAGTCATGCAAAGTTTAACATCTGTACAATCTAAATGACACCAAGATACAAAAGTAGCCCCTTTCACAAAACACTTCAAGGCAGGATCTATGCCACAATGGACAAAAGTTGACCAATCTCCATTATGCCCCCTGACTGGCCAAGTGGGGCGGACTTAAAAGAGCAAGCCAGGTTATCGAGTAGAGAGAGGGACGTAATGATGATGCAAGATTTATGCAAACAGCCAGCAGTAGAATTAGACTTTCCACAGCTGGTACTCAAATGTTTAGGCCATTACTCTCTAATAACATCATTCAAATCCATGCACCACTTTAGAGATGCTCACTCTCTACTCGTCAAGGTTCATCGACATTGCCATGCAAAGTGCTTGGAGTGACTCCAACTGCAGGGCATCCCAACCTATTTTCTAAATTATTAATTCACTAATTACTTGAAGACCAAGAATAGACTTTGTAAAGAGCAATAAACTTTCATCCTGAAATGATGTATGGTGAAATAGTAACAAAATTAACTTGTTCTGCTATGTCATAGAACTGTCCTTTTTTAAAGCTTCATTGCAATACACAAACATTCAGCTTGCTAACAGTGTGCATTATAAGTGATCAATTATTTAGGCAGTATTTGTGATCCCCCCAAAATTGAGATGATACATTGATGTATTGAAAGCTACACCATTACTGGTCTACGTATAATTAGAGAATCACTATTTGGTTGCGAAAAAGAGGTTTAATTTAGAAAATTAAATCTTTACAAATAAGAGAAATTTCACCTTTTCGATTGAATTGAAAGAGTAACGTATTGGCAGTAAAGGTATCAGATATGGTTTTTAAAGCTTTGGCAGATTTTGCATCAGGGGCTGACACTCCCCCTCCCCCTGAGGGTGGCAGGCTGCCAGCATGCATGCAGGCAGAGCTGTTTGATGCACAGGTAGCTTCAGATTCTCCCCACATTCATCACCAGGAACTATTCAAAGAGAATAAATGTGGAATTCTCGCAGTGAACAACCCACCGAGAGGGATGGAGTCTGCTCACCCTACTGTTTCATTGTGTCCACACCACCCTGCTCCTCCCCCCTACCACCTTCTTTACTGTAACAATGACCTGTGGAAGAATGCAACACCTCCCACCAAACCCTGTCACCCCCACTTTCCTGATGAGGTAAAAAGACCCTGTTATGTTCTTAACCCAGATACTTGACAATATCCGCTCTCTGTGTCTCAGACCAAAATTTGTCTTCAATTTCGCAGACCATCGCCAAGTAGGGTACGCTGCCTGGAATGTGTGACTCCCATTTTTCCAGGAGTTGGGGTGCAGAGGAGCAGATGTTAGTCAAGGTGAATAGAGGATTTGTCTGAGTTTCACTGGCAGCCTCTTCACTTTAGGTCAGACATCTCTAGTAAAGGTCTCTGCGACTGCTTCATCTTGGAAACAAGGAAAGTTTTCATTGTACGTTAAGTCTGACAGAAACCACATGACACAGGTAATTGTGAAAAGCCAATAAAATTGCCCACATGCCAACACTGGCTTGACATTAGGACATCGGCATGCGGCCCGATGTGACCGCATGCTGTAAATGAGCTGCAACAAAACAAGCCGGCTTCTGGCGCTAATCCGAAGTTCTTCAAAAGTGAGACTTTAGTCGATAATGTCACAAAGATCTGAAGTGCTTGCGATGCGTTCGCGCCAGACTTGCCCAATTTCGCCAGCAGTTACTGGAACCTCACTCCTTCTGAAGCCTGTTAAGTCTTGCACACAAAAAGCTCAATGCGAGGAAAGCTCCTCAAACAAACTCCAACCTTGAACAAAAGAAGTACGGAGGAATCTGCGCTGAAAGAATGTGGGTCCTCTTTCAGCTGCTGGTATGCTTACGGCACCTCCTGTCGAGGAGAAGAAAAATCCCAGGAAGAAACAAACTGATGAAATGCAAAACAATTCCAACCTCCTGCCGCCCGCTGATTGATTGATTACGACTTGTCACATTTCTCTCTCATTCAGCTTGCTAACGGCAAGAGAGAGTTCAGACATCTTGTTTAGTTCGCACCACAACAGTTTCAAGATGGAATTCCTTCACTTTTAATTACACTCCATGTGAATATGCATTTTTAGGATCCAACTCTGGAACAATTTACTTTGTAATTACCAATGTATACACAATGTAAAGTGTTCTGTAGCGTCGACTGCAACAGCTGTAACCCAAATAGCCACGAGCGTGAGGCACTCATCGGAGACAGCTTTTAATGTCATCTCCTCGCACTGACATCAGTGTCAGTGTTTAGCGTTCATTTGCTTGCAGCCACATCAGAGCTGTGTGAAGTTAATGGCAATGCAAACCAACCCAAGCTGAAGCAGTCACATGAGATGTGTTCCCATTATTAACTTCTGCTGTTGGTCAGTATTTTCATGAAACATTAATATTACTTGTTCAAAGAGTTATTATAGTGAATTTAGATGTTTTTTTGTTTTTTTTTGTTTTGTTTTTTTTTTGCTGTAGCAAATAGAAGAAACTTCTCATCTGCCCATTATTTCACCATGGTTTGGAAGTTTGTTTATATCTCTTAAATGTTTTCAAACTTCCATTCATTTTATTGGACTTTTATGTGATAGTAAAGCAACACATACAAGATAGGATGGACAGGTGTTATTATTTTATTTAAAACAAAGTTTTGCAATATAAAAATAAAAGATAAAAAATGTAATTTGTGCTCAGTCCTCTTCACTCTGATGCCATTAAACATAATTTAGCTCTTCATATGTCACGTAAATGTTATGGGGCATATTCCACTGTGGGTATCTCAGTATGGAAACAGCTGTTCTCTCTGTGTTTCAGGAGTTTCTTACAGAATGTTTGGGAGCAAACGCCATTATAAACACCAGTAAACACTGCTAACACTTCCTGAAGCTGCAAGTGTTTAGTCAGATCTTTGTTTTTACAGGTGAAGACCAAATGAGGTGATGGCTATTGACAACCGTGTGGATCAGCAGGAGATCACGTTTTCATGCGGTTATTCCGTACTTATGCAAAAACACAGCTGGTCAGGGGGAGAGTTGATGATGCTTTCATCCTCCTTTTGTACTGATGTGGGATCTCACATTGAACTGTAAATGCAGCAGGAAAACCACCCGTTAGCTGTTCTTTCCTGCTTCCTGCATCCTGCTTTCTGGTGGATGGTCAGGGAAGACTACTTGAGCCTTATTGACTTCCGCTGCAGATACTCAAGGCAGCGAAATAGCAGTTGGAGCGATTAAGCAGCAATCACATTTGTAATTATGATAATGTTAATTGAGCTTGTCAAGGATGAATAATTTCAGGGGAGACAGTAAATATACCTAACAAGGCTTTTCTCAGTGGTAAACACGGTGCTTTAAAAACTGTAATTAGCCTTTTAATGCGTAACACATGGCTTACAAGCCATCCCTGGGCCTGAACTTCCCTGCTCTTAACCACTTTTCTCAGACTCTCGGTAGGAAACCCTTTTCGCATAGCTGGAAATCTAACCACACAAATAGGAAGCTTATACTGCGGGTTGGGGTAGAAGCGAAGACCTACACATGCCAGCAGTTGTAGGACAAATTGTTATTTTCCTGTAAGCCCACAATTTCTATACCTTTCACTGCTTGCAGTTCATTTTATGAATAATATTTTCCTAAATGTGTCCTATTTTTGCTCACCAGGAATTGAAATTCCTTTGGAAAGGTTCAACTATAAGTGGAAGAGATTGGCTGGAACTAACAAAACGTCGGCTTGCCCTCAAGCATCATGATTGCGTTCAACCTTTCGGACTCTCTCCCAGCTCCTCCTCAGGAATCCCAAAGCCACCCAAACTGGTTGAGAATTCCCCATTTAGAGAGAGAGAAACACAGATAATTGGTCACAGATTTTTTTTTTTTTTTGTCAGTACATCACAAAGAAACCTTCTATTCACCCCTGCACAGCTGTCCATTTCTCCCATTGCTGCCCCCTCTGCTTGCAACCCTTTCAATGCTTCCTCACAATAATCTGCACCATAAGGGAAAGGCTGAGGAGCTGCTAATCGCCACAAACACAACCTCTTTTCTGTGGCACAATAAAGCAGTTGCGACACATGCCTCTCATGACCCTGACCCAAAAGCCCCTCTCCAGCCTCCTTACGCCTTCAGGCATCAGTGACAGCGACTGGACATCTGGATCTGCACCTGATGCATGCCTCAAAGTGTTTTCACAATTGCGATTTTGTTCTTCAACACTCTATCTGGACATCAACTAAGCTGTAACTGTTTACAACAAGCACAGTCAGAGCAGACAAAGCCGCCCTCCTGGAAGTGAGAGCCAATGAAAAAAGCACCCAAACACCAGGCAAAGCAGCTTTGATGTTGCATTTCTCTGTATTTGGCCAAGTACATAAAATATGCGATGCGAGAATGCTAAAGATGAAGTGGAAGTGGAGCTTGTTCTCTGAAAGGTATTTTAACATTTATACGACTTGGTTACAGATTTGCTGCAGATTTCTTTGCTTATCATCCATAAAACGCACTCTATCCTTGAGATGTGGTGGCTGAAGAGGCCTTTGGAGCACAGAGAGCTCAATATCAAGTTCAAGAAGCCAGTCAGCATTGATCTGAGTTTTGTGACGTGGCATATTTACCTGTCAATTTTGCCATTTTTCAACAGTCTTGGCAATGACATCTCACAGAAATAATAAAAAAAAATTATTCATTCATTTTATTGTTCAATTTTACTTTTGTTACATAATGTAGTGAGAAATATAGTGATTGTAAAAATATAGCAGTCAGACTTTTAGAAGGTATAGAGAGAAGAAATCTGCTTAAACAGGAAATGAGGGAGAGGAGAGCAACACGTTTCACCCTCGGTTTCCTGTACTTTCTCCTTTTTTCCCCCAAGCGTAATGGATTGCATGTGCAGGGTCCGTCTCGTGTTGAACACAGAGAAGACAAAAACAGACACCGTACAGAGCAGGGTGTGTGTTGGGGGGGGGGGGCGGGGGGGTTGAAAGAGGTACAAATAAGATACTGCATGGCTGTGAAAGCAGAAAAAAAAAAAGATTCCAAAAAAAGAAAAACGAAGAAGCATTCAGGAAAATCACATGATTACAATTCCAGTCACCAACCAGCACAGCAGCCTGTGCGCAGATCCTAGACTTCTGGAGAAACCTCGCAAAGCTGTTCCCAAGGGGCTCGTGGAAAGGCATAGGTCAACCACCCCTTTCCTGACTAACCACATGTTAAAGGAATTCAGCAGTGCATTGTGGGATGTGACACCAATAACCTCCGCCATGGACTTCCAAATTACAAACACATACACCTCCAAAACCTGTCTGCCATTTCAGGGCCGGAGGAACAACAAATGATAAGCTCAAATGGAATATCATCCTGCAAAACACATGTGAAGTATCAGAAATGTGATGCGGTGAATGCTTCGTTTCAGTCTTGTCGTAACATGAATGTTCAACATGCGCCTCTTGCTTGTTTTTTTTTTTTTTTTTAATTTTCCTAAAGGTTATGACATAATCATTTAATAAAAAGATGATAGCCCAACCCAAGTGGTTTTGTAACAACAGCAAATCAAATATCAGCTGAGCATTACAGCATGATCATTTTCTGATCCTTGTTCTTTTTCTAAATCACCAATTATAAGTAAACACAACTAAAAGTTATTTAGTTTGCCTCTCTGTTTGCTGGATGAAACCTGGGCTAATGAGGGCAGCAGAACCAAAAGACAGCGATTTGAAACCCGGGAGAAAGATGTGTTATGTTTAAACATATCCATGCTGACCGGATGTAAACAAAGTAATTTGATAAAAACAAACTGATCTGCAATTACATGGAGAAAACTGTGACAAACGAACCCTTTCTTGCTGCTAAAAAAAGGAATATAATCTCTGAATTTATTATTCTTAAGCTCGTAATAATGGCAACAAATGTGTGGGTCTTTTGAAACCCACAAAAGATTTCAAGAGTAACAGTGATGCTTGTCCATTTATGGAGAGTCTTTCTTTCTTTCTTCCTTTCTTTCTTCCTTCTTCTTTCTTTCTTTCTTTCTTTCTTTCTTTCTTTCTTTCTTTCTTTCTTTCTTTCTTTCTTTCTTTCTTTCTTTCTTTCTTTCTTTCTTTCTTTCTTTCTTCCTTCCTTAATGTACCGCCAGCTTCTTATGTTCCTGCAGGGCATGGGTGATTTGTATGGAAGAAAATGAAGAAGTGGACATACATCTATCTGAAAAACATAAAAATAAAACACAACATAATATGATGAAGGACAACAAATAACATAAGGAAATATGGGCTTTCCTGACATTACAAGGAAACTTTCCCTTTTAACATAAGCACCAACGGTATATCATGTAGGTTTGTCCATTCTGGGAGTGGTTCAGCATTCGCTCCACCATTTTGGAATTCCCAGGATCCCAGAGGGACTATTTGGTGCCACAGCAGGCTCCTGGGATGGAGCAACCACAGGTGGTGTCCAGCAGCTGCTACACGTCTGCACACAAAAACACACACATAGGACTAATGCACATTCCCCCTGCATACTCTCACACACACATGCCGCCAGGGTGCATGCATACGTTAAGTGCATGGTGTGCATGCCTACATAATTTAATAACATGACTATATAAAAACAAGGAAGCACATGACACCAACGTGCGCTTACACGTTTTACACGCTGAGAATTTTAAAAAGTAAATCAAAGAGAAACTGAATGTGCGCACGCAGAAGAACACACGCAGGATAGAATATCCTTTGAACAAACAGATTTTTTGCTGCGGTGCCAAACGATGCATGCTGATCACACGCACACTGACATCAGACTATTACTCCGGATAATGCTCTCACATCTGGGCTGCACATATGCAAGGGCAACCTCTGCATCTTGTTCAAAAACAAAGCAAGGGAAAAAAGTAAAAAATCCTTCATGACTCAATGAAATAAACATCCAGGCATCTGCAAAACACAACTCAAGAGTTATCTTACACAACCACAGCAACACATACAGATTATTACAACAACAAAAAAAAAAGTAGCGTGAAGCAGCCATGTGCGACTGGCCTCACACCCACACAGATTCCAGAAAAGAGGAAACTCCGGTGCTGCTGCCCATCTTTCAGCTCCAGTGGCAGACACACACACACACACACACGCACACACACACCAAGGAGAGAAACCCCCCCCCCACAGTTTTACAGTTTTAGTGGTTTGAAATACCAACTTGATTTCTACCTCGTTTCATATCGATTTCCCTGCAAACGTTCATATAATCTCTTATTCTCTTTTTGTATTCATTTTAACTCTGATTGCCTTAAAGGAATAGTTTTGAGACAAGTGGGTTTTATAGCAGGTGTAGTTATCAAACACAGAGCCTGAGTTCCTTCTGTTTTGTGAGCAAACGCACAGCATTTCCATAAACCCGGCCAATCTCTAACTTTCCGGACCAGACTACCTATATTCCAGGAAAGATGAACAGCAGCTTTTCCCGAGATTCCAGAGTAATGAGGCAACAAATTAAAACTGACATTAGCGGTGAATTTGAGCTCTTGAGGGGAGTAGCAAGACACATGACTGGCAGAATCGTTGTGCAAACCTTCCCACAATTGTCTCTTTCATTGGTCCCATGGCACAGACTTGTTGCCTTCCAAAAGTGTGACTCAAGGAATGGGGGGAGAGCCATGACTAGGTGGGTGGGATTCATTAAAAAAAGAGGGGGAGAAAAAAAAAATCCCTCACACAGACTTCTGATTCAACCCTATAACAACACCAATAGGAATCCACAGGTGCCACAGCTCCAAACTGACACCATATGATTGCAAATGAACCTCTAACAGCGATTGTGGTATTGCACTAATCTAAAATCAGTGCTTTTCTTTATTTCTTTTCTTTTTTTTTTTTTGCTCTTTCTTTGTTTGTTTGACTGTTTCTTATACTTCTTGACCCAGATCTTGTGCAGTTGTAGCCGTACATCAGGGCATGCTTTTTTGTGCATGTCAGCAGTCTGACCTGCTCACATGCATTTGCATGTGAAGGGCAACAGCGGATGTCGAAAGGGGCAAAAATAATGGAGCAGGAGTCCAGGGGTTTTTGGGTTTCTACTCGAGAAGTTTATGCAGTTTATGAAGACTAAGGATGGAGGAAGCAAAGGGGGATTGAGCTCCATCTCTGGACTTTCTATTGATGTAAATATAAATAAATAAATAAATAAATAAATAATGCTCTATTGCTGGTAAGAAAAACCCTTACGGTAGAATAAAGGGATGTGCAGAGCCATGCAAAAGTATTTATATTCCTTGAAAGTTGCTCACATTGCAAGCACTAGTGTTTACTTCGATTTCATGTGATAGACCAACACAAAGCAGTGCTTAATCCTGAAGCGGAAGAAACAGAAAACATGGTTTAAAAAAAAAAAAAAACACTGGCTAGCAGTTGAACTTAAACCTTTTCATTCTTATAACACCCCAACCCCAAATAACACTGAGAACTCATTTTCCAGCTAATGACTAAATACAGTTAATCTGTGTGTAATTTAATCTCAGTATACATACAGCTGTTCTGCATAAGCCTCAGATATCATAGTAACATCATAAAGACAAAGGAACATAAAAGACAAGTAAAGGAATAATGCTGCGATAAAGTTTAAAGCACTGCTGAACAATATTCCATTCTGTCAACATCTCAAGACGCAATATTCCAACTGTCACCTGCGAATTTGAAAAGGTTCGTCACAACCGCAAACCTAACGGGACGTGCCTTTCTATTTAAGCTGACGGGACCAATTAAGTAGATCATTAATCAAACAAACAGTCAATCTGAAGGAGTCCCCAAGCTCAGGTGGAGCATCTGTTTTTAGGATGACTGCTGGCTATGCGGCGCTCCCTACGTTTGTTTGACACCGGCAAGAAAAAAACACACATGATCATGGACCTGATCAGTACAAAAATAAACCACCAAACACAAACTGATGATGCAGCTTTCAGATGATCATATTCCTTACAGAAAAAAATAAATAAAAGTTTTTTCATTCCATCATCATTTCCCTTCGACATGACACCAATGAACTAAACTGGATTTCAAATAAAATCTGAGTGAAACACACTGCAGAGACTTGTTCTGCACCTCCAAAATAAACCAACCAAACAAACAAACAAACAAAACACAAAAAAAAAACAAAAGGGATGGTCTCAATTTTGTGCAAAACCTCGATGGTGAACCTGTACCGTACAACATGTCTGCAGCGAGATTAACTGCCTTTCCTCAACTCATCTCAGACTTTGTTTTGGTTATCTTTGGAGAGTAAGGATGATGGATTAGGGTGAGTGAATGTTGTCAGGGATTTGGACTCTACAAGGAACGAGCAAAGGCATCCATGGTAAAGACTTGATCAGAAGAGCCAGGAAAGCTTATGCATGAAAGTTAGGTGGGTGGTTATTTGTCAGTGCTACAAGTCGCGTCTTGCCCCCTTTTTTCTCCTCAGACTGTACTGTATATCTCTCATCACGACTGCGCTGGAGGCACAATGTGCAGCAGCCTTCATGGGAGCCTGTCTGCAATGATTGCCCCGCTCCTCCAACGTTTGTATATGTCTTTCAGGAGACACGGGTGAGACGGAGGGGGTGGGGTGGGTGGAGGGTATAGGTGGGTGGAGCGAGGTGGGGGCTTCTCTAAAGTCTGACAAATTGCTGAAAATTGCCTTCACACAGCCATTCCTGTTTGGACACACTTGCCACATCTGGATGTGATCTGGCAACAAAAGTGCCGTGGCGGAGGGCTCAGCTCCCAGAGTGGTGCCACATATTACCCAAACCCCTCGCCTCCTCCGCCTCACTTCCTCCCTCTCCTCCTCCTCGGGTTGGATCTGCAAACACACACCCCTCCCCCCCCAACTCATCTCTCTGTGGGGAACCAGGAGCTGATGGTGCCGTGCGCTGATGCTAAGCGGTCGCCCCACAGACAGGAGCATTCCTGAGCACCTCTCTGACTTTAAGGGTATCAGTGGGTTGTAATTGAGGCGTCTGCTAAAATAATTGCTGCACTGTGATGCTGCGCCGCTGCACAGCCTTTCAAAGGAGAAAGCTGTTTGCAATCTGGCAGCAGAAGAATGCTGGGGGATAAATCATCTGTCTTTAACACAATAGCACACACTCCCCCGCAGATGCAATAAGACTGGTTTTGTGAATCATTTGTCGAATCCTGACCATGTTACTTCACTGTAACAACTTTGTCACACACTCCAATCCTTTAGGAGTCAATGCTTAAAACAATATCTGCCACAGGTTGACGTTTTTTTTTTTTGTAACGAGGTGATGCATTTAGCAAATTTCTGAATTATCTGCATTTTCATGTACGCATAAAATAAACATGCCGCTGACTAAGAAGTAGAGGAGAGGTCATGGGTAAATACTTGCAGCATTTTCAGCGGTGCAGCTGTGTAGCTGGACGAGGAAAAGCGAGTGCACAGCTGCAGACGGAGGCCTCGGCTTCTCAAATTGCCTCTGCTTCAGTTTCCTGCACTTTCCTACCGACCAGGCCAAAACGGGCCCTCATTAAACCCACCCCCAGTTTAATACTCTGTGATGTCATTGAAGTCTTTTTTTCCCTCTTTTTTTGTGCTTTTCTTGATGTTTTTTTTTTTTTTTTATCCCTTTTGCTGGTGCCTTGGCTGTCACTCGACAAATATTCCCAGGTGTTGGAGTAGAGCGAGCGAATAAAGAGAGGTGAATGTTTTTTTTTTTTTTCTTTTCTTCTTCTGGCATTCTTTACCTGCCCATCTGTCTGCTGCTATCCCCACATCTGCTTCAGTTTTGACTTCCCCGGGTTTTGTTTGTCCATCTGTGTTTGCATCGCCCCTCCCCCATGCTTCTTCTTCTTCTTCTTCTTTTCCTTCTTCTCTCTATCAGCAGAGGGAGGTTGAGGAATGATCAAGCCAGCTTTGAAGCTCCACGGCCCCTGCCCCTGACTTTTTCCAGCACGTGAGCCCAGGCAGTTGCAAAAGCATTTAGAACCGCTCAAGTATTACTCCGTACATCTCAAGAACAAGAAAAAAAAGAAGAAGAAAAAAAAAAACAGAAAGGAGGAGTAGGGGGATAATGAGGATGATGGGGAAGGACAAAGAGGTAGAGTGGAACAAAACAAAAAGAGAGTGAATCCTCTATTCCACCTCAGAATTTGTGACTGATATGTAAAGTATCCTCTACAGTGTACTTTTGAGTGCTGCCTTACACATGTGGCAGGCAGTGTGTTGTTGAGCATGTGCACAGCCAGGGAAGATGGTGGACCCCTTTATACCCAGGACTAATTAGACATGACGCTAAGGGAAGTCAGCAATCACCACATCATATGGTCAACACTTCCTGTCTTCCAACAATATAGGAGTTGGGTTGTTTGAAAGTATTTGCTCCACAGCTGTTGCAGTTTCACATTCCCTGTCCGGAATACTCTGTCTGTCTGTCTGTCTCGCTCTCTCTCTCTTCACCATCCAGTGAGAATAAATCAGGTGGATTTTGTGTCTGGCAGGGGGTCTGGTAAGATTTAGAATGAGCGGAGGACTCATCTATTATTTTTATGTTCATGTCTTTGAGATTTCTTTGCTTAGCATCCATAAAACGCGCTCTGTCCTTGAGATGTGGTGGCTGAAGAGGCCTTTGGAGCACAGAGAGCTCAATATCAAGTTCAAGAAGCCAGTCAGCATTGATCTGAGTTTTGTGACGTGGCATATTTACCTGCTGGAAGCGAGCACCAGGAGATGGGTATGCTCTGGTATATAATAAGACACATCCGACTAGGCAAAGTTCCAGCAGATCTGTTTTTTATGAAATACTCAGATCAGATCTGGGCTAACATCAGTTCCTCTGTGAAAATCACACAATTGCATTTTTTCCCTCTATTGTCAAATCAGGTTGAACTTCAGCAAGTTAGTCTTACTAACTTGCAGTGAACAAGTTAGTGAATTGGCCCATTCACTACTTATGTTAACAAGCAATAGAACAAATGTACATGTCGAAAACATTTTGGATACCTTGGAAACAGCAATGTTTCCAAGGAATCCGGCTGGAGTTGCATGCAACTCCAACTCCAGCAACTCCAGTTGCATGCAACTCCAGCTGTTCAGAACGAGTGAATAAATTCTTACTTTAGGGGGAGGAAAAAAAGTTGCAAAAGTTTACATGAAAATTACAACCAACAGAAATCGGATTTGTAGCACCTGTCAAATCTAATTTAATCATATTCCCTAAATAACAACGGTATGAGCTACATTGGATCAAAAGCTGAAGTGTGCAGCCAAAAGCTTAATCCCATGTAATTTTCCAAAGCAATTCCAAAAGTGCACCCACGTTACGAACAATAGAAAAGCTCTTCTGCAGACTGTGCATCGCCCAGCTTTTACCATCCTGCTACACCTCACACCTGCTGTGTGCTGTGAGAGGAGGGAACAACTGGAGGCCCAAAACCCCGGGTGTTTGTGCGCACATTTTGGGAGACAGAAGCACAAGTGGGCATGCGAGCTGTCGAATGAATGCCTGCTTTTACGTGCGTACGGACGTATAAGAATGCATCAGCGCTCGTGGCACAAAGCGTGGCCTCGGCTCGATTTAACCCTGTGCTGAATGCCACAGCGACGCCAGTCAGACTTTGTGTGGCCACATACCTCCAGTGGAGAAGATATGGAAAAAATCTGTGGACCAGTAAGTCTGGGAGATTACATGGCTCCTCTTGGCCTTGGCCTCAATAATGCCTGAAATCTATCCTCGCTGTGTCTCTATTATTTGGAGGTTTTATCAATTAAAAAAAAAAAAAAAAAAGATTGGTCCTTCTCATTCTTAATTCGACTGTTTACGAACATGTATGGATGCTTGTGAAAGAGTTGGCATGTGTATACATAGAAGATTATTGATGCATGAGAGAGAGGATTATGTTCTGGAATAGTGGAGGATAAACTAAAACACAAGCCTGGCTTTATATATTTTTTTTAATTGCCTCTTGCTACGATGAATGGCCAGCGCAGCTGTCTGTGTGAACAGCTGCCAGCCTAAAAAGGTTGGATCGAGCTGGCTCTGGGAGTGAGGAAAGAACAGCACAGCAAGAATCTTGTGCAGACAATGAGGGATTTCGCAAGTTTACAACTTTAAAAAATGCATGCCGGATTAAGAATCACTTATTGGAAAATCACATCTGTTTCCAACACATTTTTTCCCAGGGAAAACTCACAAAGACAAATATCCGTGCCGTTTGGGCGACGCAGAAGGCAGCACGGAGAGTTATTACATTAAGTAGACTGAGGCAAATATGTTTTTTTTTTTTTTTCTTTCACCTTTGCTAATGTAAAATTTGTGAGCTAACATTGTACAATTTACAGCTGGAGTAATAAATAAACAACAACAAAAAGAACCAAAGAGGTAATTTCATCTGAGAGGTTTGATAAAGTGGTCCGCATGGAAGTTCTGCACAAAACTTAGTCAGTCTTGAATTAAGTGCTGTTGTTTTGCTAACTCCCTCTGTCTGCTTCAGCCTGGGGCTTTGTGGCTGACGGCTCCATGTCTATAAATCACTGGGAATGCATGCTTATATCCTGAAGCAAGCACAGTAAGACAGCATGGCAAATCACATTCGCTTTCTACCCTGGCCTGTTTGCAGAAACGAACTGATAACCAGAGCAGACATTATGGGGCATGATCCCTCTTGTTTGCAAATTCTGCACATATCGTGTTTTAACAGTGATGCCACATGAAAGAGTTGGATGCAGATGAAGCTGTGACTGTATTCTGTTTTGTTTATTGTTTCCAAGCACTCGCTGCAGTTTCTCAGGTGTTCAAATACCAAAGGTAGAGCCAAAGGAGATGGATAATTTGAGGAAAACCCAGTGTGGGTTCTCAGCAGTGGATTTTGTAGTGTTTTTTTATTTTATTTCTGTCACAAGACTTTTTTTAGCATATTTTCTTCAATTGTTTTAGCTGTACTGTACAATGATGGACAAAACATTTAGTCACTCAATATGCAAAACTGGCACACAAAAAACCTCCAAAAGACAGTTGGATTTAAATGCAATGAAAAGTATTTATTTGAGAATAAACATAACTGACAAGCCGTTTTTAGATTTTTATCTTCGAAAATTATCCGATCAGCATGTGTCCTCAGCAATCCACTTCACGATCATGCGCTGCTTCGTGTCGCTCGGTCCCACACAATCCTAATAAACACTTGAATTTTGCTCTAATGAAGTTGGAAGAGGCAGGGATATTTCTGCCAGGTGATGCAACTGTGTTAAAGGAATGGTTTGTGGTTTTGACAGCATGTGATTCTGCTTCAGTGCTTTTTTTTTTTTTTTTTTGCCCCATTAGATGCTCTCACTTTGATTTCTCTTCTCAGAAATGCCCTGCCCAGATATTTAGGAATCAGGCCACATAGCTCACTATCATCTAACTCTAATCAAAGTGCCGAATCGTGAAATGGACAGCTGTTGTCATATGCCTCGATTCCAAATGGCTATCTGCCCCTGCTAGTTGCCCGGGTTCTTAGTTGGCCAGCTGAAGTTGTAGGGGGAGCGAGGGTTAAAGGGTGGCTGCCATTTCAAGCGCTTGTCAGAAAACTCCCTACAGCTCAGAAATTTATCCAAGGTAAGCTTCTTTTTTTCCTTTTTTTTGTGCTTCTCACTGCTATGACTCATACTGTTTCCAGATTGCCTCTCACCTGAGGCTGCTAATTAAGATTTTGAGATAATTCTGTTGTATAAAGCAATAATTTCTTAATATAAAAGGCCATTCATTGTCATTGTTGGAGTACATAATCCATGGCCGTAGTGAATTTAATATGTTTTATGACGTGACAAAGTGTTGATAAGATTGTTGCATTTGGGCTGAACTCCAATACGCGTGACTCTCTATCACAATGAAAGGAGCGGCTCGTGTGCTGAGAATGTGGGAAACATCTGCTGCGATGGAAAGCGGAATGGAAACAGACAGAATGACTTTTCCAGCACCTCACTGTGTTTTGCTCAGGATATACGACACTAGTAAATCGAATGTCTTCACTTTCCCCCAACCTCATATTGGTTTTACATGTGGAAAAGGTCAGAATTTTGAGTGATAATGTGCTGTAAAAAAAATATGGTCATACTTACACTTGTCTCTGTCACTGGCACCCATCTATTCCTGGTTCAGGACAGTTGTCCAGGGGGGAAGGGTAAAAACAATAGGAGACCAACTGTTGCCGACTAAAGGAAGGCTTTGACACAACTCTAGCATAAGATTTGGGTGTAGACGTCAATGCACGGAATGTGCAGAGGGGTGTTTATGGAAAATCAGAACCACAGGGGCAGAATAAATGGAGATATTTATGCACATTAATTAATTGCAGAATAGGCAAATCGCTTATTTGTTTGTTACTTACACTACTTGGCACTCCTGACAGAAAAATTTGTGCAAAAGCCTTCAGTTGTCTTGGAAACATGGTGACTCCCAAGATGCCACTCTTCTCTACCCACAGTTCTGTCACTGTCACTGCAGTTCTCTGGTGCTTTCATACTTCGATAGTCCAGGATATTTTTATTTAATTGGGTGAGAAATTTCAAACATTTTCACTCCTCCATTTGGTTTCATTCACACGGACACTGCAACTGAATTTTTAAATCTTACCAAACGTCTTATTTCAAATCATGGAACTGCAAACAGTTGCGCATTTGGAGCGATATCCCAAGAAGCTGCCCAGAATGAGACAGCAAGCAATCCAGTCTGTTGATCTATATGAATAAGAGAAATGCGGTACTAATGAAAAAGACGGCAGAGAAGGAGAGAGAAGAAACTAAAGTCCACGGTCTTGCTAATCTCCACTTTTGGGAATAGAGCCAATCAGTGGCAAGGAATATTAGAGGTATTGACTGCTTTGCAAAGGTTAGCCAGTAGCATGTCAAGCAGCATTGCACCTTAGTGCAGCTTGACAAGCTGCATTTTCTTACCATTACTATGCTCTAAGATTTCCAAATCTGCAAATGGGAACATCTTCCACAAATAATTTAGAGTTATAGTCATCAGAATAATCCGTGGACTGGTGGTGGTCCACTATACCTGCTTTGTCTAGTTGGTTGCTTAGGAGCGTGTGCATACAAATGTCCCTTTGGCTGAAACGAACAAGGGGTGCTGATCATTTTCGTCCTTCACCTGAAATAACTGAGTAGGACTTTGCAGTTTTGGTCAAACGTAACTAATTTAGTAAGGAAATGTAGCCATCTGTCACTGGATGTTTCATGTCTGATTATGTATTATTTGCACTCACCAGGAGGAGGATTACCCTAAAATATGCTTTTAGAAAAAAATAACTTAAGCAAATATATATATATTTTTAAATGTGATCATTGTCTGCTGTGAGAAAATATAGTTATATGAGTCTGATGGTATTAAGTGATATGAAAATAGAGCTTGATACAGTTTACCTGTAACTTTATTAAAGAATACATTTGATTTATGAGCTTATATTGCCATAATTCATGAATGTGCTTGACGACAATAAACAAATAAATTGTGCAGCGGGTAAAGTGTATGGGCATAAAAGGATTTGTTTATGCATAGAAAATGCATAAACATTTCAATGCACTGACTTAACTTATATAAAATGCACTGAGCCAGTTAAACCAATTATATGTATACAATATATATATAAATGATTACTAGCTGCTTCGAAACACCAGGCATAAATATGTTCTGATTTTTACATTAACTCTAGCAGTCAGTAAACGAGCGCTGAGCTGACATGTTCAGCGCCATGCAAGCATCTTGAATTCTGACAGTGAGGAGAGCCGACAGGAGAGAGACAAGGCTTGTCCAAACAAAGTTATGTTTTGGAATACGCCTGATGGGGCTGCTTGTCGAAACCACCTTGAAGTGTTTTCCTGCTTGCTGAAGAAACAGGAAAAGAAAACACAGTAGAATAATAATGAGAAAAACCTGAGATGGTGGAGATCTTTAACCCTAAACACACACCCCCATACACACGCATACACATTCACAGTCATGTAAGCAGGGCGTGGGTCAGAGGTCAAATGGCCCTGAACTCTCTCCCTTTAGGCCGAGGACATCAGAAGTCCCTCTGTGTGCTTCTCTCCATTTATTTTACTCATCATCCCTCATCAGGGGGGGGATGACCCTCTGACCTCAACGCCGGGGTTACCTGTCAGTGGACTGTCTATTTGTGAGTGTGGGGCATGAAGCTCTGGCAACATTTGTCTTTTGTGAAAGAAAAAAAAAGAAAAAAAAAAAAAGAATAAAAACTGTTTCTCACTAGGGTTCAAGTCATCTTGAAGTTGCATGTACAAGTTCGTCATATTTTTGCTTACATTCAGGAATGCCAAACACTCTCCATGAAGATGAAAAGCATGTGTTTAACCAAGGACAAAGGATCCAAAAGAACACAGCTAACAGATGCCTGTGTCCTGATACTTACCTCGGTTTACCTACAAAAACACTCTAAAAGCATCCTAGTGTGTGCTGTCAGCTATCAATCAGAGAGCCGTAAGTGGGATCCTTGAGTGAAGATGCTATCAGCTCTGCCTCATATACACTCACACCGCAGTTTCCCTTATCTCTGCACAGATAACAGATCCCCTTTCACAGCGAGCGGCCGTAACCAGGCACACTCCTGTATCTGGATCTCTGTCTCATTCTGTGCGTCAGCTGCGCGCCAGGGATAAAGCCGCTTCATTTCAGACAGGGGCCCTAAAACAACAAACAAAACGAAACAGAAAAAAACTCCAGCAAAAACAGCCAATTTGCTCTGGTTCCTGTGTAAAATTCAATAAGTGTGACTATTACATTGCAGCAGCGTGGTGCTTGCAGAGGCCACAGAGGGAGCATGCTGCTCCCTGATTCCAATCGCTGATGCTATCAGCCACTGGCAGAAACATGATACATGTCTCAGTTGACAAATCTAGATGGCCGTGAAATTAAAGGAAAATCAGAGAAATGGAACATAAGCAGCTTCCTGCTCCTGTAGCGCATTGTTATTAATTTCAAATAATACATTTGCAGGATGAAATGAAACGATCTTAAGGTTACAGTGTATGTTTGTGACCAAACAGATGATTTTTAATGGAGTAAAAGTTGGGGCAAAAGGCGCATAATGTGAACACTTGTCACGGTGAGAGATCAGTTCAGTCATTTGTTTTTTTTAAACATTTTCCTTTCATTTCTGTAGACAGCGAGCTATTAAGACGGTTCTGTTCTCTTCTCTTCTCGTTTTTTGGGGACTTCCATAAGACCACAGCAAGTTGAGCCTAATAACAAAAACAAGCATCCTGGTGTGGAGCTGGTCCCACAGTGTGAGGACCTTAATGAGGAACATGTGGAGTTGCCCAGACACACTGTCAGAGGAAACCTAATCCCTCACTCCCTTCTTTTTTTTTTTTTTTTTCCCTCTCTCTCTCTCCTTTCCACCTCCCTTCCCCCCCCATCCCCACCATTCTTTCTTCTCTGCTCTCCTTCGGCTATGCTTGCCGTTCTCCACATCCCGTCTTTTAACAATGTGGTGTTACTTTTAGCTCCTTTCTACTTCAAACATATCTGGTGTTTGCCCAAGCCTTCCTGCTTCTTTGAGAAGAACCTGTCCTTTCAGCCTTTCCAGGCCCGTAAATTAAGAGACCAAGCCACTTTTTTCTAAAATTATTATTGCAATTTTTTTTTCATCTGATAACCATCCACCTGCTCCTGCTCTCTTTCCCACTTGTTTAAGCTTTCGCGATACATATATGCTGGCATGCAATGCAATCCGCTCATAAGGTAAGGACAGAAGAAAGACCTCTTTCTCCACACATCAAGCTTGACAGGCGGTTCCTTTCATGTGCTGAATTCATCCTTACCATCCACCTGGATCAATTCACTGTTTGCTTCAGTGGCCATTGGTGCTGCAGTGTGGAACATCAGATTGTTCAGTGAAAAGCAGCTCATTGAGTAAAAAAACTACAGCCTTAAATGTTTTGCTTTCAATTATTATGATTATTATTTTTTATGTAACACATGTTTAACTTGTTTTATCTACCCAGAGGTATTTATTTCTAATCATAAACTCAGGTACACAATGTGCTTTCTTTCCCAGAAAAATGTCCCATTGTGGGTTTGAAGACACACATGATAGCAGGTGAGAAAATAAGTTTTTATTTGCTGCGAAACAACACAAATCTGTGTTAGTGCTCTGTCCACAGGCAATCACGGAGAAAATCATGACCTTACCTTTTAGGAGGAGAGGGGCGGGGGTGAAAATAAACCTCGAAGCAGATCAAAGTAAGCAAGCCTCAAAATTAGCTGACTAAACAGAGTAAGGTAGAGATCCCTTAGGGTGGTTAAGATTGATGCAGCAGGTCCAGTCTGAGGCTGGCCATAGAAGAGAAAGAGTTTTGAAGTGAGGTTGCGTTAACAGACTAAAAGCAACAAATGGCGTTTTCATTTAGTAGAAATCCAGAGTAGCTGAATCCGGATGCTCAGCTTCAGATGTAGTCTGAGAGGGAAATGACAAAAGTAACTTCTCTAATCTTAAAACTGCTCTACTCTAAAAAAAAATAAAAAATAATAAACTGTCATCATGTTATTTGCAGAGAAACCATTGACTATGGATGTAATGAAGGTAGGAGGTGGTGTAACACCAGTGTGTCTATGAAACACAAACTGGTAAATGAACATGGAAAACATATTTGGCTTTTTACTCCATATTTCTAATGTCCTGGTTAGAAACCAAGACATTAGGACAGGTTTTGATCCTTTCAACTAAATCAGTCATTTTAGTCATGTCTTGAAATTTTATTCTCAAGGCTAGTCAAGAGCACAGCTACAATATCCATTTATTTTTGTTTGTTTTTCCAACAACTTACTTTGAACTTTGCAGCTCCACTCAAATGCAAGTTTTCCACTTGGAGAATTTGAACAATTCAAAATTTCTTTTACTTTTTGCAGCAATGACTACATTGTTATAATTACAACAATGTTCTTGAAACTTGTGCCACATTGGTGTTGATCTTTGACTTTATCTTACCTCCTGTAAAGTCTCAGATTAGGTTTGGTTTTGTGTTATGTGGTCCTGACTATCACAAAGCCATTGACCAAATGTTAAGATATATTTTAAAACAAATACATATAGGTGTCTGTAAATTCTCCAATCAAAGCTTGCAAACCCTGAAGAAGATCATTAGTGGTGCAACACCTCCTACTTCAGCTTTCTGTTCTAATAACCTTTCATTGGAAACCAAAATGGAGAATTAAAGGTTCTTGAAAATTTGTATACACAAACTTGATGTGGTTGAGAGTAGTTTTGTTTTAGAGCAGTAGACATTCACTTTAATCTCAGTTCCTCTCAGACTAAAGGCTGACGTTAACCTGTGAGTTCAACTGTTCTGTATTTTTGTGCAAATGAAGATGTAAGAAACTCTATATGCAACAAGTAAGCTTTCAAATGTTTTAACAGAACTAATCTCAGAAATCTCCTGAGCATCGTCTATATATAGCAATATGTAGCTTTCATGAGCCATTTGTTGTTGAAAGTGGAGACTTGCTCACCCCATCTATACCTGCTGGACATTTTGGACCCACTCCAACATAAGCCTGTAAGGACCTTTCACAGGTCTGTCGAGCCACCTGAATCTCACAATTGTGTGGCTGCAGGAGCCTCCTGCATGTGTACAGAAAACCCAGTGATCCAGTAACAGTCTGGGTTCACTTCTCTCTCATGGAATCCGGGCGAAAGCACAGAAGACGACCTAAAACTGCAGTCCAAATGGTCCGACTGCACCCAAAGAAATCATGAGCTCCAGATTCAAGCATAGATATTTGACAAAGTGTAATTTTATGCAGTAATTGGCTTGCAGGTTGTTGGGTTTTTTCTCTCTCCCTTTTTGCTTTAATGGCACAAAAAGACCCACAATGCATCTCAAGCGCAGAAAAAAAAAAAGACTGAAATCTGGTGGGTTTGTGTGCCTCACAGATGGTTCAGCCTCACAGCAGCTGTGCAAATGAAAGACAGAGTGTCGCTGAAGGAGTGAGGAAGATGGAAAGTTGACCACGTAGGGAAAGAGTAACATACAAGCTGCTAACTGGAAAAGTAATGGAACATTTCACAGTGTGCCGATATTTACAATGAGAAAATCTTCGGGCAGAGACTTCACTCTGAATCTTAAATGGTTCCCGATCTAAAATAAGACAGCTATGTTTGGTATTTTGCATTCACAACTGGCAGTCCAGCCCCAAAATTGTGTGGTGTGAGAAAACAACAGGTGACAAAATCCTGCTGATGCTGAAATCTCACGTTTGTTCTTGGTGGGAGGGCTTGGAGGGAGAGCCAAAGAAGTCTTCATGTGGAAAAAAAAATACAAATAAAAAACAAATGTCACCTGTGACCAGAGCCGGGTTGCTTTAAATTTCATATGATAGTTTGAAAAGTGTAGCAACTACAAAGTGAACAGGGGTTTAATGGTTCATGAAGTGACACTTTAATAAAGATTGTAAGCATGTTAAAGTGATTCGCACCCCCTTATGTTCAGCAGTAGACCCAATTTTTCAGCCTCTAATATAGAAACAAAAAAAAAGATCTAAAGACCATATACCAGTGTGTGGCATATGTGCAAATAAAACTGTGCAACATTCATCACCATCAGAATTGATTACATTTAACTCGAAGCCATTATAACTTCACACCGTCCCCCTCGCTGTGTCTCGTTCACACCACTTTTCCACTGTCTTCATCCCCCAGCAATTACTGCATGTAAATATCAAGCGGTTAGCGAATAATTAGTCTTTCATTGGCCAGCAATCACCTCTGGGCCCCCGTCTCCGCTCCAGGCCCCTCCCTCGTAGAGCCGCCCTAAAGACAGGGGCCCCTTTTTGAATGACAGCGCAACTTGGGAAGGAAGACGAATTTTTGTCTGATTTCTCGCAGCCGCAGCGTCGATGAGAAGCAGTCGAGGAACTCCATTCTAACTGAATGGATTGGCATGGGGAGAAGCGGACCTCAAATCACGGCTAAGCGGCAGCTTTGGTACTGTTTAGCCTTCACGATGGTTTTACTTGCTCTGCTGTTTCGGCCAGGTAAGTGGAGCTTTTCTCTCTCTCCCCCCTCTCTCTTATTTTTTTTCTTTCCAGTCCATGCTCCCCCACCGCCGCGCTGCATGCAAAGCTTGTGTCCCCCGGAATGGAGGTGGCGATGGGAAAGTTAACTTCTCTCTCCCCCCCATCGGTCTCCTCTCCTCCTCCCGCCTGGTGTTGAGTTGTTGAATCTGAACATTTTTGTGTCCTGTGAACGCTTCGCCTTCGCATGTTCGCCGTAAAGTTTCGGAACGTCGTCTCTAACTTGTTGTTGGGGAAAGTTTCCGGAGACAAAGTAACAAAACGTTGCGTCGCTGCGGCGTCCCAGCCTCCGCTCTGTTAGCCGAGCAACACGAGTTAACTCATCATCTCTCCTATCGTCGCCACCTATTACTGTTTTCACGCCACACAGCAACAATAAACGATGTGCTTCTAACAGCTGAACAGTCACCCTCCTTCCCGGCTGACGCTAGTTTGTTGTTCTTGTTTTTATTTTTGTTTCTTTTCATGAAGCTGCGGCGTAGCTTCCAGCTAGCATAGCCCACTAGCAACGGGAGCAAGCGGGGAACTTAAAGAGAAAACCACGGAACTTTGTGTTTTTAAACCACCGCCGTGCTGCTTATCAGCTTCAATCTCTTATCATATAAACCACAGCTGTGACTCCTCCACCCGTCGCCTGTTGTTGTTATTAGTTGTAGTGAAAGCTAAGCCTGTTATTTCACCTATTAATTCGTCCTTTATTAACTTTGTTAGCCACCATGCTTGGAAACTTTCTGGCCTCTGAACGGGACGCTCCTCAGACTCTGCTTGAAGTTTAAAAATCTCTGATTCCCTCTTTGTTTGCATTGAGAGTTTTTTTTTTTTGTCTCCCCCCTCCCCCCCTCAGTTTTCTTGAAAATCAATTTAAATGCTTAGCAATCACTGCCACTCTTATGTAAAAGCTCATGCGATGTTACAAGTGGAAAAACGTAGGTTTTTCACCAGCTTTTCTTCTTTAGGTTCAAAATGCCTTTAGTATTCCAGATGAGAGAGTGTAATCCAGATGAGGATGGAAATTGGCTGAAAGCGACCAAACAAACATCTCGCAATAGAAAGATGACACACACAAAATAATTAACAATAGAGCCGCACTTCATATTTTTTTTTTTATTTATGCACGTTTTCACTTCACCACTGGTTGGCTGCTGCAGCAGAGTTTCAATTTTTAAATTTAAAAATCTTAAGTGTGATATTTCTATGTAATATTTTGTCAGGTGCATATGTATCGTGGTATGTAATTGCTTTTATTTCCAAAGTGAACAATTGTCCCCATTACTGTATTTGTAAGTAGGCAGTAATTATAATTATAGTGAGATTTTCCTCTTAAGATTTAATAATTCTTTATGTTCAAACACAGATCTTGGCAGGAAATGTTTAAAAATATATATTTTTAAAAAATGGGTTTGCTTCTGCTGTTTTTATTTTTTATTTATTTATTTTTTTTGTTTTTAGTTATTTTGTTGGAGTGTAAAAAGGTAAGAATTAGTCAGGCTATCTGCTCAGGTGGAACATCCAGGCACTTGCTTAATATTCATGTTCCTCTCATGTTGCAAAGTACATTGATGGCATGAATTTAATAAGAGTGGTGCTCCTGTAACTTCCACACTGTTTGTTGCTATCAGAAATATGTTGACGTTGTTTTATGTGAGTGAAGAGTGTCCTTTGCCTTCTCTGAGCCAGCTGACTGGTATTTTGCAGCAACTTATGGGGGAGGAGTATTGCTGTATTAGTCAGAGGAAACTCCTTTCACTCCAGCATTTGCTCCGGCATCCCATTAAAAACACTGCAGATGTAGAAAGTGTATGACCCAAAACTTATTTGCAGTTTTGAAACTCTTAATCTTATAACACCATTCTGTGTCTTGATTCCGATAACCACCTCTTTCTATTTCAGACTAATTTTGTCATTTGTAATAATTTGACGAAACGTGCTTGTTTTTTTTGTTTTTTTTTTTGTTTTGTTTTTTTTGTGTGTGAAAATGGGGGTGTAGTATTACTTGATATTATGTTAAGGTTAGTGTCAACAGTATTTCTTATTTGAAGATTATTAAAATGTACTTATCCCTAATCGGCTTTCAGATTATTGTTTAGTTGTTCAGCTTCACATGATATAAACACACATTTTAAGTGCTCTAATCCCTGCTTTGTTTTGAGCAAGACATTTGCTGGAATGAGTAATGATGGATTGATTAAGCAGAACATTTAGAGGTGAGGAAGTTCATTATCATCATTGTCAGATACTTATTTACAAAGGTAAAACAAAAAAAAAGTTAAAACTATCTGCTGTGCATTTTAAGTAGCTCCATCCCTTAGCCTTTGCAACATATTCTTTAGTGTTTATTGCTGTTTTATAAGATTTTCATAAACTTATACGATGACACTTATGGTTTTACAGCTTAGATAACTTGTATATGTTTATTTGAACTCAACATTTCAGTTTCTTTTAATTATGTCTCAGGAAAACAGTGAGTTTCTCTGATCTTTAAATTATCTCTTATCTCTTTATATAACAGAGATCAAATTAAAAATTGCTCTTTGATTCAATATTTATCTTGTGCTTTTCTTTTTTTTTTGTTTTGTTGTTTTTCCCACATTTGTTTCCCATGAGGTTTTCACACTTTCTGCTAGGTATTTAAGTGCCAGAGCATAAAGACCCTTCAGGGAGATGCAGGGTGAAAATGTCTTTGCAGGCTGTGATTGTCAAAAACTGTCAGTCACAGCAGACTCCAGTGACCTCGCAGCGAGGCTGAAATTCAGAAGAGGGATGCATTTAACATGACCTCTCACTCTGCTTCACAGAATTATTCAGGCTTGGTTTTAAGTGACTGTGAAATACATTAATATGTTCTGGTGCTCGCTCTGGCAGCAAGCGTGCAGAACGCGACACGTCCAGTTTGTCGTCTTTGTTTGGGCTGTTGGAACATTAGCTGGAGCTTTGGGAGTGAACAGAGTATTCTGTTGCAGTGCTTGGAGTGCACCCTGTCAGAGCTGCCTCGAGCCTCGCAGTAAAAAGTGATGCATGTGTTTGAGATTCTGGCTGATTCGGTTCCAGAATGGAAATATTTCCAGCTCGCAGCTATCCCAGTCAGCACAGACATCTCCTCCAAAAACAACCATAAACCTGAAATAACCCTGATAAATCTTTGCACCCCCCCTTTTTTATTCTTCCAAGTAGTAAGTTTATTTCTTTGTGTCGTGGTAACAAAGAATCAGTTTGTGAGCCATTACTAAACCTGAAGCACTAGATTTAGGTTCCTCCTGCTAAATATCACTTTATGTGCTTCCTCTGCTTTCCAACTTCCAGGTGGGACCCGGAGTTGCTGAGCTTTGTAGTGTTCTTCTTTTGATCCGTTTAAATTTTGCAACCCCAATGCCTTCAATCTTGCACTGCAATGTAGCTTAGTTTGATATATTTCAGTTACCAAACATTCAGCTGAAGCAACTTCAAACACCCTGAGGCCAACGAGCCTTGGTGAGATTCTTTCTGCAGTGAAGCTGTTTCTGTTGAAGGAAATATGCTTTAACTAAACTTGAAGCACAGTGGGAGTTCTGGGGCTTGTAAGCTCACACATATTGGATTTTACTGAATTGAAATGGTAGTTTAGAAGTTTGGATTTTGTTGTCTCAGGCCTGACATCAGTAAATACCAGATAGATGATTGCTGTATACATTTATAGATTTAAAACACTTTTTAGTAGAAGTATTTCTTATGAAGAATAAACAGAGGATTTGTTTATGACTTGTAATCACTTATTGTTAGAGGTGCAAAGATTAGAGTTTTGTGAGGGATTTCAATAGACAATAATATATTGATTACTGTCGAAATCTGATCTGTCAATACCAGTTTTAGCAATATTTGCAAAGAACTTTAACTAACAGCATTCAGCCTTCCTTTTCTGCTATGAGCAGTATGTAATTCTTTATATTAAAAGTAGCAATAATGTCACACTAGGTGTATGAAAGAGCAGTCACCACAAAAATATTTTATTATTATTTTAAAGCAAATAAGTCATTACAGCATTGACAATTTAAACTAGTTCTAGCATTTCCATTGTATGGTAATCATTACTAAAGCAAGAGTCTCTCTATATTCTATAAAGAAAATGCAACAATCAGATTTCCAAAAGAGTGCAGATCCAGCATGAATAATGACAAACGGGTTTGAAACACAAATGATAAAACAGTACATTTTCTGTTGTCTGGTGAAGTCTAGTAATTTGAAAATGTGTGTTTTTTGTTTTTTTTTTCTCTTTAAGAAAGTACATTATCTGAATTAAACACGTCTTTATTTAGTAACAACACAAGTTCCACACCAAACAGTGTTGCTGTTTGCTTGACCTGAATATGGTAGCGGTTTAAAAACACAAACGCGCTGCCTGCAAAACGTGAAAATGTAGTTTGCATGCCAGGCCTTTTAGGAGGCATTTAAACTCTGTGAACCTTCAGATCCTGAGGCATGTTTATGTAACTCTTTGCTTATCTAGTGCATGTAATCTATGGACCTTTGCTGACAATATCAATAATCCGCAATGAGCAGATTTTGGTTCAACACGCCAAATAATCTGAAGAGATGCAGACACAGAGGTCTGTCATGGTCATTGTTGTGCTGTGCGCGGGTGAAAACCAAACCTCAGTGCGCAAACACAAGATGACCTGACCGACGTCATCGTTTCCAAATGTTTTTGGTTTACATGGAAATGATTCTCGCTGTGTTTCTCAAAAGTCTCCCTCTGGAGCCTGTTGTCAAAACTTCGCATTTCCCTTTGGCAAAAACACTGTCACTGTGTAAATGAGAGGTCAAAACACAACCAACATTTAAACTGTACTGACTCATTCACCACTATTCAGGACGAATCAGGTTATTAGTATTTCTCGGTAATTATCCTTTTTGTGTTTTCCAGCTCACTGTCAGCAGTGTCGAATCCAGCGGTGCAATGCGGACTACGTGGCTTCAACGTCACCTCCCAATGGCGTTCAGGAAGAAGTGGCTTTGGGTATGAACTACTGCATCGCCTTACGGGCCTACGCACTGTGCACCCGGCGCCAGGCACGCAGTTGCCGAGGCGACCTGGTCTATCACTCGGCCGTTTTTCGCATTAAGGAGCTATTCTCCCAGCACAACTGCTCCAGCGACGGGCCCACCTCCTCCGCCAAGGTGCCCAGCACGTCTCGGCCCGGGTTGTCGGAGCTCTGCGATTACGAGAATCGGGTCCTCTTGTCGGGCTCGGCGGGTCAGCAGAAGAAGTACGCCCACTGTGGATTATTTGGAGACCCGCACCTACGGACTTTTCGAGACGAGTTTCAGACCTGCAAAGTGGAGGGGGCATGGCCTCTGATTGACAACCGCTTCCTGTCGGTGCAGGTGACCAACGTCCCCGTCGTCCTGGGCTCCAGTGCAACAGCAACCAGCAAGGTGAGGAGGAGATAGGATTAGTAGGGTCTAAACTGTTTGGTCAATAACATCCAGAAACAAAACAGTTGTTTTACTCAAAAATCTGTTGAGACCCTTCAAACATCGCAAATGTTTGGCGCTATTTCATTTGAATTCATGTAAATTGGGAACGGTCTCGGTTATAACAACATGTTTGAAAGTAAAGGCTTAAACAAGCAGGGTGGTTTTCAAATGCAAGCATGCCAGCTCCAGCACTGCCATTAGTGGCATCAAACATGTGAAGTTAATCACTGTTGCATTGTGCCTCTCTCGTCTGAAGCATTCCTTGCTTCTTGGAGCTCTTTTAGATTCGTAAAGGAGTGGGGGGTCTGAGAGGGGTCTTTCACTGGTGTTGAATCACAGACATGCATGAGTGCTCTACCTTTTAACACATGGGTGGTCATATGGTAGTGATTAACGCTCACTCCAACATTTTCCTCTGCCACCATGATCAGAAATGTTTTTTCACACCTCTGGTCAAATAATTAACTTGGTGCTTTTTGTGTAAATATGACATAATTTGGAAAAATAAAGGAGTAGTTGGCTGGCAGGAAGGAGTTTTTAATCTGGTTTTTAAACAGGCCCATTTGGGCATTTTTCATCTGAAGCCTTTAAATTTGCTGTTGCATCTTGAAAGGTTGGACTAACTGCTCTCTTTGTGGTTTTTAATACAATTTTTGATGGGGAATTTTTAAACAGATGTTGAAGGGGACCCAATATGCAAAATATAATTTTTGCTCATTTTTATCTTACCATTCAGGTCTTTGCAGCTTCATAAAACAAGTCCAAGTGCTTTAAAAAAACCACCTAGCTATTTCCTGGTAATAAGTTAATGTTTTTTGGTATCTGGAAAAGGAGCCATTTTAAAAAACCGCCCAATTATTAAGACACAAGCGGCTGGCAATGCCTCGATACCTAGTGACCCCAGGCTACCCCAGGAAATTGCCTAGCAACCCAAGAGGCATTTGAGGTAGTTTTACCTCTGTACAATGGCTGATGGAAAAGACAAGCATGTTGTTATCGACTCACCATGCAGAGACCACTTGCTGCATCCTTGATGGTTGTGCAGGACACTAGAATTGCAAATGTTTGCAGCCGTATTCAGGTGTATAAAGTGCAAGTAAAGTGTGGCCAATAGGAGCTTACTTGGATTTAAAGTGACAAGAGGCCCTAAAACAGCTCATTCTGCAAAGAGCTCAAAATAGGGAGAACTGAGCAGAATAAATGTCATTATCTAAGAATGATTTTTTTTTTTGCAAAAAACATAATGAACACATTTTGTGTAACTTACAGACCTACCCTGACTTCCTTGTTCAAGGAAGCATAAAAAGTCATTTTTTAAGACCCAAATGAGTAAAAACAACAACAAAAAACCATTTTGCAAAAAGGATTTTAGAACTATGTTATGTTTGAAATCCAATGCAGTTGTGAGGTACGATTCTTTGTGTGCCATATTTTTGTGATGCAAGTATTTTGCTGTGAGAATCCTTTTCAGTTACCACACAGGAAATTATAAAATACAGTACTCTCAGTAGGAGTGCCTATTACTTGTAAACTTGGGGAGGTGGGGGGAGGAGTTTAACCAAAAAATTGAAGCCGTCGAAGTAGTAAAACTTAATATTTTAGATATTTTATTTTCAAGGCAAGATTATATCAGAGTAAAAAGCACAGGCACTTGAAGTTTAAAGATAAAATAATCAGACTTATGCACCAATGCAGCTGACTCACCCAGGAAATGCTTTGTTTTCTGCTGCCACCTTGTGGCTCAGAATTGCATTATTTTTTCTTTTGGAAATCTTTCAAAACCCTTTCCTTTCCAAAAAATATACATTAAAAGTTTGATGGTGTTTAAACTTGTGAATTAAACAGCCTACTTTCTGACCTCATTTTCAGATCACGGTGATCTTCAAGACATATCAAGGCTGCACAGAGCAGAAGGTGTACCAGGCCACCACTGAGGACCTGCCTCTGGCCTTTCAGGATGGAACGCGGAGCGGCGGCGAGAGCAGCAGCCTGACCATCATGGAGCGAGGCGGCAGCTCCGGAGTGGGCCGACAAGTGAAGATACAGGCCCGCTACATCGGCACCTCCATCATCATCAGGCGCGTGGGCAGCTACCTGACCTTCGCCATCCGCATGCCGGAGGACACCCTGGACTTTTCCGAGGACAGCGGCGGCCTGCAGCTGTGCCTGCACGGCTGCCCGCGCAATGAGCTCATCAAGGAGCACACGCTGAGCCGCCAGAGCCAGCAGCCCCGCCTGCAGGCCACAAACACAGAGCTGGGTCCTCTGCGGCCCCCCCACCAGGTTTTCACGGTGGAGCGCGCTACGGCCAAGTGTAGAGAGACCCTGCAGGTGGAGGACGTGTACTTCCAGTCCTGTGTGTTTGACTTGCTGACAACAGGAGACCCGGAGTTCTCCATGGCGGCGTACGGCGCTCTGGAGGACTTGAAGGCGCTGCCGCCCAGTAAGCTGAAGCAAAACTCTCCAAGGACTCCTCAGGTTTTTAACGGAGGAGCAACACAGACGTCCAACAGCTCCTTGCTGCCACTCCTCCTCCTTACTTTGCTGCTGTTGTAAAAACTCAAAAAAGAAGACATGGAAGCATTACCAGCTTGAGGAAATAGTGACTATTTATAGTTGTCTTTAATCGTCAAAGGGCCGTGGGAGTGGTACTATCAGGGTCTTCCATTTTTCTCTGAAGGATGTCAGTTTGAAAAGATGACACATTTCTGGGGGATTTATAGCAATATTGAGTCATTGAAGAAAAAAAAAAAGATGTTTTGCATAAGGGCTTCTATGAACGTTAAATCCAGAGTTGTCTGAACTGACCTCAAAGTAATAGAAACAGCTTTTTGTAAATATTTCATTTTCCTGGCGTTGTTCTCAGCTCTTAAACACTCCACATTGAGCAAGGTTGAAAATCACTCCATTCGCCATATTTTTTTATGGACGAGCAACGTTGTTTTCGAATCCTGTTTAATCCTGTTATCTCAGTAGCACTTAATGTATCAGCAGCAATTGTTGAGAATTTAATGGTGTTTGTTTTGTTTGTTTTTTTTTTTTTTTTGCTTTTTAATGCTTTAATCTGTCGTTCCACAAATTGGCGTACAAATACACAGGAACCAACAACTGTATATGGAAAAAACTACCTATCCTTAAGTAATATGTGATTTTTCAACACTCCTCATTCTGTGAAACACTCCCTCTTCAAGCTGTTCAGCTTCCAGTTTTAAACAAATCTTTATATAATAATATATTTAAAGAGTGTATATATGTCTTTTATATTTTGTAAATACTTTGTATAGATGTTTTAACTGTAATATGATTTACATTTGTTGTGTTTAAGTAGGTTACTTTGAGTTATTGTAAGAAAAGTGAACTAATATGTGTTGTGCTGTATCTTTAATTATCTGTATTAAAGGGTTGAACACTCCATAGTGGAACGTAGCCTATTTCCTTTTGACACTGTTGCTTGATTAAAGACAGTTGTCTTGGCATGAATTCAAAAGTTAATCTCATATTGCGCAAAAATGTTACTCATTGTGATATATTTTAAATGTTTTAGGGTTTTTTTTTTTTTTTTTCAGTTAATTTGGGTTAACCGAAAATACATTTCAAGCTGTTGGAAGATTAGAACGTCTCAGTCATGAAATCGTCCACACCTGCCCAGGTAAAGTGTTTCTGATGTCTTTGAAACAGAAGTGACTTAAACACCAAGAATGCAACTGATTTAGTTTTACTAGTGGTATGTAATTCAAGTTAAATTACTGAAATGAAGCTTTCAACAATAATCTTCTTTTCTGAGACATCAATGTCCTGTTTGACATTACAGTAAAGGCACAGAATTCAAAAAAAGAAAAACGGTATAATCAGTTACATGGTATTGTGGTGCAGTCTTTCTTTCTGTTGTATTTTATTCTAGGCCAGTAAAGTCAATAGTTTTTGGTTTGGTCTGAAGTTAATTTTTCTGCAGGAGTTCATAAAATCTGGCAGCTTGCATTATAAAGTCAGTTTTGAGAAGATGACTCTGCCGCTGTAGGATTATTTCAGTTGCTTTTGCACGCTTTTCCATCCATGCATTGTCCATACACTATTTCTTTGTAGGTTTGAGATCATGGGATGAGAAAAATAATTATTCATACTTACACTTATTCCTAAGGGCAATTTGGTCAATCTGATGTGCAATTTTTGCAACCACATTTTCTTTTCTTCTTCTTCTTCTTCTCAACTTTCTAGTAATAAGCTAACCTTCAAAGAAAGACTCAAGTCTCCCTTGCTCTCTTGGTTTACTTGTATACATTTTTTTCCCCCCTGCAGAACCGATTAAAACAGATTTATTTTTGGATTAAACTGAACCCTCTTTTACCAACCGTGTTCTTGCAATGCCACATGTGACCTGGTGGTGTCCTTAGTTTACAAGGTCTGCCAGCTTGCAGTGGAAGCACAAGCTTTGACAAGCTGGCTCTGTAGCTGTAGGGTTCCAAAGTATGTTCTCGGTCCCCTGTGTAAATGTTACTTTTGAATGCTGAGTTGGCTGCCGGCTTTTGCTTTTGTCTGCCGGAGCACTGCATGGCTCCAAAAAGGATTCTGTCCACTGTTTAAAGCCAGCATCGGAGCTGACAGCAACGGCACATGGACTTCATATTTGCACTATATATAAAAGCTGAGTGCTATGATTAGAGAGAGGGGCTGTGATCAGTTTTAATTTCCATTAAAAATGCAATTAAGGAAGCTCGGGCAGACTCCTTATGAAGACATTAAGAATTAATGCTCCATAACCCGCAGACGTGAATGTAATTCACATCGGATTGAGTTAAAGGTAACCTGATTCTGGTAATGCTCTTGATTGACAACACGTTTCATCACCCATGCCGTCATTCTTTATCCCTCCGTGTCCTATTTAAATAAAGGCAACGTGACGGAGAGGTACTCCAGATGTGGGAGATGGCCTCTGAAAGGTGTCATTTTTTACCCTTTCACACGTGAAGCACATTCCAGATGGCCTAAATAAGGTCTCTCTTGGGTGACTTCATCACCTCAGTCTTAATATCAGGAGGAAGCTGGAAGAAGATTGAGAAGGAGTGAGGTCATTACAGAAAGGAAGCGGAGACTGTCACATTCTTATGCTGATGCTGTCCAGTGGTGAAAAGGGAGTAGATTCATGCAGATACATGTAGCCTCAATGCTAATACTCTCTTCATTTCTTGCATCTTTATGCTCCTCTGCTTTAGACGGCGTTTCACCCGTCTTCAGTGATGCAGAGACATTTGCGTCTCCAATTTGAGGCTTTTAGATACGGATTTGCAATATTCTTTCCAAAGTAGGAATAACGACAATTTATGTAATTCTGGCTAGATGTTCAACCACTCCTTCAGGTAGAATTATGAAAGAGCATTTAAATTTGTAAATTTTAGGTTTGAGGTCAGCAGATTTCTAAAATAGTGGTTTATCCTCTACAAGACCAGTTTTAACGTGTCACGTTTGTGACCAAGATTCAAACACGCGATTCAATTTATCTCCTCGAGATGAACAGAGATCGGTTCGGATGGTAAATCACAAACCTGGAACACATGAAGCACAAACCTACCAGGAACTAGAAAAAGGAATACCAGTGACACATTCCAGAGAGAAGAAAGATAAAAAAAACTTGAAAATAACACAGTGACAGAGCTTCGGTCTTGTGTTAGTACATCAGAGGATATTTAGCTCCAACGTTGAGTCTCTTCACAATGATACAAAAGCGGCAAGTTGAGATTTAGATTCTGAGCCGTAATTTCCAAATTCATCAATATTTCGGAACGCTCACTTTAAACAAAAAGACAGGAACCGCATCGATCTCTCACACACACACGAGCATCCTCACTTCAATGATAACATATTCTAATAGCTATTTTTTTCCCCCATTGGCTGAGGAGAAGAGGAGAACAAAACTTAAAAAGCTGCAAGTCCCCCGTTCATGACTCATATCATCTGTTGAGACGCAGCCATCTGACAGGACTGTCAGGCAGCAGAGCTTTGTACAATAAACCCATGTGAGAGCTCCCTCAGTCTGATGAAAGGCGGTGGAGCTGTCTGACAACTTGGAAACATTTCAAACTCAGGATCTCAGATTTATTTATTTCTTTTTCCCCTTCATCCATTTTTGAAAATTGGAACTGAAGCATAAGTCAAGCCGTCCACTCTGAAGCAACTTTAATGGAGTCCTTGTCTTTGTGTTTGCAAGGCAGACATAGCGTGTGCACACAGTTTTTGGAAGATTACTTGTCCACCCTCTTTGAGCCATCCTGTCTTGACTTTTCCCCGTAAACAAGGACAATTACCTGGTTAATGAGTTGAGATGGGGGGTGAGAGAGAGAGAGAGAGCTTGAATGATGGATACTCTCAGTTGGGAAATTAATTTGATAATAATAAAGCACTTGGCAAGATAAATAGATAGCGGTGTGTGAGTCTTCTCCGTGATTGATAATACATAGATTGATGGCTGTCTTAATTAAAGATGTTCCTCGGACAAAAATGAGGTGGCCTTGATGAGTAGACATGGTTGCAAGGTGAGATAATCAAACTGAAGCAGCAGCTTCTCCAGTCTTTCTTTTAAGGCATGAAGACTCCCGGCCAGATCAACTTCGTCATGTAACAAAATACAGTTGACGACAGCTAAGTAGAGGAGTACTTGTATATATATTTAAAAAAAAAAAGCATTTAAAAAAACACATCCACACAAGGTGCTTTTAGCACACACCAGACACCAGCTTAAATTATCGACGCTGAATGATGCATGAGACGTTGGTTACCAAATTGCTGTCAACTCATTCATCTGCTCTCGCAGCCTTGTGTTTGCTCCTGAAATGATCCACCTTGCATCATCCCTGCACTCGTAACCCCGGCCCTGCTCGGCCTGCCTTAGTGTTTTGCTTAATGATGCACTTGTGGTCTGATTGTTGCATCGAGCAAGGAAGGCGTACGACGCACACACACACGCACACACACGTTGCACACGGTTACATGGGTCACTGCTGCGGAACAAAGAGCGAGAAGTTTCTCATTTCTCTGGAAAGTTTCTGCCCGTGTGTGTATGTGGCTTCTGAAATCTAGTGGCAGCAATCATACAGCTATCTCTTATACCGCAGCCGCTCTCATACTTGACCAACTCAATCTTTCTGTGTCTCCTCAATAATCAGAGTGACAGTGAGCAACCAGACATATCTCACCCGCTGGCTCAGTGCAGCACGCATATTGACCTACATATCGAATCATACTCTCCTGGTTTTTGTGTGATAGAGATGTGGAGAGGGAGGGAGGGAGGGGGGATGCCTGATTGACAGCTTCTTTAGTAAACACATTGCATTGCATTGGGTTTCTGTTTTTGGCCGTGTGTTTACCGTTACTGCTCCTAGCAAAAAGTTGAACCGTCGCATTTTGCGACTTGACAACCGTAAACGTCAGCGTGGTTTCTAGGGGGTGCATGTGCCAGACAAGCACAACATTTGCGGTTGTGCTTGAAAATTTGTGTTTTCAGTGTTTTGGAAAGAAAATTTTCAAAATATTTCCAAATATAAGTCGAGCAGTGAGCCCTCAACTTTGGTACACTGAAATAAAATTTAATGGATCCAAATGCTCTTAGAAATAATAATGAAAACAGGATGATTAATGTATGTGTAATTTAAAATCTGAATTAAAAAAAAAAAAAAAAAGTGTGCAGGTCAGAGATAAAAGTTGTAGCAAAACTTGAAGGGTCGGGTTATAAAGTACTATCTCTAGCTTTTGAAAATCTGTACCTACAAAATAGTGGTTCACCAGACAACATTAGTCAGGTGAACAGGCAGGCGGTGGATGGTAACTCTGGAGGAGCAGCAGAGATTTATAGTTAAGGAGTAATTAAGCAATTAGTTTGTGCAGTCCACAAATCTAGAAGAACAAAGATGTTTTTGGAAGAATTTAGAAGCAATAAGGAGTGTAATTTAGTTTGCCAGGAATCTTGAAGTGGACATAGTTGAAGTTGGTGGGAAGTTAATGGAGCTAAATAAAGGAAAAGACTGAAAGAAAAGCATTTTGAGGGTTGAAAAGGACAAAAAAAAAATGGGGCAGAGGTTCACCTTGCAGAAGGACAACATCCCCAAACACACAGCCTGAGCTAAAATCGAATAGTTTTTTATATCAAAGCATATCCATGTGTTAGAATAAAGCCAGTAAAAGCCAAGAAGAAAATACAATTAAAAATCAAGACAAGACTCGATTTTTTTCCGTGCACACAAATATTCAATCCAACTTGGAAGGAAAAGTTAAGATTTTAATTTTTCCTCCCACTTCAAAATGATGTGGTACCTTGTGAATTCCTGCCTCATAAAATCCCAATGATGCATTGAAGTTTGTGCTTGACAAAATGTGTGACAAAATGCTAAAATGTTCAAGGGGAATTAATACTTTTGCAAGGCACGGTACATCTGCGAAAACGAAGTGTGGATTTACTGTATTTAACGTTTTTTTTTGTTTTTTTTTTCTTGCGAGCTGCATCAGCCGGGAAACAGCTGAGAACACCTGGCTGTCTGAGTGTGTATTTTCATTAACGAGCACAAGTCACCAAACTTTTAACAAATGGCCCCCTTGCACCCTGACGCCCTGAAAAAAAACTCGTCTCGGAAATTAAGCATTTGCATCATAAATCTTGGAAAGTTACAATAATTTGCAATTCACTCCCTCATCAAAGGCAATATTACCCTAATTTATTATCTCCCAGGCACGGGGGCTGCGCAAAGGCCGTGGAGATAAGAGTTTATCAGGAGGGGGATTGATTTTCATTAACTGATTGTAATAAAGATGAACTGCCTGCCGCTCACACTGACCAAGAGCCACACTTTATTGTAATTGGGACAATTTATTTCATGAGCCAGTGGCTCTACTTTTTTTTTTTTTTTTTTACAGCTTTTTTTTCTCCCCCCCCCCCATTTGAAGCCGCTCCTCAAACAAATTATGAATCTTGTGTCTCAGCTGCTGCTTTTGTTACAGCGACTCCTCATGTAGGAGGATGATGATTACAAGATGTGTGTGGAGGGGCAATTCAGCTGTCAACAGATGTTGCATCAAATTTAGCTCCTGGCATCCAGGCGGTGCACGCGGTTGACAGATACCCGCTGTCCTCCTTACGACAACTTATGCCCTGCTTTTTATATTTGGATGGATATACGTTATCTTTTTTTCTTAATCTTGCAGATTAAGAACTTCATCTTACATAACCCTTCCTGTGACACTTCCTCGATAATATTTGCCTGATGCAAGTTTTAAATCCGGTCCTTCTCACACATACCCCCCCTTTTTAAAAGCATTCAGTCTCCATCTTGACACAGTGAAGAAAATCTTCTCAGATACTACATGTCTGAGCTTTAAATGAACATTAAATGGCTGCGATTTCAGCACTCTGGCTTTTTATAAGGAGCCCCACAGTTGACTCCTTCTGAGACGCCTGGTTTTTAAACTATCTCCATCATAAAGCATATATATATAAAAAAAATAACACATTAAAAAAATGATGTGGCTGCAGTGTTGTTTAAGGGGCTATTGCACACATATCACATCTGCAGCACTAAACGTGGGCAGGGTGTGAGTGACATGCTCTGAGGTGAGGAGCCCGAGGAGGCTGCAGCATCTGCGTTCCCTGAACTTTCAAGGTCCTTGAGATGCTGGGCGGGGTGAGGGAGCAATTCCTTGTGCAACGACGCCCCCTGTCTGCCGAGTGTGGATCAGCACGTCGCTCGGTCCAAATGAACCATAAGAAACAAAACCACCCCAGTTTGATTTTTTTATTGTAAAATTGGAAAAAAAGGAGAGAACAAGAGAAAAGTTCCAATAACCATTTCTTTTTGACACATATCTTTATCTTACCATAACCATAAAATAAATAAAGTGAGAAATTAATAAATAAATTAAATAAGTAGCAAATAAATAAATAAATAAATTGATAAATAAACATCAAGTTACACACTTGACCAGGTAATTAATTATAAAATTATTAAATCATCAATTATTAATATGAAGTAATCTAAGCAGCAAGTATTAAGAAATTTTAACAGGGGAAAAAAGTTTGGTTTCTCAGGCTAATACAGAACACATATTTTTTTTTTATTTTTAATTTTTTTAAATTTATTATTATTTTTTATTTTTTTATTATAAAAAGATACTGCTTTCCCTGTCAGTTAATCCATGCTGTACTGATGCTGCCACAAAAACAGGTGGCGCTCTGCTTTAAAAAAAAAAAGGAAAAAGAAGAAAAAAAGAAAAGAAAAGAAAAACTAAAAGAAAAACAAGTTCTACCTGTAAACAGCATTTGTATCCTTCCGGTTTAAAGACTGGTTCTGAGATTCATCATACTGCTGCTTCTCTGTCTTTGTGCTGAGAAACCAGAAAGTTAACGTCTTTATAAAGCGAGTCCCCTCCCTTTCCCTCCCCGTCTGAAACCCCCTAACCTCTACGTAACCCAAAGAAAAAGGGTCCTGTGCTGATTTTTCATATTATACAAGATTTCATATTTATAATAAGCTACTATCCTTAGCATTCAAACAATAGGTAAAGAATCATATTGTTAATACGAGCAATACCATATTCATAATCTTCATCCCTCCCGGCCCCTATTGAGCATGCTCAGAAGATTAAAAAAAGGGCACCATGGTAGCATGATAAATATTAACAGAAGAAATGATTTAAAAAACGATGGATGCAAGAGTGAAAAGTATGTAAGAGATCAATTTTAGATCAATCACATGCAACCTAATTAGAAAACTATAGAAATCACTACTGCCAGTTCCCTTTTATATAAGCTGTTCATAGATATTGACGACTTAAAACTTTCCTCAAACTCACAGTAAGCACTGACTGCACCTGCTCTTATCTCAAGGGGCCAAACTCTGGCAATATTTATTTCTCACATTGTGAATTAATCATTCTTTGTTTTTCTTTTTTTATATGTTTTTATTTCCTTTTTTCTTCTAAGCGTGGCATCAAAGAACTTAACATAATTCAAAAGCATTGCATTTCAGCTCCACCTGTCATCTTTAATTTGCTTTTCTCAAGCTGTTTTCAAGGCAAAATCTAATTTGATTTTAATAATTAAACCTCTCTTGAGGAGAAATCGCATGAGAAAGATATATTTTGACAGGGGTTTATAAGGCTCTGGATGGCCTAGAGGAAGCAGGGCATATATCACAGCTTCCTAAAGCTGCTTCGCCCTGACAGCGAGCATAGAAACTCACATTTACTCGCCGAGGGAAAGGAGCTGTCTTCTGGCAAATATATAAGAAATCTAACCTTTTCACAGGAAATCTATATCGTATATCATTTCAGAGGGAGCCGACCCTTCTCCTACAGTGGTATCCTATATCACAAAATCAAATATTTCAATCTGCTAAAGAGTTTTCTAAAATAAGTATATTTATAAGTCTACGTTTGAAGAAAATCTGGCACATATTTAAAATCTGATGAGGAACTGCAGTGGATATGCTTGCATAATTTGGCAATTCATGATGAGAAAAGGCATATGTAACAAAAACACCTTCGCACAGCATCTAAACACTGCAACGTACAATGAACAGCAGTGAGCCCTTCTGAGATTCCTGCTCCCTCTTTCTTATAATAATAATAACTCTGATCCAGTGAAGCAGGAATCACATGAGGATAAAGAGCAGCTGAGCCAAAAGTAATCAAACGCAGGCGTACAGTCGTCAGGATCTGGCGAGTCGCTCTGGTGGAAACGTTTTAGTTGTAACCAAACCACAGAGGCAAAGTTGTCTTTTTTTTTTTTGTCTGAAGTCTCTGCAGGACGAGTGCTGCGGTGCAGTGTCCGGAGTGCTGATGTGCCTAAAGTTTGGAACGTCGATGAAAGCGCTGAAATCTCAGTGAGTCCTGAGGGGGCAAAAAGGCTTCAAAGAGCAAACTGAGTCATGGAAAGGCATTTAAGAAAAAAAAAAAAAAAAAAGAGAGAGACAGAGAAAGCCTCACTAAGAAGAGGAGAGGGGCGGGGTTAGTGAATCAGTCGAAAAGAAGCCTTTGAAGAGAAAGATTTCATCTCAGATCAACTGATCGGGATGACTCTGGTTTAGTTGATTAATCGTGTGTTTAGAGGACGCCGCGGCATGACGTCGCCGCACTGGGGCTGTGCGCGACCATGACTGACGGTAAACTGTCCTTCTGAAGCAGCAGCAGCACTTCTAGGCCTCCTGCTCTCTAATTGATGGATCATTTTGGTCTGAATTTGACCTGCCAAGCTGCCTTGCACTGTGTATGAGCGCTAACTGTGCAATTGTAATACGCAGATACCTAAAAACAGAAAAAAAAAAAAAAAAAGCATCGGTGTCTTTAAACTCAGACTCCAATCTACAAGAAAACCTGGGACATCATCAAATATACAGCTATAGCAAGAAAATAATTATTTTGATAAAAATGTTGGGATGGCCCTTTCTAAGGTCAAGTTTGTGGTAGTTTGGGTATTAAGTTTTCACTTGACATCCCGACTGTGTTTTAGCATGTATTCATGCTAAAACATGAGAACATATTAAGACAAGTGTGAACACTTTTGCAAGCGCTCTATGAAGGGAGACAAACAGACTCCAGTGAGAGAGTCAGATCAGCTCTGTCACTCAGTCAGCTTCTTCGAAATGCCAATGTGACAATCGATTGTGCATCTCTGGCCCTGCAGTGCCGCTTCCACCTGATCAATATTATCATTATCGTAATTATGTCCTGGTTTAGTTTCAGGGCTCCCTCATCCACTGATGATCCCTGTTAATAGACAGTAACACTGGCACTTTTGACGTGAAGGAGGAAAAGTGATGGGAGGGCAGGCGTTTCTGCTCTCACCTGCTGGAAGCAGCTGGAGCGGCTTGGCAGTGGGCGAGGGCTCGACCCAGGAGCGACCCAACAGGTGGCACTTTCGCCCCAATGCTTCATGGTCAGATCATCTGCCCTGTCAAGGCGTTTACTAATGCCATGGAACGATTCGCAGTGAAGATCTAGGGTTTCGAATTGAACGGAGGTCGGTGTTTGTGGTCCTGTTTGAGGTTTTTTTTTTGTCCTTCCTTTGCTTATATTTTTTTAATGCTTTTATTTCCCCTTTTTTGACAAAAAACGTGACTAAAAAACACAAAGATCACGCTTCTGAGATGAAATGCTGGGAATGCTGATGTATCAGGAAAAAACATAAGAATAAATAAACATATCTGAACATGCCCGACACAATACCTAACCCATATCATCTATACTGCTAAAATAGTACAGCTTCATTTATTTACTTTTTTTAATACATTTTCTGTTTTTGCTTTTATTATTCTCCAACCCAGTAGCTATAAAGGTAAAAGGAAACCTTTTAACCTGAAGCTAGTATTTCTTCTTAAGTTTAACTTGTAATATTATTAGTAGTAGTTTGTAGTATTAGTATCATTAATACTATATATATCGCTGTTCAGAACAATAAAAATGTTTGGTCCTTTGGTCCCTTAGGGGTGAAAGAATTGCAGTTCTACTTTTGCTATTGGAAACCTCAGTGACCTCCAAGAGTCATAGTTCTGCGCTTGCTGAGAGACGGTGAGAGAATAAGAGAAAGAGGGAAAGAGAAAGAAAGTCTGTCAGTGGACGTGTAGAATTGGTTCTTTTCTCCACTGTATTTTTTTTTTTTTATCTTCAAGTTTTAACCCTCATTTGTCCAGTAAAAGCCACAAGCGCCTCTTTGTTCCTTATATATATATATATATATGTATATATATATATGTGTGTATATAATATGTATATAGAAATCTATTTGTTGTTGCTGCTTTTTGTTTGTTGCTTACTTAACAATTCAAGTCTTAACAAGAAAAAGTTCTGTTGTTCAGTCCCGTCGTGTCTCTTTTCCAGTTTTTCCTTCTTCTCGCTGTTCTGTGCCATCTGTTGCTGTTAAGTCCCCATCAAAGCGCCGTTTTTTTTTTCCTCCTTCCTTTTGCCACACCTCCTGTTACTGCTCTAACCTGTATCCTCTTGTGTTGGTAAGTGTTGATATGTCTCCCGAAACTCCTCACGTGTTGATTTTTTTAAAACATATGCTTGCTCTCAAAGAAAAAAAGCCGACCTCCTCCCAGATATCTTCACGTGTGTCCTCTAAACTCTGGGGAAAAAAAAAAAAAGAAGCGAGAAAAAGAAAGACAGAGAAAGAAGAAGAAGAAAAAAAGAAGAAAGGAGCGATTTTAAATTTCACTGCTCATTAAACTGTCAATCCAAAGATCCATTTCTTTAAACTTTGGATATTTCAGTATGGCTCCATTATATCAGTGCAATGGTCTGAAGAGACCATTACACTGAATCCGTCTTTGTCAATCACAATGATGACAGATTTTTCCCACAATTACCATGCCCACGATGTGCCCCATAATAAAATCAACCACTTGGACTCCGTGTTTTTGCACATTCTACGCTGAGCCTTACATTTACTGACAATACACATAAGATTTAACATGATAAGACAAAATCACAGGACCCACATTGCCAAAATGTCCCCTGACTTTAAATATCTCGAAGCAAATTGAAATGCATTCATTTTCCATTTAATTGGAATATTAAATGCACTTCTGTCATATTTTGGGCACTAAAATACATTAAAAAAAAAAGTGATGCCATTAGGAATAATCTATGTCCCCTTTCCATCAATCAAAAGTTTATATTTGTGCTTTGTTTGCATAATGCTCATGTCCTTCAAAATGTTCTTAAGCTATCAGGGTTTCCTTCAAACATAAGGTTGTACCGCATGTGCATATGCGCGTGTGTGTTGGGGGGCAGGGTGACAATTTCAAAGCGGAATGAAGTTAACGGACAGCTTTCAAAGTGTATTACCACTCTATATTTGAAGATTGCAGCATGCATTGCAGTCAAAGCAACCGATTGCCTTCAGAAGTCACCCAACGCCTGGTTCACGTGGTAAGATTTTAAAATTGTTGGTTGATTTTCAAAACCTGAGAGACCACAGAGTATACAAAAAGATGTCTGCAACTCCAACTTGACTTTCTGCTGTGGCAGGTGCGGATTTTCTTCTGTTTCCATCACTTTGCTCTCTGATTGGCTACACATCACAGATAGCAGGCTGCATGCTCGTTTGCCCTCAGGAAACACCCCACATGCTGGGATATCAGGCCGAGATAATCCTACAGGTTAAATATCCCAGATTTGAGGTCAAAGCGCTACTGATGTCCTTCCAAGCAGACTAGATCACCCCTAACACATCGCACATGGTAGGAACATCTCATAACATTATCTTTAGAGCCATCACGATAATCGGAGTGTCCTTTAGATATTAGGAAGGAGAAAACTGAGTCAAACATCAGCCTAATTATCTTGCCGCGTGAACCAGGCTTAATTGTTTAATAAAGTATAATTAAATCTGTACTGACGTAACTGGTGGTGCAACTTGATGATGGCTGTATCATGCTGTGGGGATGGGATTTTTTCCCCCCATCAGGGACAGGGAAGAAAACCTGGTAAAGACTTGGGGCCTGGGAAGAAGTTCAACTTTCTACAAGACCATAAAACAGCAACATCAAAAAAAGTTTTGTTTTGTAACAGCCTAGTTGAAGTCAAGCTCAATGGAGAATTCGTGGCTAAACATGAAGATTGTTGTCTACGCAGCTTTGCTCACCCAATTGAGTAGAGTTCCTGCTTTGTTTGAGATACAATTGAAAATGAATCTGAATCTATTGCAATAAAGAATAGGTGACAGTTTTAGTAGCTACAAATCCTTTTCTCTGGTGTCTAAACATAAATGCAGACCACACTGTTTTGATTATTTGTAAAATATTTAAGAACCTGTATCTAATTTTCTTTTCTCTTATTTATGATGCACAATTATAGGATCCATAGAAGGGAGTTGTTTCAAAACAATGAGCTTTCCTCTTTCTTTTTTCTTCTAATCTTACAGGATGAAGTTATATTTCCTTGGCTCATCTGTCAGTCAAATGTTCCTCATTTCTTTGGTACATCTCCGCCCAAGCATGTTTTATCCCCTTTGTGCAAGAAAGTTAAGGATTTGTAATGATAAAAAAATTCTGCGCACATATCTGTGCTTAGTGAAGACTGTAGGTTCTATTTTTACTCATCAGTTCAGATACTGTAAAGCTCCTTTGGATGCTCATTTTTACATTCTACTCCCGATTCACACTTTGTCAGGCTTCAGTCGCAGAGCAGAACATTACGTTCCCCTTGGAAAGTTTCCCTGACCTTTGTTTGACCTGCAGGACTCCTTTTAAATGTCATTTTTTATTTACATGACAAACTGGGGAAAGGAATTCCTGAAAGGACTTTGCTTCTCTTCTTTTTCGCCTTCTGTACATGCATTATTTACAATTTAAGAGTGCTAGGCCACTGTTTAAAGGTACATGGGTGTTGATGGTGAGGTCTAAAGGTGTATTCACACCAGGATAGTCTTTGGGTTGTTTAGTGTGGAGCAAAAGCAGATTTTATTTTTTTGTTTTGCTCTTGGTGCAGTTTGCTATCATTTGTAAACAAATCTATCCCACTGGACAGAAATCATGGTGGCGGGACAGAGCACAGTTTTATGACATAAAGCCAAAAAAAAAGTACATTTTACATAATGTCTCTCCTTTAAGAGTATTGACACTTGCACTAAAGGTGCAGGCCAATGGACGAAATGAACGCTGGTCTTTTTAAAGCAGACCAAATGTGTCAGGAGTGAATTTGTCCTTCGCTTTGTATTCATAAACCTTTGAGTTTTGCAGTATTTTGAAACAATTGCATATTCACATTACATAATAAACTGTTTTATTAAATATATTTACAGAAACCAATCACAGCTCTTCTGAAAAAGAAGAAGAAGTTTGAAACTTACCTTTGTGAACACAAAAAGTCCCCACCATTTTCAGGGCTTACCTGTGCTGCTGCAGTGAATACTGAAGGTAGGCTGTGTCAGTAAGGGCGGCTGGCATCCTTCGGTCTCTTTAGCTGGACTTTCAACCTCTTCATCCCGATTTGAAAGCCGTTCATGGCCTGAATAGCTGCCTGTGCGCTAGCAGGGTTGTCAAAGCTGACAAAACCTGTTAGGAAACAGATCAAATTTATTAAACTTACAAGAAGAAAGGGTCAAGATGATGCCCAAAATAAGCTTTAAGCCAGAAAAGTAAGTATGCGAATAGAAAGAGCTGTTGGGACATGTTTGGAGCTGTTGCTGCCAAAACACATCACATTCCTTTGTACAGAAGACATGTAATATTAAGCTGCTCTGTGGTTTTTGAGGCACATGTTGTAGACTATGAAAAGCAACAGTCTATTTCAGTTAAATAATAAAACAAAATATCAGATTACTAATTTTTGCAAAGAAACAAAAAATCCCATTAATGAGTAGATTTGAAAATTGGAAAATAGAAAATAATTACCAGCTAAAAGGGTTTAAGGAAATATGCTTAATATTACAGACCTTGCTGACCACGATGCTTTGAATTTATAGGATTTATTGGGCATGTTTCTACTTTATATCACATTGCAGTAAAAAAAGGCAATATTTTAAACTACATATTAGATGAAAGCAAAGTGAAGTATATTAGTAAAGGAAAACACACAAAAAAATATATATGTGGAAGACGGTGCTCTGATGAGAATAAAAAAAATAATAATTTTGACCAACACATAAGATTATATGATGCTTTATCTAAACAGAGACTAGAGACTTGTTTTCTGGAAGAAAACTTGTCAGAAGCTGCAAATGACTTGAGACTGGGGCAGAGTTTTAACTCCTAGCATGAAAACAACCAAAATAATACAATCAGAACTACAATGAAATGATTCAGACTATGGCAAAGTAGTGTATTAGAATGACCCAGTCAAAGTCCAGATCTATTTTTTAATTGTGAGATCTGTGACTGAGTTTTCACCATTTTGAAAAATACAAAAAGTTTCAGTTTTTAGATGTGTTATTATACCATCTAGCAACAAGGCGGCGAGATTTTGTTGTTCAACGACATTCTGATTTGGGGGCCAGAATACAAACGTATGAATATTTTGAACCCTTTGCCACTTCCGACCCTCTTCAAAAGTAATCACTACTTTGTCTTTGATATAAAATCCCAATTTACAAAGTGTGTGGTTATAACGTGACCAAACCTCAATAGCTCCAAAGGTACGTACATTTGCAAAGCAACTTATTTTAAACTCAGCCATCAAGTATAGCATGTAACGGTAAAATAAAAGTTCAATGTAAACAAAAACAAACCGGCAAGTTTCGAGGCAGATGCAAACCCATCAGCACATCTTCCTCCAAAACTCCCCCACTCCTCAAACCTACGCTGAATATTCTGTTTCCATCAAGTAGAAAAAGTAAGCCTTCAGATTTCAGGGACCAGAAACTGCAGCGGAGTGTGTCTCCGCTTGATGTTCTCCCTTGTGTCTGCTGTGCCATTAGGTACAGCTAATGACCCGTGAAAAAAAAACAACAGGGGCCTCTGCGCGTCCACAGCCACCTGGGAGAGACTGTGGCTGGCCTTCCTGGATCTGGTTCGGCCCATTAGGGGTGAAAGCTTGGCAGAGAAGACGAGGCCAACGTGAAAGTCTGAAAAAAGAACAGCGGCGGTAAAAGGATGTGACCTCTTACATGCCACCAGCAACTAAACACATTTAGGGCGATGAAAGCTGGCACAGACCCCATAGTCTCATCTACGACTACATGTTTTGATGATGAGTCTCATCAATTTAAGATGATTCTCTCTTCCTCATTCATAGATTAATTGTACCAAAGTGCTGCCGCCTTGATGTGAAAGTCTGTTGTAGCTGCTCGTCAATACTGCAGATAGATCTTCTTTCAGGAGTATCTAATATTAAGCCTCTCACTCAAACAAAAGCATTCAGCACCAGGGACACTTCATCGGGCTCCTGCGGTTCCCTTTGAGTAAAAACAATTGCTGCTCCACAATCACCCCCGATCCGGTCCGCCCCTGAAGCGTCACCGTCAAGCTCTTCAGATGCCTGTAAGGTGAAGTTAGTCTGCTGAAGCTAAACGACGACTTGAAGCGTGGAGGTGTGTGGTTCGGCTTCGGCAGTTGCAGGTATTGACAGAAACGAGGGGTTACAGAACAGTTACGAAGATGCTGACAGTGCCTGGAGGTTTCCGGGTCAGTCATCTGCCAAAACGAAACAAGGACATTGTGCATCCAGGCCAGTTTGGAAACAATGCACTCGGAGCATCGTTTCCTCGGTCCTCATGCCAAAGCACAAGCAGTCATCAAGATGCAAATTCCAGTGGGTTTGTCTGGGCGAAGATCAATCCTCGCAGTCTGTGGGCTGTCAAATGCTGTCACAGCCAGAAAAGGTTGTGGAAAAGAGCGTCTTAAATGTTTTAATGTTTTCAAATTAGATATTCAGTAAACGACATAAGAGACATATGCATAAAAGACAATGACCATAACTATTTAGCTCAACAAAAAACAACTTGTTGGCACTTCTTAGCTCATCCCACAAGTTTTCTTTCTCCATGAAATTCAAGTCAGGGAGAAAAGGTCGCTTGGGTATTTGGTGAAATATTTTTGTGTTGATATACCCATATATTATAGTTCTCCTGCCGGAATGACAAATCATTTACACTTAACTAACAAAGTCCAAATGGATCAGTATTTAAAACAAATAATGATGTTTCAAATAGTACATGTTGCTCTGTTCCCAGGTTCCCAGGACTTTTGGAAGAGAAACAGGCCCAAAGCGTCACAGATACTCCATCATGCGCATTGAAAGAAACCAGGCGCTTTTTCACACATTTATTCTTATTCTCGTTTCATATCAGTCCAGCACTCTGGTCTAGAGTGCTTGTAGAAAAAGTACCCAACCTTAATTTTATCTGAAAGAAGTGTTTTGTTCCATTTAAGTCCTGCAGAAAACCATGTTGTTCTTCAAACCTCCTTCTTCTAGTCACTGATTGACTCGGTTAAAATTTATTCAAAGAAACTGAGCTCAGTGGGTGAAATCCCAGAGAAGAAGTCGACGTAAACAAAAATGGATGAGAATCTTGCTCTGAAAACAACATTCGGTGTCTCATCCTTCCTTTGTTGCTGAGTTGGCAACACAGTCAACTCAGCAATCAGTTCTCACTACCTGACTGCGTCAAAATTCAGCTCAAATGTTCCAACATGTTTAATTGACTTCTATTGAGGTTGGGTTGGATTTGTGACTTCACAAACAGACATTTGTTCCAAATAGCAGTGTAGATAGTTCCCAACAAGAGGACAGTAGTGCAGACATTTCCAAACTGGGCATCATGGGTAAAATCTGACAAAAAACCCCCAAAACAAAACTTGTGGCGTTTCCTCACATTAATAGTTTGCTTTGAAGATTTGGCACCTCTATTTCTATTTCCCTCCTTATATTATCTTTCCCTTTTTGTAAAGTCACTAGCTTAAAAATTAAAGCACGAATTAAAATGTGTCTGCTTCATTTCATTCTTAGGCAACCATCAATTGTTGCAACATTAAGTTTCTATTCTTTCTTAACATCGTGTTTCTTTCTCCTCACTCAATAAATTCCCTGAAATTAAAGGCTGGATTACGCACAGTTTTTCAGCGTGAGCTCATCCAAGTGCAATAAAAGAAGCTTTATTTTAGGAATTTATACATGTATTTACCAAGTGTGAATGGACACATGCAGTTTGTAACTCACCAAAGCACTTGCTCTGGTTGGTTGCCCGGTCCATGAAGACCTTAGAAGAGATGACTGTACCAAAGGGCAAAAACATCTGCATGAGTTCATTGTCTCCAAACTCCTGCGGCAGGTGGTAGATGAAGAGATTACACCCCTCTGGACCTGAGCAGACAAAAAGAGGAACGCATGTCAATTTCATTTCTCCGGTCTCGCCAAAATTATATGACAATTATCTATTTAATTATCTCAATTATCTCTTCAGTGGTCTTTAGCATTTTATTTAAGTCTGGTACTTAGATTAAAACAGTTCTACAGAATAGGTTTGCTTTATGTACACGTTCCTCCATTCTTTGCTACTCAAACTGTAACTCAAAGGCTCGTGGAGTAAATTACCAATAATTAAAGATAAAACTTAGAACATCTGCCTCTCAACATGCCGACAAAATGTTTGCTGTTGTATTATACAAAACTAGTAATAGTTTTGGAAGTTAGTCATAGATATGGATGGATTAATCAATGGATGGAACATTTTGACAATGACAATGGGAAAACAAAAAAAAAATAAAAAATTCTCCTTACTACTATTTCTTACACTTTTGTAATTCATGTAATACTTTACTAACTTATATGATACTCCTTAACAATATCTCCAGAATTTCCAGACAATTTTTCTTTTTTTTCTCCTCCACTTAAACTTGTGCAGCAGGTGTGAGTAAAAAAAAAAAAAAGAAAAAAAAATCACCGTGATCCACTTTAAATATTTTTTATGAAAGGTGCCCCAGTTTTCCCATTTCTATATTTTCATAACTCTTGTCCCCCTTGGCTGCAGTAGCAGCATGCTTCTTACAGGTTTATTACAATGGATTTTATTGTTACTTATAAAAAAGAAAAGAAAAAAAAAACATATGACTATGTTGATCATAAAACCAGAAAATTTAATACAGCTGCATTATCACTGCTTTCTGTCTAGCTATACTGTATTTTTATGGTGTATATAATGTATAAGTTACCTCAGATTAGGTGTGAAATGTAATATTGTTTCCTCAACCTTTCCACTCTATTTACCCATTCCACACTGTAAAAGCAATATTGGTCTCTCATGCTCATCTCTGCTTTTTGTATCCATTACAGGAGGAGGGTAAGTGAAAGTAATAACGTTCTCTCACCCTCACCTTCTCTCTGCTGCTGCTGCTGGATGACCTGGGGCGGCTGGGGCAGTGTTTGGCCGATGGGAGTCAGCGTGGTGGCTGGGTAGATTGCTGCAGAAAGAAGGCGCAGAGAAATGAAGAGAGGGGTGGTGTAAAAAAAAAAAACAAAAAAAAAAACGAGGGGATCCTGCAGAGAACGGTGTCAAGGATGCTTAAGGTCGACCATACAAGGCGTGACGTGTCCAATCAAAGGCGCTCTGATGTTCTGATGCGCTGTAAACACCCTGTGGTAATTAACGTGTAGCTGATAACACGGCTGGCATTTGTGAGCAGGTGAGATCAAGCAGCGGCAGAAGACTCGTCGTGGCCCCACCTGTGTATTGCTGAACGCCAGTGAAAGCTTGCTGCAGGGTGTCGGCGGCGGTGGGGCTCTGGGTGGAGTAGGGCGGCAGGCCATTGGTGTACACCGTCTCCACGGCAGGGTGGCCGTTGGGCTGATGAGGGATGCCGGTGAATCCGTTGACGATGGGAGTGACGATGCTGGGGACGGCGGAGGTGGTGATGTTGGCTGGCGGAGAGCTGAGGCCTGCTGGGAATGAGGGTTCAGCGTTACCGCGTGAGGAGCAAACAATTCCTGTGGGCTTATTTGGTACTAAAAAAAACAACAACAACAACTAAGAACAAAGAGACACTGGATCCAGGTGTACACAGTCACAAACACACACACACAGACACACACACACATATGATATAGTGCCTCCTCTCTCTAATGCAAGGACACGGGTGCGACGTGAGTCTGTCACATATCCGCCGTTTGTCGTGACACATCCTGCAGAATAGCTCGGAAGTCAACCTGTGAAAAATGAGCCTGTCTGTTGTGTTTGCGCGATACCCCGCTGGCTCCTATTGCTCAGGATGATGAAACCACTATGCAACTTCAGAGCAAAAAAAAAAAAAAAAAAAAAAGAAAAAGCAACCAAAAAAAAAAAAAAAAAAAAGAGTAGGGGGAAAAAAAGGGAAACCGATGTGGTGCAGATAGAGGCAGATTACAGAAGGAGATTTGCTTGAATGAGCAGGTAGCTTATACTCAAATATGCCTCTTACTTTTATACATACACAATGAAATACAATAAAAAAAAGTTGGCAGTTTGACAAATGGGTCGGTCGTAACATACATAGTATGAGCCTGACAGGCTGCTGCAGAGAGGTTCATGAGTGGAATCAAAATTGCAAGCATCCTGTTCTCTGCTGTTCAATGCATTTTTAAAAGAACCCCTCGGTTTAGAAAGTGCTTCCAATTATGCCGGGGAATGTCAAAGTACCCATTTGGAGCGGATTCTCACTTTGTGATGGCCTCCCTCTAAAGGATGTTCTTCGTGGCGAAGCATTTCGAGCCAGCTGAGGAACAGCTCCCCAGAGGACCACTTCTCAATCTGGAAGCCCTCACACCCTGATTGGACAGACAACCCAGGTTGTCACGGAAACCCTTCAGCAGCTTGTCATATCCCCACGAGCCGGTACCTCAGCGAGCCCCCCCCGCTGTGAGCGGCAGTTCGCGGCAGCTAAACAATCACATCCACACACACACACACACACGAAGTACACGCTGAAATGGACCTGTAAATAAGCTGAGGTGCCGATAAATACTGCGCATAGGGTTACTTTTATTATTCGTTTCTTATGACTCTTCTTTCCTATGCTCTTTTGTCTTCTCTATATCACTTCTGTCTGAGCGTTTAAGCGATGGAGGACGCTGACAGTTAACAACAATGGCGACCAGGGGAATTTCCTCGGTCCAGTGAGACTTATTGTGTCTTTTGCAAAGGTTTCCTCTTTTTCTCTTCTTCTTTCCCTCAGAAGCCTCCCTACGATTGCTTGTTTCCTGCGAAGTTGTGATGAATTAGACCGCAGCTTCAGCCCATTCTCCTACCAGGACCCAGGAGACCGCAGCTCCTACTTTGAGGGCTGGAGGCAGCTATAGTGTACCCGGGCCGCACGCACTCTACTGTACCACCAGATAATGTATCCTCTCCATCATCAAGCAAATTCATTTTCCAAAGCTTAGCAGTGTTTTGGGAGGAGCGCGCGCTCATGTATGTTCACCAGTTGCGACAGTGGAGGGACCAGTACTGTGACCAGTACTGTCCTGCAAAAGTATTAGCACTGTTTCAACTTTTTCACATTTTTACAACCAGATGCTTTTGTGGATCTTACTGGGATTTTATGCTGTAGGACAATAGAAATTCACAGATGCTTGGGAAGTGGAAGGAGCATTGTGGACCATTTTCAAATCATTTGACAAAAGACTGAAGAGAGTGAGGAGCATTCATTTTTCAGCACCCTCCAGTCGAATTGATTGAAAACCAGCTCTTTTTTTTTTTTTTTTCAAATGTTTATACTGAATATTTTTGAGCTTCCTAATTTTTATAGCTTTTCATCTGAGGTTGCCATATGTTTATGTCCATCAATCTTGCAATCTATTCTGATCATGTTCCTTATCTTGGAAAAAAAAAGCATCACCATGGCAGAATCAGTTTTAGTTTTCCACCACACATGCTGTTCAACATTTGGGCGGATATGTTCTAAATTGACCTCATTTGGCTAAAGTAACATCTTTCACATCTTTGCTGAATCCCCTAACATGGCTTGTGGCAAACCGCTCCAGCCCCTCCAGAGTTACTACGACTCTCTTGGCTGATTCTCGGCTTAATCAGCTCCTTGGCGATCTTGCCAGTTTAGGTCAGGAGCCATGTTTTAATATGTTTGTATCAGTGCCATCGTCTTTTGATTTTCAGCAGATAAACTGTGATGTTCCCAGAACTCGAGATATTATTTTATAATTGAACCCCGCTTTAGACATCTGCACATCTTCATCTCTGACCTGCCTGCTCGCTCCTCGTTATTTGTGGTTTTGCTTTTTTTTTTTTTTTTTCCCACAACTTTTTCCTACCAAATATCTGAAGCAGTTGGTTACATTGGATTTATTTTTTTTTTTTACAAAGATGAGTGAAAGTCCTGAATACAATATGTAATATGAGGCAATTTTCAAACTTTTGTTGAAAACCATCTTTCATTTTTCTATCATGACAAGAAATTCCAACCAAATATTTCCCCAACTCTTACATGGCACAATAGAACAGCAATAAATCAGAGGATCTTGTAGTTTTGGACTAATGTGTAAAACAAGAGGTATGTTACATTATGTACAAAACTTTACAAGTTAACAGCGAGTTTGGCCGTGCCAGCAGACCGGTATTTTTGCCCCTGAAAATTTTTTAAATTTTGTCCACCACATGACATCTTAAAATTGTGACTTCAATTAAAAGTAGATGTGTAGATCAACGGACATTAATATTATTGCAGTGCACTACAGCTGAGACTGCTGATCCCTTCCATGTAACTGCTGTTTTGAGCAAAGCAGTAAAAAGAACAGTACAACTTTTCCGTCGTTCAGACTTTATGGTTAAGCATAGAGAAGAAAAACTCGAACTATTAAAATGGAAATACATTTGTAACAATTTAAGTCCTGGGGCACATAATGGGTTTATGATAAAAGGAAAGACAACAACATCATGGCCATTAAAGCTATAATTACATGTGGAGGCCATTTATGTGGCGAGTCATCATCTTTATCCTCAATGTCACCATGTTCCATTGACCAGCATGAGCAAAGCCTCCAAACTTCTCTCCTCAGCTGAAATGAAGAAGCATTTCCTACTGTCCTGGAATGGAAAATAAGACATTTCCATTTTATACCTCGCTAGACATATAGTTTTGCTATACTGGAAAATTGTATTCATAGCTTGTTTACAATGCACATGCAACAGTGCAGATCTACATGCGGCTGTCAGCTTGCGCAGCGAGTATCGGCCCGTAATAATGACATGTTGTTTCCCACTTGGGCATGGCTGAATACAAAGCTATGGGGTAGCAGATTATATATTCTATACAGCTGGAGCTTTGCTAAGATTTCTTTCCTGGTGGCTACGGCACAAAGGGAGTCCACACTGTGAAACAGTATGGATAAGTGTATGTCACATGCATTTATTTATGTCATGAATACAAAATTATATCCACATTACTGTCAGTTCTTCTGAGGAAGGGAAACTGTTGATTTGCTCTCTGCAGTGATTTTCTCATGGAGCAAGTCTTCGAATATGACAGAGGTATTTATTATGCTAATTATGCATTCAAATCATCGAGGAATGCCATGCCCGTGCTGTAGAGTGCAGTCATTACCAGCACAAGGACTGTCTTTTGCTGGAGCAAGTAATAAGCACTCAAAACAGATGCTTTCATCTAACTGATTTAAAATGTGATGCATTTACAGTCAAGGAGAAAATGTCTGTCTGGTGTGAATGATAAATCCTGCGTATGGGAGGAAGAGCTTTTTTCAAAGGCTAGTCTGCATACCAATAAATACCATGCGATGTTAAACACTGCCCTTTAAATCTCTACGGTAACTCAACCAGGACGTAACGCAACATGCATGTTCATTTAAATGAACATACCTGTAAGAATGATAACCATAAAAATATCTGTATGTTCTGTTTATGGTGCATGATTTTTTTTTTCCCACTACTGCCTTTTACATGTGATAATACGACTTTACACATTTGCCCTTGGGACAATAATCAGTGATGTGCAGTCCTTCTGTGAATCACATCCTTAAAACTGCTCCTGACATTGTGACCCCACTCTAATCTTCTGCTATTTATTATGTTTTTCATTGGATAATTGGCCTTTTAATCACCAATTCACTTAAGTTAGATGTTTGGAAATGAGCAGTCACCTAAAATATGCAGGACCAAGAAACACTGCGTTATTCAAATGTATGTTTATTTATATATAATTTAGGTTTTGTCAGCACACAGTTAAAAAGTAGCAGAGTGAAATTTACTACGAAATAAATAATCAAAGAGACGCAGCAATACAGAGAAGAAACAAAAAGAAGCACCACCACTTTTAGTTAATCATTTCCAGTTACTGACTGGTTATCCTGTCGTTCACATTATCCAAGGGCACATTAATTAAAAGATGAGGAACTGAAATTTTGTCGTCTGTATAAGTACCTAGCAGCTGCAGTCTCAAGCTGACCTACCTCCTCAAGGAGGAGATCCTCGACATTCTTCTACACATGCTATTGTAAAGCTCAGATTTTTTTTTGCATGTACGACGATAAAACTCCAAGTCAAATAATGGTGGCACACACAGAGCAAAGAAGGACATGATTCAAACCAGGAGCAGAGAAAGAAACACAAGAAAACAAGCTTTGATGCCTGCTTGAGGAGATGGCTGCAGCGTTGCTCCCCCAAAGACAGGGTTGAATACATGTGCATGTGTTAGTAAGGATATCAATGGCTTGTGCACAGGAATATGAAGAAATATGTTGAAGCCTTCACTTTGCCTGCTCCGCTTCTGAGGACATTATGCATGCAGTGCAGCGACTACAGCAATGTGCCAGACTTTCCGATCGCTGAGGAGGCCAGCTTCTGAAGCTTTGCTGCAGGTGAAAGTTTTTCTTTCACAGCTCTGATCTGAGCAAGGAAGGAGCTGCGACTTTGGTTGTAAAAAGCATATGCACACAAAAGGACAAGGCCAATAACCTGTCGGCCGTGTTCAATACCTCGAAGATAATGTCTTTACCCTTGAAGTTACAATTAATCTAATCTTTAATGTGCAATGTGTAGATGTACAGTAGGGGTCGTTCATGTTACAGTTAGCCTGGAGATACTGAAGCCACGGTCATTTTGAAGTAGAAAGATTTATGTATTAACACTGAGAAAAAGGACATCTAAATTAGAAAAGTGTTCCAGAATTGAGCTTGTAATAATGAAAACACACGATGATCTCATACACAGTCTAATTTTACCAATGGAACCCACTATTGACTTCTTGATGTAAGCAAAGATGTGGCAGGAGAATAGTCTTCGCCACATTAGTTGGTTCCCATCTATCTAATAGTATCAAGGCTGTTTTTATCCATTTATCCAGACATTTGGGGGTACTTAAACACTTGCTTATGCAAAGCATCACCTATTTTCACAAACCTCATCCTAGGAGCTGCAGTCTCAAGCTGACCTACCTCCTCACAGAGCAGCTTTACCCTGTGCCTTCCTCATTCAGCTCCACCAGACTAGCAGCAGCAGTTCCCAAACACCTGGTGAAACTACAAGTCTGCTGAGCTTATCCTACCAACTACTTCTCAGTCCAATGCTCCTAATAAAACTTGTAAATAGCATAGTGGAAAGGACTTATTGAGTGCTGAAGGCAGTTTTGGAAAGAGTGGGAGCTTCTTAAAGAGACAGAGGCCAATTTCAAGGCACAAAACTGCAAAGTCAAATTTCTTCTAAGTTATGGTTGATAGTCAACAATTTTATTACAACTGAAGGTAACAAAGCTACTTGAATGTGCTGTAAAATGGCACTATGTGCCTGGAAAATACATAATACTGCATGTTTAAAGCTAAAAGTAAACTCTTAGGTGTTCATCTAGCCAGCTGTTTGCTTCAGTCCTGATCTGATGCATCACTCCACTGTTAGATCTGTAGAATAAGCAGTCACAAGCTTGTTAATTAATCCTTTATTTAACATAAACTCCAACCTAATTCTTCCTCATCACTTGCTTGTTTTAAAATTAATGTTTTTATAAACCACATGCCCAGAAGCCACAAAGGACAGGTAGTATTAAGAAAGATCAGCACGTCAAACAGCTCATTAGTTTCCTGGTGTTTGTCACCATGGAAGGGTTCTGCATCACTGGATTAACTGTGTTTGAATCCAGCAGGGATGTCGTGCCACATTCAGTCTGTCTGTCAGTGGGTTGTCCCTGGCTGTGCAGCGTCTGCAGTACATTTTGTCTAATGTGCACTTGTGCATCTTGTATGTCTTCACTGCAGAACAGCACCATACAGGAGAACATTAGAGCGACTTTGATTACACACTTCTCTCATTCCAAACAAAGCATCCTTGACACTGCGTGTTCTTTGCCACATATACCCAGCGGGATGCACATCTCTCTCCGTTTCTTCCTTCCTTTTACTGTGTTTATCTCTCCCTCCTCTCCCTCTTTCCATATCTCCAGCTTCCCCCTCCTCTCTCTCTTTGGTTTTGTTTAACTTTCTTTTCTTCTGCAGCACTCAGGGAGCAGCACCTGGTGAACATTATTTTCAAAAAGCATCATCATGCATCATTGTAAGGATACATTCTCTAATCAGCCAAGCCATCTGGCAAACGGCTTATGCACCATCAAGCCTAAATGCTTTGCATCTGTTGATGGAGTGCATGTCTCTTTTTTTTTTTTTTTAGAGAGACACCCTTAACCTCTGAACCTATTAAACAAGATTTTTTTTTGTCCTAAACATGTTGGTTATTATTATATTTGGTAATTTCAAAATAAGGTGAAAAGAATAAAAGTATTGATCGATCAAGCACTCTCAGTTTAGATGTTCCTTTCAAACTTAACAGGAAAAAGTCAAATACAAACTGATTTTAGAAACATAATTTGATTGATGAGACAACTTCAATGCATAAGTTAAGCTTTAGCCAAAGCGGAGACGCACTCTAAAATAAGATTTGGATATTACGATGAATTATTCCACTGAATCGTGGCAGGCATCCTACAGTCTCTCAGTAGTGTCAGAATTCCTTGCCCTACTTTCACAGACAGCCTTGCCAGTAACGTTATGTATTCCTTCAATGAACTCTAAATATGTCACAGTCAGAAGAAGGAGGTTTGTGTATGTGTGGTGGTGGGGTAGTGTGGGGGTTTAGGGGCATAAAACTCTGCAAACTAGAATCAGCAAGCTGGGGTACCGACTCCTGCAGCTGCTGCCCGCAAAATCAAATGAATGAATGAAGCAAAGGGAAATAACAACTTGAATATTTATGACTGTTCTTGAAACTTTATGATTACCATCTATTTTTTTTATTTTTTTTTGGATTCTGAATAACTTACATTCATTCAATGCAAAAAGGTAACCCAATGAAAAGTACATAAACAGAAATATCCAGTTCACATATAGCAGTGAGGTCGGCTTTTCTATGGTGTGGACTTTAACCTTCTTCACCTGCTATTTTCTAACTCACTTTAAAATGCCTTTGTAAAATTCTAGGTCTATTCAAAATGTATCTTACTCCTGTTAAGTTAGATGTTTATCCAGATACCAAAAAGGTCTTCTTAAGGTTGCTCCTAAAAAGGAGAAAATGTTTAATTAAAATTGTTCTCATTTTGCCAATCTAGAAATTCATAAAGCTTTAAAAGTATTCATAACTTACCATAGCTTTAAATGCTGATTGGCATTAAATATGAACTTGACGTTATGCACCAGAATGAATGAAAAATATATATTTGAATGTGAACACAGTATTTGTTCATGGTCTCTTCATGTTTTAGTTGCCTGAATGTCTAACCCAGTTTTAAAAGCGATCCAACAAATGTGCCTCCAGACATTCAGAACTTGTTTCAGGGGCACCAAAGTCCACCTGTTAATCTACAAGTACCATTTGGCAGAGTGAATCACTTTCATCCAGTAATTCAAACAACTCTGAAACCTGGCGAGACAGAAACAGTGCCTGTAAAATATATCAACTTCCTTGAATTTTCTTTTTCTTTTCATTGTCTGTGCAAATCAATTGTGATCAACAAAAATTGGCTTTTGTGACCAAAAAGGGGGCAAGAATCTTCTTGAATGTCAAAGTGAAAACAGATTTCTACAAGATAATGGCATTTAAATAAAAACAGATAGTCAGTCCCAGTAGTCAGGGAAAAACCATGTCTGACACACTGAACATCGCCTGGAGTTCAGTTTAATTCATCACCAAGAAATTAAAGGAATGTGGTCCATGTGTAAATATGTCTATATCAGGACATTTACACAAACTGAGTGACTGTGCAGGAAAAAGCCCAGTAAGCGAGGCCACCAGGACCCCAGTGAGTACGAGGAAGGCGTTACAAACTTCAGTAGATGAGATGGGAGAAACTCTGCATACAACTACTGTTGCCTGGGTTCATTATTACAAAAAACTTTATGGGAGAGTGGCAATGAAAACACGACAGTTGAAAAAAACTAATTTAGGCTGAACTAAAGAGGTTTGTGGGAAAGTTCTTTGGTCCCCAGACAAGACGCTACGTTTGAAAATGGAGATCAGATGCAGATCAGCAGATTATCCAAACAGGTCAGATTTGATTATTATAAGGTGGACAAGGTGAAGACAATCACATACATCCAAAAGTAGCTTGTTTAATTTTTTATTTTTTTGTAAATTTGTTGAATATTCATAAAGGCATATTTTGATGATAAGATTGATTTGTAAAGCAATAAACGAAGGAAAACAGCAAAAGGGGTGAATACTTTTATCTAGTTCTTGTTTTTTACTCATTGCATTTGTTTTTGAGTGTCTTTGCTTAGTAACAGGTAAACTGGTATTAATTTGACCATTTTAATTCTTGATTGTGTTAACAATAGTTAGATATTGTTTATTTTTCTTAATTCTTCTCATGAAAATGCCAAGAGATCTGAAAACTTTAATTTCACTTTTCATAAGTTGAACTTTTACAGATGACAAAAGCAAAATCAACAAGATTTCTTTTGGTTTGAGGCACAGACTCGGTTTTCTATAGACTGCAGCTGGAGAGATGCACAAACAATCCAAGTTGACTGGAGGACAAAGCCTTTCGCACAACCCATGCACACACACCGACTGTGCTCCTTGCAGCGCGATTGCACTATCTTCAATCAGCACCATTGTGTTGCAAAAATACAGGTATGCATGGCGAATACAAAGCTCTGAATTGCAGCACTGTCATTGCTTTTACCCATCAAAAATAAGAGCTTCTCAGCAAGACTGAGCTCTGGTTTTAATCACTGTCTTAGATTGATTATGCCTGCCCAAAAGTGCACACTTTGTGCAGAAAACATCAATGCGAATATTTGACAAATGTCTTGTCTTTCCACATACATCACCTGGTGTTGAAAATGATACTGCGCTTGCCTACAACATGTGTGTCTGCTGGCACTGTATCACTTCAGGCACATATTTTTTGTTTGTGTTCAGGTGGGGACGTCTCTGACTCAGTCCTTTGTTTTTTTTTTTGTTTTTTTTTTTGAAGGATGTATTTTAAAATGTAATAATTGGGTTATTTTTAAATTGGCCGATGACTTTTAAATTTAATAATGGGAGCAAATGTTTAAATTAATTACAGATTCACTTTTGCTTTGCAAAAGTGCATGGAAGTATGAGTATTTCACTGTATATAAAAAAAGTTAAATATATACGTACATACACAACCGCAAATATAAAAGTAGATGTCATTCAGTAAACTACGTCTTACACATATAATTTTTAGACATAAAAAAACAAAACACATCTTTCTTCACAGACCAGGTGGGCAGCTGCATATGTCAGTGGAGATTAAAAGTGTTCATTTTGGAGCTGGGGTTTATTTCTCTATACTTTACAACTGGACAATGATACTGATCTCCCAGCAGGTTCCAGCAGGTTTGAGTTTTTGTAGCTGCCAGGTTTTTCTGAACCTTTTTTGACAAGGTGGTAAAGGTGATTGAAAACCTGGACACAAGTGGCTGAAACATAATGATCCAGAAAACCACATTATTGTTTCTGACTCAGGAAAAAACAAAACAAAACAGGAATTTACTACCTAAATCTTCAACATTGATATATTATATTGTTATTATTTTTTCTTCTTCTCTTCATGATCATTGTTTTTGTATTCTGCTGTGTTTTTGGTATCACTCTCTAACAAGACATTCCTGTTCCTGCAGTCACACAAGGTCACAAAAACACAGACTTTGCGTTCGAGTAGACAGGGTAAGGGTTACCGACATAGTATTTCATGTATGCATGTATTTCTGCCTGTATTCACCCAGTGTTGAACAGAAGAAAACAACAACAAAACCAAGTCTTGTGCACCCTGTTCTTGTTTTCAGAATGTGTTGAAGCTGTTTCTTGCATCACAAAAAAATACAAAAAGCATATTCATCCCCCTCTGCTTTACTCTTTTCCCCCTTCGAATTCTGATTGAAGGTGGGAGTTGAGAGTGGGTACACCCAACGAGCACATGCTGAGAAAGAACACAAATATTTTTCCGATAAAAAAAAAACACAGCTCAACAATAGTTTGATAAAGTGACGCGGGTTTTGTATAAACTTGATTCCTACGATGACTTTAAAGAGCATTTAAAACAAATCTTTCTGTGCTGCTGATGGTTGTGTCTCTCAGACAAGTAGCTTTAAAGTTATCAAAGACTTTGCAGTAGAAACTGAACACTGCTGAGATGACAAAGTATGAGAGTGGAGCACAACAAAGACTGAGATACTGTATAATTTATTTAGGCTTATGCTTTTGGTGAGTGAAGAATCTTGAAGTTTCTTTTTTTTTTTTCTAAAAAAAAATGAAACACTGCTGAATAAGCAAATCTTTGGCAGTGGGTAGGTGTTTCAAAGTCCTTTCCTTCCCACTGTAATGTATGTGCATGGAGGCTGTTTGTTATGGAAAACAAACCCAACTGCATGCAAACCATGCACAAGTGCCTCAAAGCACAAGGTCAAAATGCTACAGGGAAATTAATGCCTTAGCTGTACATTTAGTAATAGATGTTCTTTACTCTGCTGCTTCTACTGTAACCCTAAATCTCAGAATTCACAAACAACATAAACATGCAAATCTTGTCTCACTTTCCCTTTCCCTCCAGAGGAATAATTTTGGATTACCGGTAAATAGGCACTCTTTCTTTAGGGCATGCTGCAGATCTAGCTTGTTTCACACTCACACACACATGCGCGCCACGCACGGCAACATAACACAGATGTTATTAAAAGACGCTTTGGCTTGCTAACGTGGCAGAGAAACACCATCACATAGAGAAAGGGAATGAAACTGAGTGCTCACCCAGGGTTTGATGAAACTCACCCGACACCGGGGTCATGGGAGTGGGTGGGAGGCTGTTGATGTTGAGCGCCCCCATCTGGTGGATCTGCGTGGCAGGGAAGGCCACGCTAGGCGTGATATAACCTCCATGGGTTGCTGCCATGATGGCTGCCTGCTGCTGCATGAGCTAAAGAAGACGGACACGGAGAGATGGGTGGAGGACAGGATGGGGGAGAAGAAGGTGACGAGGGAAAAGATGGCGATGAAAAATGTAGTAAGTGGCCGAAGAATCGGGAGAGGATGGAAGAAGGGGGGTAAGAGTGAAACATATCAAGGGCAGACGAGAGGGAGGGATTTATGGTGATGTTGATGGATGGATAGTGCATGGAAGTGCAGGGAAAGTAGAGCAGAAGAAAAGAAAGAGAAGAAAAAGAAGCCTGTCAACCTATGTTTAGTGAATGTGCCCGTCCTCGCAGCAGGAAGCCTGTCACCAGCTGCAGAAACAATTTAATAGCTGTCTGTTGGGCTCATACAAATCAAGGCATTGACATGTGCACATTATCTCCGTGCTCAGGGGACAGGCAAAGTTTGCAGTTACAATGCCTTTTTTCCTTATAATTGTCAAACTTCACAATACTTTGCTCGGCTGCATAGAGATGCCACAGTTGCCTCCCACTCTCATTCCTCGGGCTCATGTTTAATTTTTTCTGATGGATTTGTGATGATTACCACTTGGAGCTTGACATTCAGTCATCGCTTAACATCTTCTCTCATTTTATAATTTATTTGGCACATGGTGCTCAAACAAGAGTGCTTTTCTCTAAACACATTTTGCATAAAGAGTAAAGATTTGGGCTTGAAAACTCAACACTAAGCAAATCATAAAAAAAAATATATATATATATATAAATAAATATCCCGTTACACAATGAGCTGTCAAGGAATGTGTCAAAGGTCAGATCCTGCCCAAACTGATCTGGTCAGTGGAGTTACACCGTGTTCCAAATTATTATGCAAATTTAATTTAAGTGTCATGAAGATTAAACTTTTTGTTGCGCTGTTAAATTTATAGATGGTATTGTGTGTCAGGGCTCTTTGAATCACTATAATTAATTTCAGAGAGCTGGTTGATTAGTTTGTCTGATGAGCTCAATTAAAGGAAATCTACTTCACAAGGATGTTCCACATTATTAAGCAGGCCACAGGTTTCAAGCAATATGGGAAAGAGAAAGAATCTCTCTGCTGAAAATCATCAGATAGTGTAGTGCCGTATGACAAGGTATGAAAACATTACATATTTAACAAAAACTGAAGCGTTATCGTACTGAGAAGAGATTTGTGGCCGATTCAGAACAAAGATGGGTTTGTACAGATAAAGGCATAACAAAGAAGGTTTATGTTAGATAAATTTATTGGACTAAGAGAGCAGCTGTTAAAATGCCCTTACAAAGCAGCAAACAATTACTTGAAGCTGCTAGTGCAGGGGTGGGCAATCCTGGTCCTTAAGGGCCAGTGTCCTGCAACTCTTAGATGTCTCCCTGGTCCAACACAGCTGAGTCACATCCTAAATGGAGTCAAGTTCTCCAGAGTTCTGCTCATGACCTCATTATTTGACTCAGGTGTGTTGAAGTAGAAAGACAGCTAAAAGTTGCAGGAAACTGGCCCTCGAGGCCAGGAATTGCGTACCCCTGTGCTGGTGCCTCTGGAACCTCAAGGTGGAGAATCTTCCAGAGGCTTACAGTGGATCAACCTACTATTCGGCCAACCCTAACCAGGGATCACAAGCAGAAACGGTGGCAGTGGGCCCAGCTGAACATGAAGATTAATTTTCAGACACTGATGACTGCTGTGTAACCCTGGATGTTCCAGATGGACGCAGTAGTGGATTGATGGTGTATGGCCACCACGTCCCTACACAGCTGTGACGTCAGGAAGGAGGTGGTGGAGTCATTTTTAGGGCTGAAATCATGGGGAGAGAGAGAGCTGGTCGGCCCCTTCAGAGTCCCCGAAAATGTGAAAATGACCTCAGCAAAGTATGTGGACTTTCTGACTGATCACTTTCTTACATGGTTCACAAAGAAGAGCCATACTTTCCATAGCAAAATCATCTTGATGCATGACAATGCACCAGCTCATCCTGCAAGGAATAACACTGTGTCATTGGTTCCTATGGGCATAAAAGAGGAGAAACTCATGGTGAGGTCACCATCCTCCTCTGACCTCAACCCTATTGAGAACCTTTGGAGTTTCCTCAAGCAGAAGATTTGAGGGTTGAATGCAGTTCATATCAAAACAGGTCTGGGAAGGTTTTCTGACATCCTGCAAATAAATTCAAGCAGAAACTCCACAAACTCACAAGTTCAATGGATGCAAGAATTGTGCAGGTGATATCAAAGAAGCAGTCCTATGTTAACATGTAACTCGGTCTGTTAAGATGATTTTGATTGAAATAGCTTTTGATTTTAGTATATGTGACCATTTAATGCTGCACATTCAAAGAAAGACCGTTTGCAGTTCTTTATAGTCCATAAAATGTTTAGAAAATCTGCTGTGCATAATAACTTGGAACAGTGAATTTTGAGTTTTTTATTTTTGATAATGTTCTCATGGGGAGCTTTGTTCAGTAAAATTTGATTTATACTATAATAGTTCACTACTTGAAAATTATACTGACCATCATTTGCAGTGACCATTTAAGAAAATCTGAGAAAATCTCACGTGCATAATAATTTGAAACACGGTGTAATATTGACACACAATTCAAATAAGTTTGTCTTGCAAACATAGTCAGATTCTAATTAATTTATTTTTACATTTCATTACATAGCCTGACATTGCAAACCATTTCCTTCAAAACAAACACAAAATAACAAAACCATAGATGGAAAAGTAAAGTCAGCATTCAAAATCTTTTCTAAATAAAAAGTTTTACAGTGTTTTGACCACATGTCTTTTTACTTTTATACCGCTAAAAAATCTGTAATGTCAATTTTCTTGCTAACTAATATGTAAATACTGTCGACTTTTCTCTCCTTCTCAGCATAAAAACAGGATAAATATATGAAAGTGACACAGCAAACGATATGTAATGAGGGGTTAAGTAAAAAAAATGGATATAATTTTGAGCAAAACTACTATATGTAGAGGAATGACATTCCATACCCCTCTAAGCAAAGCATTTCTACTTTGTAGCATGGTGGTGACAGTATCATGCTGTGAGTCTGCAGTGTTTCAACAGAGACAGGTGAGCTGATGTCAATTGATAAGACAGCAAATCAATATTACTGGAGTCTGTAAAAGACTTGAGTTTAGGGGCAGAGGTTAATTAGGACATTGACCCTAGACATGGAGCTAGCACTGCATCAGAAATCAAAACATAATCTTGGGATGGAAAGGCTCAAGTGGCACTGCAAATATTAACATATTGCTTTGCTGTGTTTTATTTGAAAATACTTTGGAAACCATGTATCATTTTTCCCACTTCACAATTATCTACCACTTTGTATTGGATTAAAAATGTCAAAATAAAATATACTAACGCTTGAGGTTGTAACATGACAAAATGTGAAAAACATCAAGGGATATGAATACTTTTGCAAACCATTGTACGTTCTTAATGTGAAACATTAAAAACCAGATGGCCTAGGCAAAGAAATCTTCAAAACACACACAAAGTAAGAGTTTAATGCATAAAAAAATGTAATTTCCAAAAAATGCCCTCACATGTCTTTCTCCTACTAAATGGACACATTAGAATAACATTTTTGAACCAAGAGTAGCTCTGGACTCAATTCGAGACCATGTTAGTAATACAACACCTTCAGTGAGTAAATGTCTATTTTCTCTTGCTGGACAATCCCGCAAAGAGATACAATCAATAGCCTTTCACTCCCTCTGCAATTCTGCTTAGCATGAACTGAGAAGTGAGAGCTGAAACCATTTTCCATCGAATGCAGCCCAAGGAGTATTTATTCATATGCATAGGACATGCTCACATGCACCGCTGCCTTGAACCGCTCTCGCTAACAAAGACACACACATACACACCACATGCATGAAGAGTGAACGAGACTATTTGAGCTTCCAGACTTTGCTTAAATTCTCCTGGTGCAAAAACCACCCTCTGAATGCCTAATTAAAAAAAAAAAAAAAAAAAATCCATCACTGTACAATGGCTTTTGCAGCTTGTGAACCACTGGTTTTATCTGGGGAATCAATAATGTTTTGCAGGCCGTGTAGCTGCCCATCAGGCATGCGGACTTGTGTGGTATAGGAATACAAACACAGCAGGCCCAACCTCTTGCCCCATGTCTCTGCATCTGTTTAATACTGCATGGCTTGTATGTGTCAGGGGAGCTGATTTCGCGCAGGCAGAAATCAAACTCCGCTGCCACTTGCACTGATGCTAATGATGGCAGTAAAGGTACAGAACGGCTCTCTGGTTGTATTTGCATGTGGACCTGGCGACGGAAAAGCCAATTATTTTCCCTGAGTGCCCCTGTCAGGTAACCTTAAAGTGTCTGTCCTGTTGTAGAAAGCCCAATGTTGGAGCCTCATCCGTCTGGTCATTTGCATAATTTTATCAATGTGAAAAATGTGAATAATTCCTTTCTAAAATAAAGGCAAGATGGACATTTTAGAGACTAAAACTGAAGTATATAAGTATATATGGTCAAATCAAAAAAATAATAATGCTCTACCTAAAAAGTAAACAGAAAGGTCCAATGATGATTTGTGATTTGAGTCATTTTATGTCTGTATTTTCGAATCCATTGAACAGACTTCTATTTTGTCACAATTTTATTCCACAAGCTTATTTCTCCTTTTTCTGAAATTCAAAGACATGGGCACACAATGGTAAACACACCATATGCTAAACCCATGATCCTGAAGCTGTGGTACACCGAGGTTACGGGGTGGAACAAGATCTCGCAATATTAAAAACTGCTAACTCAAACACTAACCAGTTGTGATAAGTACAAATTCACCTGACGATTAAAGTCATCCTGCATTTCCCTTTTAGTATATAAAGCTGCACAAACAGTCATTGCAAAGCCACCTGTAGATTACAGTTTTTTTTACCAGATCTTAGCACAAAATGGCAAAAACACAGCTCCAATTTTGTGACTCCGTTTACTTTCGGCACCTGTGATTTTTGATGTGGTTGTGGGATATCTACTCAGGGTGGTCTCAAGTAATGGGGCCTCATTGTTGCTCAGATGAATAAATAAGTGGAGAAAATTATGTTAGTTGTATCCAGATTTTGTGAACCTTTGTGTTGCTACTCAGTTTCAGAAAACAAGACTGTGCACACAGCTAAACTGGAGTGTTACTAATGACCGTGGAAACTTCAATCATCTTTTGCTTCAAATTAATGAGACCTTTTAAACTTGAACTGAGTAAACTCACATTTCTTTTTATTTTCCAGCCACATATAGTGTCATCACATAGCTAACATAATCAAGTAATCACGTTAGCTTCAATCATTATGAAAATGCTGTATATATCAAACATAACCTGAAAGAAATTTGACTTCACAATTGGACTCCATGAAATTTGCCTCTGTCATAACAATGCTTCCCACTATGCTGTTTACAACCATTATTAGGAGCGTTGGACTGAGAAGTAGTGAATATGATGAGCTCATCAGATGCACAGTTTCCCAGGTTTTTGCTAATTGTTGCTGGTCTGGAGGAGCTCTGCTTGAAATCTGTTTTTCAAAGCCAAATGAAAATGCCACAAAGAATGAGAACAGCTTCTGCAAAAATATCACTAAAATTATTTTTCTTGTAGTTTTTTTTTTTTTTTGCAAATAAAAAAATAATAATTTTGGTCAAATGTATATACATTCAAGGGATTCAAGTAAAACCTACCACTGCCCCTAGTCAGCCAGCAGCCTTTTTAGTCTTCATCCGCATGGAGTAATAATCGCAGTGGGAATAAATACTAGCGTGACCGGAATACCATCCTCTCTCCCAGCTCCAAATGTCTTAGATAATGTAGCCCGTAATGCCAACTGTCAGATTGTCATGGATAAAAAAAAAAAAAAAACTCACATTAATTGTTGCTTTGTTCCAAAATAAAATCCAGCAAATTGGAAACTCAAGCATGTAATTATGTTGGAATGCAGCGGTTAACACAATCTGACTTCAAGAAAAAGAAATAAATAATCAAAGAGCAGCTATGCCGACCGAGGGAAACACAGTCACTCCGTTATGCTGTTCATATGCTTATTTCTCCTCTCTCTGAAATTCAAAGACATTATATTCATAAGACCCCTCGCCCCTTTGCACTCCCCCCAATAACCTATTTATTTATGCACTCCCCGAGCAGATAGAAAACGTCTCTGGTAGAGAATGAGCAAAGCTGAGGAGTCTTCATCATCACAGACACAACCTTTTCTAGCTGCCTTTCAAAAGACAGACCAAAACAAGGGGACCAAAAAAAAAAAAAAAAAAAGACAGCGTGTGCCCAGATGAAAAGGAGCACAGAAAGTTGCCTGGGCTCCAGCAGCATTCAGTTAGTGTCAGACATCTGCTTTTTTATAGCAACCTGATGGCATTACTCTCCCCTGGTGCTAGCAGGCAATCACCTCTTTATCACATGGCAATTATCTCCGTAGTGCTGCTCTGTGACTCGCCGACTCTTAGTGCTGTCACATGTGACCCCTTACACCCCAACCAGCCAATGACAGAGGGAAAAAAACGCGGCGGCTGTGGTGTGTCGGGGGGTGGGGGTGTGTGGGAGGCGGAGGGGGTTCAGAAACAAAGAAGGGCTAGCAGGGGAGCGGTAGAGAGAGGGTGTAAAAGGTTAGAAAAATTAGAGTGTCAAGGAGACAGTGGGTCACAGAGGTGAAGTCAAGGGCCACATTTGTTACCACCGATCCAGCAGGCTGCATTTCTCAATAGTTTTCTTCTCATTTCCGATGCGCTCCATAATAAGCGCGCATGCATTCACTCACGTGCAATGGCTGGCCCCTCGCATGCATAATGCAGCAAAATCAGGTCACACTCACACAGCCTGGCATGTGCATGCGTGTGGGCAGTTTACAGTACAGCCAAATGATGCTGTAATTTGTGGCCATCATTTCTCTCCCCCGCACACAGTGGCAGTTTGAACGCAGAACCGTCCGACAGGGGGAGATGTTTCCTAATGGGAGCTTACAGCCGTCCTCCTCCTCCCTCTCATCCACCCACGCTCAATGTCACTATTAGCACCAATTCCAACCGTTCCCTCTCTCTTCTTGTTTGACTCTTGCATTTTGCCTAATGTATGTTTTCAGGAAGGCGTTCACGATGCATTCAAATTTTAAACTTCTCACTTGTTTCCTTTTCTTTTTTTTCTTCTTCTTCTTCTTGTTTGCCCCTGTGACACACTTTTGTAGTCATGCAGAGCTGAAATGGCTGGCTGAAACCATCTCAGAAGATAAGGGGGGAAAAAAGTGTTCAAATGTGTTTGTGTCTCAGAAAGGGGAAAACAAACAAACAAAAAAGCTAATAAGTGGTTGTTTTAAGACCTGAACTCTGCGTTTTCTTGGGAGAGCTATTATCATTCAACACCAACTCGGGATTGAAACATGGATTCTCGCTCTCTTGCTTTCTTTGGCTGAAATCGGCTTCTTTTGCAAATAGGTTGTCTCCTGTCAGAGCACGCCGGTGTCTCTGCCTGTCGTAAAAATGGCACATTTCTCACTTTTGGCACATGTTGTCAGTGTTGTACCCCTCCTCAATTTGTGTTCAGAGCCTCCATCCTTCCCTCCTCCCCCTCCTGGTTTGACTAAAATCCAATTTACTGGCTGTCAGCTCAACTCTATAATCCTATCCACTGCTGTAGCGGAGAGGTAGCTCTTTGAATTTTACCATTTACTGTATTCACTGGTTATAGCTATATATACCATCTTTCCCCGTGTCTGTATCCTATGCTTCCCTACCTCATCTTCTCTTGGCCAGTGTGTATGGAGAGTAGGCGAGCGTGTTGTGTGTCTTTGGAGATAAAGTCCTTTTTCTGTCACTGCAGGATTTTCGTCTTGGGGTAATATGTGTAGTTTATCTTGCAGCAAAGAAACATTAATCGTATCACTTCAGCGCACTCTGGCTGCAGGGGAAATCAAGACTCCACAGCATGCGTGTGCATCCAGCGCGAATGAGTCTCACATATACAAAATCAATGCACAAGTATTTTTTTTTCTTTTTAAAAAAAAAAAAAAAAAAAAAAAGACAATTTCTCTTTACTGCGCTTGTTACATAACGAGCAGACCAGTGTTTTGATTCATTAAATATGCACAGTAAGATGAAATGACTTTTCTAAAAATCCATAGCTAAAAGTTACGTTGAGTTTATCTCCAAAGACTCCTTCTCGCCAAATGTTTCTGCAGCAACTTTCTGTATTTTGGTGGATTCCTTATGTTTGGGTCTCCTTTATTCACAATCATAACACAAAAAGAGACCGTTACATACCTACATTTTCTGCTTTGAATGTAATGGTAACCGATTCTCCCTGTGATGCTGACGTATCCCTCAAGCCCTTGTGCCTTCTGCTCCGAACTCAATTTCCAAGCACCGTCCCGCTCTTTGTCATATTATATGCATGTACCAGGGAAAGAGAGAGAGAGGAGGTTGGGGGTGGGTGACGGTTGTTGGTGGGCGAACTCACTGCCCAGTGTGCGCAAGTGTGTATGCTCTTGTGTGCATCTCTATGAGCCGACACGGGTCTCTGCCACAGTAAATAAAAGTCATGGCCAACCAGAGCGGTGCACAATGGTCTCCCTGCAGACCGCCGCGGCCTCCATCGCCCCTTAAACATTTGCATTTCTCCACATTTCCCCGGAAAGGGCTGCATTTCATGAATGGTAATGAAGGTGGGAGTTTTAGTGGAGAGTGCACAAGAGATGGCCTCGCAATTACTCCGGGATGGTCAATTTGCAAATTTCACAGTGGGTCCCACGGCTGTGACATGAAAATGAGGGAAATGGATAGGCCCCCAAGACATCACTAACATCAACAATTAATACTGCCATTTTGATACTGCTCATATATACATATATATATATATATATTCAGATAGATGATGAGAAATATTAATTCATACCACTACATTCCAGAAAGTGTATTCTGTACAATGTATGTATTATTTTTTGCATTTATGCAGTGTCTCCTCACAGATGCCATGCTTTTTTATCTCAGTGCAGGATGGAAAGCTTTTCTTAAATTCATTTCACTGTCCTTCAAGCAGGCAGTCTGCAGGTGTATGCGTGTAAGCTGTGAGAGTGGGGGTTCTCTCCACATGCGCTTCTCTTCAGCAGGAAAGAAGAAAGTTTGTGTACAGATAAGTTGCCTGTGGAATATTCAGGGTGAGCCCACAGCACATTGTGGGACTGGAAAGAGGGATGGCGGGAGGGGGGAGGGAAAGGCAATGTATGGGTGGAGGGGCATGCAGAGAGGGGTTCATAGGCTGTCTGAACTCATCAAAGTGCGGCGGTCTGCTGTGTGTGTATAATGTCACGCCTTGAGGGGGTGGGGGCGATGTGGCAGAAGAGAGCTGATGAAGAGGTTGTAGGGTACGGCTAACTAAAGGTGCGCATGCCGACATGCTGAGCCTATCGGAGGTCTGGGCGTAATGGCACTGCCGCAAAGAGAAGGAAATCTGTGAGAGAACTTCTGGAACAAAGTTTGATAAAGTGGAATACAGCTAGAATCACAAAGATGTAAAGTGAAATTTTACGGAGTTGGAACTAGTTAGTAGTATTGGGAAGTTTACTCAGAGATATTTATAGGTTATTCTGATTCAAATGTATTACTAGTGTAACTATTTCAGTTAGTCAAACTAACATAATTACATTAAAGATATTTTCAAAAATTTAAAACAATCCTTACATTTGTGCTGTGTGTGTTTGTAATCGTAAATATTTAAACATAGCAATGATAGCAGTATTAAAATTGACATCAATCAAACCCCATAATTTCAACTCATTACACCGTGTTCCAAATTATTATGCAAGTGATATTTTCTGAGATTTTCTTAAATGGTCACTGCAAATGATGGTCAGTATAATTCTCAAGTAATGAAGTATTACAATATAAATCAAATTTTAATGAACAAAATGAGAACAGTATCAAAAATAAAAAAAAAAAAACCTCAAAATGCACTGTTCCAAATTATCATGCACAGCAGATTTTCTAAACATTTTATGGACTATAAATAACTGCAAACGGTCTTTCTTTGAATGTGCAGCATGAAGTGGTCACATGTACTAAAATCAAAAGCTATTTCAATCAAAAACATCTTAACAGACCAAGTTACATGTTAACATAGGACAGCGTCTTTGATGTCACCTGCACAATTCTTGCATCCATTGAACTTGTGAGTTTGTGGAGTTTCTACTTGAATTTCTTTGCAGGATGTCAGAAAACCTTCCCAGATCTGTTTTGATATGAACTGCATTCAACTCTCAGATCTTCTGCTTGAGGAAACTCCAAAGGTTCTCAATAGGGTTGAGGTCAGAGGAGGATGGTGACCACACCATGAGCTCAAGTCAATGAACAAGTCTGTTTGAAAACTAATCTTCATGTCTGGCTGGGCCCACTGCCACCGTTTCTGCTTGTGAGCTGGCCGAATAGCAGGTTCATGCACCACAAGCATCTGGAGGATCCTCCACCTTCAGAGGCACCAGCATCAGCATCTAGGGCCCACTGCCCTAGAAGCTACCATGAAGATGAAGCTACCATCACGTTCTCTAAGAGAACGTGATGGTAGCTCAGAGGCCAAACGTCCACAGTGTGACCTCTACGTTTTGCTAACCATACAATGCTGCTTTGTAAGGGCATTTTAACAGCTGCTCTCTTAATCTGATCAATTTCTCTAACAGAAACCGTCTTCATTATGTCTCTATCTGTACAAACCCATCTTTGTCCAGAATCGGCCACAAATCTGTTCACAGTGGGATAATGCTTCAGTTTTTTGCTAAATATGTAATATTTTCATACCTTGTCATACGGCACTACACTATCTGATGATTTTCATCAGAGAGGTCCTTTCTCTTTCCTCTATTGCTTAAAACCTGTGGCCTGCTTAATAATGTGGAACATCCTTCTTTAAGTTCACCAGATATACTAGTCAACCAGCTCTTTGAAATTAATTATAGTGATTCAAAGAGCCTTGATTCACAATACCATCTATAAATTTAATAGCACAACAAAAAATGTAATCTTTATGACACTTAAACCGAATTTGCTTAATAATTTGGAACACGATGTAAATAACATTTATGAAGCCATCACCTATTTAATGACGACTAGACAATGAGTACCCCTTTACATGTTCACATTTAAATCAAACCTTTGCAAATTGTCATTCCACAGTGCTATAAGCCTTAAATCAAAAATAGAGAGTATATCTTGATTTCAAAAGAAAGAAGAAAAAGCGACATATTTGGATCTCAGTAGCTCTAAATGCAATAATGTTAGGTAGAAATAGAAGTAGCAGATCGATGGATGACGCTGTAAATGCTGGATATTCAAATTGTACCTGATACCTCAGAGTATATGCAGGTTTAATAGGCGCTGTATGTGCATGCTGCTGTGCCTGTATGCATGTTTTCACGTAAAACAGTTTAAACAAAAAGCTTTTGTGTTTAAGCAGAGGAAAAAAGCTTGTAATATTTGCCAAAGATAACCAGGTATACCATCGGGAGATGAGGCACAACTTCCATTCAAAGTGTTAGTGAGTATTCAGCTTTGTTTTTTCACGGAAAATAATGTATATTTAATACATTTTAATTATGAATACTTCCATAAAAATAATCTATTTAATGTTTTATTGAGTAATAGGTTCAAGTTAGTGCTATTAATTTACTTGACGTCACTAGATATAACTACCTATAATCAGACTGTGCCATAGTCTGACTTATAAAGGACAACATAAATTGCCTTACCGAAATGGCATGCACTTTTGTCTTTCTCATTCTGAAAAGTGTCTAAAAACAATAGTCACTGCATGATAACGCTCCTTTAAAATAGGAGTCTTGCTGCTAGCAAATGTAACTCTTCTGTTACATTTATTTTAAAAGAAATTCAGTATGATACTGTTTTTTATTCATCAACAAGGATAAGGCTGGTTAATGGCGCAAACTCTGCTTTCGTCTACAAAGTCGTAATTCATAGCTGGGAATTGCATCACACTAATGTGGAGCGTGTTCCAGTTGAAGGTTGCATTTTCCTTATTTCTTTTGATGCCAACTAATGTTAGCAATGCAAGCCAATATTATATATTTTTTTACCCTTTTAACGCTAAAGGAATATGTCGATAATCAGATATTGTACATTTTCAAAGTGACAGCACTAAAGACTAAATGGGTATTACGTAAATTGAACTTATTAGTTTCTCGTCTCCTTTTGGATTTCCCGGACCCATGAAGATGAAACAAAAGGAGACAGTGCAGCAACAATTAATTCAACTCATCATCTGACAGCTCGTGTTTTGTCCTTCTTAAATAACAGTCAACAGTGTCACAATAGAAGCCGTTTGTTTCACATATCCAATACTGTCTTTTGTAAACGATCATGTTCAATTATGAAATAAAGCAGTGACCAAGATTTTTTGCTGTTGCAAAGCAAATATTGCGCGACTCTGAGAACACTGTCTGTTTTGCCACATTATTTCCACGTTAAATTACATCTGGTATGACAATAGTTTATGATGACTGCACTCTGGTTTTCTCTACATTTTACATTTCTGAGTAACATGCGTTTTCCAACTCACCGCATGTGCGTAAGAGCTGTAGGTGCTAAAGGGAAGGGCGATGGCTGGATTAAAGATGCCAAACTGCCCCACCATCTGCTGCATACGTCTGATGGTGCGCTCCTTGTCTGTGTCGGCAAACTTGACCACCAAGCTGGAAGAAGCACCCTGAAGGAAAGAAACGAAGAGGGGGTTAAAAGAATGAGGGGCTTTTTCTGAAAATACCTCACACAGTACTTGACACAGCCAAGAAAAAAAAAAAAAAAAAACACATTAAACTGCATTACACTGTATTTTCAACCAGTTTCATATGTCTGGTAATTGTAGAAACAACTTCAAAGTGCCTAAATGAAAAGCAACTGTAATGTCATTTGTTATTTGAAATGTTTTAGGCTTTCATGTTTATTAGCAGCAACAACCAATATTGACATCAATATGCTTATCAACTTCTTCCTCTTCTCCGTTGTTAGTGAAGGAAGCCTTAGTTGCAACATCTTTGCTCATTTTTTATCACCAGAGAGGTTTCTTTTGGTTTTATCTGACATACAAGAGCATGGAACTATGAAATATGAGTAGAAATACAGTGTGCTTATTGAATGAACAGCTCCATAAGCAGATGAGAAGATGGGAAGCCTCATTTCATTCCATCATACAATCACTTGAAGCAAAGCAGCTGCAGTCTGGTTAACACAAAATTTCAATTTGACTCAACTTTCTATTCTTCTTACACAAAACGGCACGACTTCTGGTGTACAGGGATTGATGAATAATTTCGTACCTTTAATGATGCAACTGAACTGTTTTTTTTTTTTTAATTTAACAATCATACAATTTACAACTCTGAGATAATTAATTTTTAATTGACTATTTAATAAAGTACGGTTTTCATGAGCCACATTCAGACATGACATTTAGTCAAAAACCACTGATGACCAAACAGAACGCAAAGGCTTTTCTTACATTTTGCTAAAACACCTTTTATGACTTTTGGGGAAATATTCTGTGAACTGCCGAGACAAGTGTGAAACATTTTTGAGTGTGTATGTCCGGTTATATCCTGCTGTAACTTAACACAGCATTTCATCAAAAGATACCAATACTCAAACATGATTCAGCTTCGTAATTAATGAAGCCATAACCTTGACGCTCTCCGTATTTCCCTTTTGGTTCACTGGATGATGAAACAACAAAAAACTCTCAGACTTTATCCTCTTGATAAAGTTGAACGGTTTATTAAAAATATATATAGATATATACAAATGGGGCTGCACAGTGGCCCAGTGGGTAGCACTGTTGCCTTGCAGCAAGAAGGTCCTGGGTTCGATTCCCGGCCCGGGGTCTTTCTGCACGGAGTTGCATGTTCTCCCTCAGTAGCGTGCGTGGGTTCTCTCTCGGGTTCTCCGGCTTCCTCCCACAGTCCAAAAACATGACTGTCAGGTTAATTGGTCTTCCCAAATTCTCCCTAGGTATGTGTGTGTCTGGTCGTTTGTCCTGTTTGTCTCTCTGTGTTGCCCTGCGACAGACTGGCGACCTGTCCAGGGTGAACCCCGCCTCTCGCCCGGAACGCAGCTGGAGATAGGCACCGGCAACTCCCGACCCCGTTAGGGAGAAGGGTGACGGAAAATGGATGGATGGATGGATGGATATATACAAATGTTACTTATCTACAAGTAGTTTAAAGAATAAGACGAAAGAGGCCAAAAAACTGTGTGACTCCAGTGCAACTGCCCAACTCAATATCGAGCCACATCCTAAAATACTTAACAGCAATTAGATATCCAAATTTACTAGATGACCTTAGTATAGTCTCTAATATAACACATTTGTATGCATGAGAGATTTAACTGGTAATCATTTTTATCCTAATAAATTATCATAAGAATTATAAACATAATTTATCCTAGAGGTCTGAATGAACTAAAACTTAATTTAGGCTTCTACAATGATGGTGTTGGTGTGATTGTCTGTGGTTACTTTATTTAAAAAATTGATGGAGAAAAAAGAAAATAACAAAGGAGAATTCTAAGCCATAAGTTCCTGGGTTAAAAGGGAAGTGTTTTCAATTTATGTAGACGGACAGGACTCCACCAAGTTCATCTTTGAATGTTTAACAAAAATAAAATCACAACTGTAGTCAAAAGGTCAAATGACATATTCTAGATTTTAGTAGAGTTGAGAGTAGGGACACTTTTGAAAAATAATGTTTACTCTCATTTCATTCCAAAACCAATTTTGATGTTTGTTAGCTGCTGGAGCACCAAACCAAACTGTGTTCAAGTTTTGACTTTCTGACTCAAACCTAAAAAATAATAATAAAAAGCAATCAGTTTAAGTGTTTCCGGCACTGGAAAATCAAACTGGAAAATGCTTTAACAAATCCAAAATAATATGATATTCAACCCAATGGTAACTCTGTGCAAACACTTGATTGGTACTGTACCGTAAAAACTGAAGTGCAATTATCAATGAAGGCATCAGGATCTGTTATGTCTACGGTAGCGGTCAATTGTTTCTACACATCAGGATCCAATTTTCAAATGAGATTTTTTGTTTTAAGGTAACTCTTTTCTATCCTGTGATGTTTTTATTCTTTATTCTCTTCTTGGCAGAGGCTCCAGCTATGCATTCATTAGCAAACTTCATCCTTCATTAATAATCTTCAAATGATTGAGAGCCACGGTTGACCTTTTGTGTACTCCGCCTTCTTCCTGCCCTCTCTGCCCCAAACTGGCCAATTGATCCACATAAAAGGCCATAATATTACTCTGTTCTGACAGTTTAGAAAGGTTGTGTGTCAAGCATGATAAGAAGCCCCCTGAAATTGATGCAAGACTGTCAATAACAGCGGTTGGCCTCTGATATGCCGGAACTAAACTGTGGGTATTTGGGAATGGATGGAGTACAGCGATGATGGACTGCAAACATGTTCCAAATGGTATCCATAATGTCAGGTATTATTAACACCACATTCATTATGTTTTTAATTTTCTTGTCTGTGCTTTTTCTATCACACTAAGGTCTCCAGCTAATAAAGACATCCAGAGAGAGCAAAAGATACCCAAAGACAGGCACTGGACCTTTCGACTGTAGCTTATAGATTTTATGCTCTTCTTCTCCCTTTTCTCCCCACTTTGCTCAATATTTCCTCCGTCCCATCACCCTCCTCCAGGCTTGCTCTGCTGAATCACAGGCTTGAAAGACTGCAGGTGTATGGCTAGTTGATTAGTTGGCTCTCTGACTAAATGACTGATTGTCTATTTAGCTGAATGACTCCCTGGATGGAATAGTACCTCACTTTTTTTATATATCTATTACAAAGTGACATTCAAAACAAAATGATTCAGCTCAGAAGACTTTTTTTAAAATAAGCATGTGTTACACAATGTGCAATGTCAAGTTTGTGCAGATTTAAGTTATACCTTTATTGATCCAGTGTCCACAGCATTTGGAGAAGTGCAGGATGGAGCTGTGCATGACTAGAGTAATAATGAGATATACTATAACATATTAAATATTTTAACGCTGTCTCACAGTTAAAAATGTTATTACAGTCCTGGTAATGTGAACTGTATGTTAATCGCATCCTTCTCAAACTTTAAAAGGTTAGTTCAGGATTTCTCAAGTGAGATTCTGGTAAAGGTTATTACCAGTTAACATATTACTACCTCTTATCACTCTCTTTGCATCTTCATTAATGATGCATTCAGATTAGGTGGACTTTGAAGATGAATGTAATGGCTGGGTCACAACCAAAGCAGATTTCTAGCATGATAAAATAACTCCAATTTAAAAAAATGTCATAGAGGTTAATGTGAATCTTATTTCATGAATTTTTAAAACCCAGGCTGGTTATTTTACATGAAACTGCTGATTATTTACCATGAAAACTCAGGCAAGAGTTCATGCCTCCCTTTTGATCTTTCTGAGTGAAATAGAAATCAAGAAAAGAAAATGTAAAGAGTTTGTGACCAAAGTAAGTATGTAACAGAAAAAGAACACATTGTTAAAAAAAGAAATAATCAAATTGGTTTTAAAAACCTCTATAATACTTCTTACTAGCTTCATACACAATTACGCAGAATGTGTTTCACACAGGAAGTCTGCTCTTCCTCCAACCTTCACTTATTTAATATTAGTGTCTTTATATCATTCAGACACTATGAGTAGAAATGCTTTACATGCTCTTTTCTCCGTACGTTTCAGAGAGTATCAATATTGGTGATGCGATATTATCCTTGTAAGTAATCTGGCTTCTGTGTAAATACCAATCAATATGATTGTTTTGAACTTGGTGTTGTTCTAACGTGGTAGATGTCTGCTTTGGTGTTGGCCCATATCTGCTACCTTTGACCTCCAACTAATCTATACTAGATTAATGCACCCAGAGATGTATCAATTGCAGATGATCTAAAACTTGCTGAAAGAGATTTTAAAGAATCAAACATGAAAAATCCAAAACTATCCCTTCAAATTACATTACCCTAATTATCAGGTTAAACTAATACAAGATAAAAGCATGTGATCGGTGTTTGAATGCTCTATCACAGGTTGAGTGTTAGAAATCTGTCTTACAGTTACAATTACGATCACTCTTTTGGTAATGTGAACTGCATGTTGATGATGTGCCTTTCCAAGAGAAAAGTGAGATGCATAATCTAAACATTTGGAATCTGTGCAGTCAAGTCTATTCTGTAAACAAGACAAGAATGTTCCTCCCTGAATAATAAAAAAAAAAACAAGGTTTCTTGTCAACTGACATGTCTGGTTATATATTAGCATGGTGTGACATTCTCTCGTAGCATTTTCGTTTTGCAAATATTTTCCATTAGGAGCCCAGGACACTGAAGCTGTGCCTCCCACTGGCTTTCCTCGGGACACCTGAATCTCGGGGCTTGTTGGCCAAGCATCCATTGCCACATTTGTTTATCTCCGAGGTTTTCCCATTTAAGCCTGTCAGGGAATCAGCGTGCAGAATCTCCATCGCTATAAAGAGAAGAGGATGGAGTGTGAAGTGAAAGTCTCATTAAATTTTTAAGCTTCCAAAGTGTGAGCAGAATCCCCCTGCCGGGCGGCTCCCAGCTGCCTTGAGAGCCACTGAAGGAAGGGGAGTTAAAACAGGGGGAATAAAAAGGCACTACAGAGACGTTTTCTGAACCAAAAGGAAAGACTGGCTCTTCAGCAATCATCTAATTGCCAACAACTAATTTTTGGTGCCTTTCCAAGCTTCACAATTTTATGAGAGTGAGGAAGATTAATGTTCATTTTTGTGTATGAATTTCATTACTTTTAAACACATGCATGCAAGCATTTGTGCTAAGAAAAAAAAATAGAGCTGGGTTACTACCAAGTCTTCTGCTGGTTCTTTCTTCTTGTTTTTTGTTTCTATAGAAAGTACTCTTAGCCTCTTAGCCGAGTGCTTCAGTGTTTAACTGTGTCTCTTTCCTGGACAAAGCAACTGATGGAGCCATCTCTTTCTCTGATTACATAAAACTCTGAGTTTTTGTTCCTCATAAAAGCACATTTTTTAATTTTTTTTTTTTAGTGAAGGCATGTTACTACAATGTAATCTGCACTAGAGGTGAAAGAAAGTTCTCAGGACAAATTGTCTTTGCAGTTTGTGACTCAGTTACCACATAACGCACTACAAATGGAAAAAGTAGAAATACTACTGATAGACTTGTTCGAGCTTAGCTTTGAAATATAGATGGAAAATATCAACAATTGGCAGCAAAAACATCTATAATTTGTTGGAATTACAGATGTTTGATTTTGGTTTTGTACTTTCGGTATATTGTCATTAAAAACAATTAAATACTGAGCTTGATGAAACAGCCAATTTTACAGAATATTAAATGCGTTTTCTCTGTAATAAAGAAGATTTAAGGGAATCCCATCAGATTATTTTTTTTTTAAACTCATCTTCTCTTCATTCTCAATCACCCGGTTCTCTGCTAAAGTAGTCTCACCTTATTTGCTTTCTTTTATTGTGAGATCACCCTTTTCTCATCCTGTGCCTGTGTCAGCTATAAAAGCCTGGAATTAACACGACATGGATATGGAGTAAAAAAAAAAAAAATAGAATAAAATAAAAAATTTACATGGCTCGGTGGGCTTGACCCATACCATCACCCCCTTTCCCGTCTCTGTGTAAGTCTATCCTGAGACCTACTTTTTACAAAGTCTAGCTGAATCTCAGCAAATTACTCAACAGCTATGGACGTAAATGTTTAATTGAGCTGCTCATACCCTGGAATGAAAATGTGTAAGTGTGTGCACACGGTAGCTAATGGTGGCCAAGGGATGGTTTGGAATGTGAAGAATTTCCATTTGTAGCACAGAGTTGTCGGGTGGCATGGAGATTCAGTGAAATAGATTACACTGACCCTGCTGATGAGATTTGATTCCTGAATTTCAAGAAAGATTTTATTACTATTACAACTCATTTTTTTTCTTTTTGCAAGTTATCAATGACTAACTCTCCCTCCGTGGGAGCACTTTAGAAAAGTATTTATAACCCTTGAAATTTTTCACTGTGTCAAGTTAAACCTCAACCCAGAAATTACTTCACTGGGATTGCATGTGACAGACCTAAACAGAGTTGTGTATAATCGTAAAGTGGTGAATTCAAAAGTAAAATCCAAGAATGATGCCGCTGTCTGGAAGCTGATGGTACTTTGGGATGCTGATTGGGAAAACGTTAGACCTTTAGACGACACTCCATTGCTTTTTGGACAAGACCGCCAAGACACCTTGAATCTGCTGTAGTGATCCTCCAAGGGGTGCAGGGATTTTAGCATCTTGTTGATATGCACATGCACTTTGACCTTGTGTATTCTACACATGTGCACTTTCACACCTGTGCATTACTTCACATCTCTGTGGAGGTATTCCCCAAAAGTTTCACTCTGTGATCTGATTTCAAAGAGTCCCATTGTCAGAGGCTCCAGTCACGGATGAGCATTGCTCCTCTATTTTCAGTGGTTGTGCAACAATTTTACACTGAGACTGAAGTTCAGTGAACTCTACACCTTTATTTCATAAATGTATGCTAAAGTATGGCAGTTTATAGCAGTTTATAGGGGTTGGTGTTGTCATGACAAAATACAAAAAATGTTCAAAGGGCATAAATCCAAGGCACTGCATCCACACAGACCAGAAGCATATTTCCTCCAACAAACACAGAGAATGCACATTACACCCACATCCTTCTAAATGAAAAGCACAATGTATTCTGCTCAAGTCCTGGGAAATAAGATCAGTCAGGGAATGTTTGACCCTGGTGAGGAGGTGGCAGCACTTCTGTTTGCGCTCATTTCTGTATGCAAAGGTCCACGTACACATGTGTGTGAATTTATGCACACTCATAAACTCTAAGGAGCCTATCCTCATGCTTTTCTGGACTGGCAGCTGATCTATAAACCTGCCATGTCTGGTTGCGGCGTTAGCATGCAATGCACTTTTATACCTTGGCCACAGCTACTATTGGCCGAATATTATTTATTCTAATCTGTTTGACTCTGGCTATCAGCCATAGCCTTGAAGTGGCAGCGAGTGCAGAGTGCACACACATAGCCGATTTAGTTTAGTGGAACAGTTTTATTAGTCTTTTATGTAAGACTGAGAAAACTGCTTTTTAATAAGCCAGACAACCTGCAGTATTTCATTTCTTCGTGTTGTTTTTTTTAAGTTGCTTCTAGACCTATCAAAAGTTGAGATCAATAAAAACTTTAATATTATGCTTGTGGATAAATACTTTGTGTGTGAGTCCCAATCACATAGGATGTGTGCTCCCTGACTTTTCACAATAATGGACGTATTGCTGTGAATAGTGCTGTCCTGCTGAAGCATAATAGTCCACCGTTGGTCTGCTAATCTCAGAGAGGCAGGCAACCGTGCCCTCTCCTCCCCCATCCACAGGATATGAGATGCTGATCAGATTTCTATAATCAATTTACCCGGAGCAGGAGGTATAAATCCTGTCCATTCACTCATTCTCCCTCTGCCTCTATTTCTCTCGCCCTCCTAATTTTTCCTCCCCTCCCTTCCCTTCAGCACCCTGCTTATAGTTAGATGAATAATTCAGAAGCCAATGTGGTGAAAGGTGGAGTAAACAAGTCTATTCCTTAATATCCCAAGAGGCTGCCAAAGAGAGACGAGCGAGGGCAGAGTGCTCGCACAGATAGGCTGAAAGCACAACACAGAAGGAGGGTATCTATGGAAAATGGACATTCACAGGCATTCTTTATGACTAGCAGCCATTTGCACTTAGATTGACTCAAAAGTTGTGCCAAGATGGCACAGCTGGCTTCTAGGAAGCCCCCACTCCACTTTCCCTGTTCCCAACATGCTACAACCATTAATAATGAAATCACACAGTGAAACACAACACCTGTGGCACAGGGTCGAAAGAGTTCAGGATCTCTGAGAAGCTAAGGAAAGTAAGACCAGGACAAAAACCGAGCATACTGTACTTCAGCCTACTGTATAATACAAGACGTGACTCCCCCGTCCTCCTTCTAAATGTCACGGCGAGTAACTCCTTTCATGTTCTGGGTGCAGCGCCGGTAGCTTTTATTTTGACACCATCAGGTATATAGGGACTATGACTAAACACGAGCCACATAAAAATGAGAGCTAGGGTGGGATTTTTTTTTTTTTTTTTTTTTTTGCATTTGTGTGCTCACAGTAAATCAAAGGCAGAGAGAATTTAGAGGACACAGTGTGCTTACACAACGAGCAAATGTAATCTCACACTGGATTTCTATTCACAGATTATGCAAGCAGAGCTGCTGATTGATGACTCACCCAAAATTCAATTATGACTCTTAACAGTTTTATCTGGATATAGGTTTAGTTTTTTTTTTAAAGTACTTTGGTAATTAAAGAGACGAAGCAAAGGCCTTTTGCATGCATCAGTGTTTGCAGATGGTATGTGTATAACTTTATGTGTTCAAATTGCATAACTTGAGATGAATCAAGAAGTTTACATACACTCAAAGGGGGCAGAAATGTCATAGAGATATTAAACTTTTATTAATGTATTTGGTACTAGTATAAGGAGGGATTCCAGCTGGAATAAAAATGTTACTAACAGCTGAAATAATAAAAAAAAAATAAAAATAAAAAAAAAAAAAACAAGAATTGGGTGAACAGGTTGAAATTTATTGTGAATTTTCTCTAATCTTCAAATTGTACAATTATGCTCAAATATATTCATACATCAGCACTAATAAAGTGGAACCTCTGAATACTGACTTAATCTGTTCCAACAGGGATCTTTTAAGACGCAAACACTTGGAAACATTTCTCCCCTTTGAAAATAGTTCAACTTCCATTAAGACTTCCATTAAGAGGCTTAATGGCGTGTTTTCAGTCCCAGTGTATTCGACACAATGACGAGAAACGTCAGCATCACTGACATTCTGCACTGGAAGCGCCATCCTTAGCGCAATTAAAACAATGTAGGTTCATTGACACTTACTACTCCCAGCACTTTAAAACGTTAGCAAAATCCTGTAACATTGTCATTGTGGACATTGGTTGCTCAGCGTATGAGCACTTGTGCCGTTGGATGATTCATGTGGCAGATACAAGAAAGGCAAGAGAACAACACTGGAGAAAATGGAATCTCACACTGGATTTCAGTGGCAGCAGCATACAGTATTCATGCACAACAAAGCTACAGTCGTGAGAGCACAGAGGAAAGGCTAACTCTCCTGGTCGGATACTCACTAACTACATCATATGAAGTCATTTTTGGAGGAACATTTGTGACTGGGAAATCCACTTATTGCTTTTATTTGGGAAAAAGTGTCTGATTACAATGAAGGGATAATGGCCCTTTCTCTAAAATGGACACTTTCTAGCTTGAATGAAATTTGACAAAGACAAGACAAAAAGGATCATAGAGATAAGCTCTACTGTCAAACAAAACTAAGATTAACATATATGCCCTCTGTGGCAATAAGTAGTTTTGGAGCAGTTAAAATTTGATTTTCATACAAAGAACTAGTAGCACAATCTATTTGTTGTGTTTTGCACCTGAAAGGTCAGAACAATAAAAATAGAGACATCTCTCCACATTCCTCAACTTTACTTTAAGTCAACAAATAGATGGTTGAAACTCAAAATTTCCAATGATACCAAACATGCACATGGTAAGATTTTCTAACTAAAGAAAACAGTGGCTCTCAAGTTTCACCAGGCTCAAATTATGCACTGTCATAATTTTGATAGTGCAGATCAGAGAGAATTCATAGTTAGTATAACTTTGTGCTTCAAATTCTTGTTTTCCTAAATCATGAATGTCGGATCAACAGTCTAGAGTGGTTAAAATAAATAATCATAAACTAAAATTAAAACATTCTTGCCAAGTCTAGGTGTATGTAAACTTCTGAGATGTATTGCAGCTATTATGAGCAGTTTTGTGTTTTGTGTGAGTGTGTCTGACAAGAACCGTGCGTCTCTGTTTGAGCTGTACTCACAGGCATGGTCTGGCTGCCGTGCAGGGCGCCGATTGCAGACTGAGCCTCAGTGTGTGTAGAAAACTTGACGAAGGCGCAACCTGGAAGAAAGAGCAGATGCATATCAAACACACACACAGACACACACATAACCATATGTACGTATGTGGATATTTAGGGTAACATTAATAAAAGATGTAGAATTAAATCTGACACTTCAGAAATCACTGAGCATTAAGAGCCTCTCAGTGCACAGCAAGCTTCCCCCTATTCTGGGCATTATGCAGGCAGAGAAGCAGAAGCTGCAGGCCAGATACCACTGATGAAGCAGAAAAACTTGCTATTTAGCACCACATGCCTCTTTGTTCATATTAAATCGCAGTTAAAAAGAACAAAATCAAATAGAAAAACCATTACAGAACATGTTTTGATCAATAGTCGAAGATGTGGAAAAAAACTTGAAAGCTAAGAAATCACAGAAACAATGCTCTTTGCTATAATGTATTTTCAGCGTATGTGACAAACTCCACAGCTGGACTTTGCTGATGAGCCTTTGTATTCCTTCCCTGCCTTTGAACCGAAAAGAAGCATTAAAAAACTAAAATCACCAAACAGCCCCCTACATCATTACAGAGAAACATGAAAACATGAGAAGTGATTCTGTTTGTTCCAGTGAAGCAGAGTCAGTCACTGATCCACCACACTCTCCCCCAATTTCATCTCATGTGAATTTTTTTAGTGTTTCATCTTTTGTGCCTTATTCTTCTTATCGTCTGTCCTGCTTGACCCAGTCACCTTGCTTTTCTTCTCCTGTTAATAGGCACACCACTGTGGACACCAGCCGATCAAGATGTCCATTCAGCTGCTAAACTGCTGCCCGCCTCCCTCCTACTGAGATGTGGATAGGAAAAAGCTTTGAGTTCCTGATGACCTGGACAAGGTCTTTGCTACAATGGGTCATGTACTGCTATAATTAGCCTTTTACCCCTCCATACATGGATTGCTGGTATAGCTGTACCTAAAGAAGAATGGTGGTATTTCTTTAAAACCCAAGTTCCCTACGTTAGATGTTATAGTATCTTTTGAAATGAAATCCAAGACACTACCACTTGTTGCCATGAAAGTTAATCAGAGATGAGGACTACTAATTATAATAAAAGAGGCGTCACAGATGAGTTGGTGTTAATAAACATATTTTCTTAAGAGTATACTTTTGTGTCTAACAATAAACCAAAAGTATTTTAGTTGAAGAAACTGAACTTTTGCAATTGAATTAATCCCAATTTTTAATGTGCAACATTCTTAAAATGTTGCATATTAAAAATTAGCCTTAGAGGCTCATTTTTGTCATTCAAGAGGTGAAACTTGTATTTGTTTTCGGCATGATGTTGCAAAGAGCTGCAGGATTTAACAATCTATTGACACCAACATTGAAGCCAATAGATCCAGTGAAAATTTTTCAACAGGACTAAGATCTTTAGGCTCTACAGCAGCATTAGAATAAAAAGTATGACTAGGCTACAGAATAAATGGTTTAGCAAGTTTAGAAGAACTGCTGTTGGTAAACGGTTCATCAAGCTACATCCTGCAAACCAAAATTAAGTTAATTAATCTAATTTCAAATGGATTAAAATAAGATCATAGATTTTGCATCCTGAGGCAAACTTGGAGACTCACCATTGCTGGCTATCATCTGTAGATGGTTCAAGCCTCTGTGAGACTGCTGTGTTGGGTTAAGATACATTGCCTGTGCAACTCTCACTTTTCCAAATTTAATGTCACATTTTCTTTTCTTCTTGTCTTTCTCTAACTCCTCTTGAACCTTTCCATCTTTTCTCACTATACAACCACAAAGTTCAATATATTTATGTGACAGACCAAAACAAAATATGATATTATTGTAAAGTGAAACAGAAAATTGAAAGGCTGAGCAATGAGAGAAATAATCAGCGAAGCAGCTCAGAGGTTGGTGGTGGTAATTCTGGAGTGGTGAATCTGCTGACAGTTTACTTGTGCTGTTTACAAATCCGTCCCTTTAAGGATGACAGGCAATGAAAAAAAAAATGCTGTTTTTGAAAGCAGTTTGCCACAAATGATATGCAATACAAATACAGTGGAGTGAAAAAGCATTTATCCTGTTATTTTGCATGTTTGTTACACATACATATTTCAGAACATCAGACCAATTCAAATATTAGTCAAAGACAACACAAGTAAACTCAAACTGGAGTTTTTAAATGCAGATGTTTATTTATAAGGGAGAGAAAAAAAAGAACAGCCTGGCCTGGTCTGAAAAAGTGATTTATTACCTGATAAATTACACCTGAGTCCTCTGATTACTGTCACACCTGTTTTAAATCAAGACTTCATTAAGTAGGAACTACTTAACAAAGGAAGGACACGGCATTATTTGCATAGATATTAGAATCCTAACCCACACTCCTTACCATTTGGTTGTGGTAATGCATTAAGTTGTTTGCCAATACCCAGTAAATACCACAAGAAGAAGAATGGAACGTCATACCAACAGTAAATTGTGGTAGTAGATGGGATTGTTTGGGGCTGTTTTCAGGAGCTGGATAACTTGCTCTGGTAAATGGAACCATACATATGTAGTTTACTCAGAAATCCTAAAGGAAAATGTCCGTCCATCTGCAAGGGTATGCAGATGGACCTCAAGATGAACTTGGGTTATGCAGCAAGACTTTTAAATTGGTTTGATGTTCTGAAACACTTCAAGTGTTCAAATATGCAACCCCCCCCCCAAACAAAACCCAACAAAAAAACAGGAATTCAGGAAGAGACAAACATTTTCCCACATCACTATATGTGAAAGAAGGTTCAAAAAATGTATCGTATGTGAAAAAAAAAGTGTAAAAAATGTTTGTTTGTTTTTGTTGTCCCAAAGTCAAACTATTGTGTTTGAACACACCATTCCCACAGTGAAATGTGGTGGACTCATTGTCCAGGTTTTTTGTGGATTTATGCTTTTAACTAAATGCCTGGTGTAAGAGTTAAAGTCGACCAGAAGTATTTTCTTTTCCCACAGCTGATCGATTTCTCACACATCAAACAGATCAACAATGTCAAGCCAAGCACTCATGCTGCTTGACCTATATCTGATCCATATGCCATCTGTAATTTACATGATGTCCACATCCGCACACACACACACACACATATTGGATTGTCAGTCATTGACCTAAATAAATCTGACAGCTGAATCCCCGTCTCCTACCTTTGCTGTTTCCGTCAGGACCTCTTAGGACTGTGCACTCCTCGATGACTCCATAGGGCTCAAAGAGACGATAAACATCCTCTTCAGTCTGCTGTTTATTCAGCATTCCGACAAACAACTTCCTGTCTTCTGAAACAAAGAAAGGGACAAAAGGTTACATTATACCCGACCTCAATTATGAAACCAATTAGAGAGCAGGTTGATAACGGGAAACGCTGTCATTACAGTGAAAACAATTTTACCACAGGGACAAACAAATATAATACATACATTCAAAGGTTCTGCAGAGTAGCCATTTTATTTATTTACTGAAGCTCAGGCTCAAGTCACAAGGTTTATTTCTTTCCCAGGACTGAGCTATATTCAATAAAACAGGGTCTGATTCCATGTGAGGGCAAGTGTGTGGTCATAGTGCAAGGAAGAAACAAAGGGAAACAATGAAATAATAAAGACGTTTACTCACATACTCACAGATGCATGTATGAGACTCAGACCAAAGACAAAAAGGGAGTCTTTGGTCGTGTAAAAGCAAGAGGGGCTCCAGGCGGCTTCATCCTCCTACATACCAAACTGCACTGGCTGGAGCCTAAACTTCTCTCTCCTTCTTCAACTCATCACTCCCCCCACACACTTATTCATCCATCTCTTCCCTCTCTCTTTCATGCCTTTCCCTTTCTCCTCTCGCTGAATCCACATTTTTGCCCCTCATTCCTTTTTCAACTGCTGCCCTCCCTCTCTTCCTCTCTTTATCTCTTTCTTACCCTACTAATTGCTGCTGATCCAGAGTTTTTTTGTGTAGCCAGAGAAATATTTCAGCGCACTCTTCAGTGAACAATGGTGTGTCTCTTCAGCGAGCGCCGAGGCCTGGGAGACAAGCCATGAATAACGCTGACTTTTCAATAGATTGCCTTTATGCTATTGAGTCCTGTTAAATGCTGTGGGATCTGATCTTTACCTTGACCCGACACCCCGTGTTTACTGATGTGCTCTGGCACTGTATGATTAATGCTACGCCGTTGTGTTTCTGCCGGCAGCAAGAAGCACTAAAATCTTTCTCTCTATACAGATTGTTTCTCCAACTCTGACCCATAAAGTCACAGCAGAGAAAGTGACGGACTGAACCAACAGCTACTGCTGTGAGGAGGAGGAGAGCTGCATAAATTGCTACCAGTCGCATTGACCAAATTCACTAGTAATCTCTACACACCTGTGACATTCCTAGACTCAACCCACAAGGCGGTACGTCAAATCTCACAGCAGGCATGGGCTCCAGCAAGGCTTTTGCGACTCGGCACCATCAGTGATGCACCTTTAAAATAATCTCCCGTGTCAGAGGATTGTCTAGGGAGGGGCGACCCTGGTGCTGGCTCCTTATTGCAAGTGGCAGGATCAGAGGCTACGTATAAAAAATGGAAGTGATGCAATGTGACATATGTCAGGGTGGATTGGAGAGCATTTATCTGCAAAAAAAGAAACGCCTGAACTGGAAAATGAAAGGCCAAGATGGTCCATCCTTTTGCTGGAGGGAGAATATAAATTCCGAGGTTGAATCAGGAAGATGAGTCAAGGATGTTTGCGTGCGTGCATGTGTGTGTGTGTGCGGGGGAGTCTGTGTGTACAAGAATATGGGTGGTTCAAAACTGTAAGGATTTTTCCTGAAATAAAACCAAACTACATCTCAGACACTAGTTCATATCACATGGAGAATAATCTATGTAAATACTGTCATAGTGACTTTCAGAATTATTTTTTTGATCACCATTGAACTTTAGCAGCATCACTTTGAAATATGCTAAAACATCTCTGTATTTTATTGACCTTATGTTGCTAGACCAACACAAACAGGGAAATAATTGTGAAGTAAAAGGAAAATTATAGTTTTCTTTTTTTAACTAATAAAAATCTGCAATCCGATGCCCTTAACAAAAAAAAAAAAAAAAAAAAAAACTTGCTTTAGAAGTCCATCTATGTATAATTTAATCTCTCCATAAATCCGGCTGTTTTATGAAGAGATACACAGCACAGGTCGGAGAATATGTGGACAGGAAAACTATTAGATATGAACTCCATGGCCATTATGGAAAAAGGGCAGAATGAAAGTTATTGTTGAATGAAAGTCACAAGGAGTCATGTTTGTGCAGAGTAAGTATTATGCGGGTGAAAATCTTGGTCAAGCAAACAAAATCCCAATAATATTCAATCCTTTGAATATAGGTCAAAAATGTTCAATTAATGATCTAATTTAAATAAAAATTGTTGTGAAAATAAAACAGAAAAAGTTGAAGGGAGTATAACAGTTCTGTGAGGCATAGGACCTTTGAAGTTTATCGGTTCTCACTTTGGTTGCGAGATTCCTTTTCAAGTGGGTGTGAGAAGTTATGAGTTCATGCATGACCTTTACCGGTTTTATAGGAGGTTCTCTCTGAGAATCACAGTGTTAACAGCTTCCATGTGGCATGGTTTAAAATACGATGCTGCATCCATCCTGCAGCTTAAGGATTGCTAACTGGAACGTCACCTCCAGGTAAATGGAATAATATTTATAAGACTCGTAGTATAAAATGACCAGTGGACACTATATATCACCTACCTGTGTAATATGGCTTCACAAAAAGTCCTAAACACTAAAATCCTGATCAGCCCACCATTCGTCTGTCTCATGTCTGAGAAAGATAAGAATCTGAAACATATCCCAGAGGCCATTGCAGTGTGGGAAACCGGTAACATTATATAGATATTGTTCTTACATTATTTAGCAAAAAAATCTGCGACTGAGGAAATTGTGCCAAGCATATTCTGGCATGTGACTCGACCACTGAGCAACTCGTGACAACAGATAATATTGGAAATCTGCTCCAGTCTAGGATTCTGCTCTGGCTGCTCTCAGCTAAACGGCTTCATTGGGAATTTATGTCTCTTTTTTTCATTCGTCGGCAATAGAAAAACATTAACTCATTTATCAACAACACCGCAGAACAACTAGTGTGCAAACAAACACAAGCAGAGGGTGAAATGCCTACGGTAACGTCCACACACTTAGTTATGACAAGAAAGGGAGTGAAATGGCAAAAGGATGTTGAAGAAAAAACTTATAACAAAGACTTTGAAGGCTTAAAAGAAAGGGTTAGAGATAACAGCTCTTTCGTCATGGCCCAACCTGCCCGTCTCTTAACTATCTTGTGACTCACAGTATTGACTTTTTCTTAGAGTATCTTCAAAATCCACAAGACCAATGCTGATGAGTACTAGATTCAGTTGTATAACTTGCTCTTAGTGAACGTGCGCAACACTTCGTCTGAGTAAGGCATTTTCTAAACTGTACAAAATTAAAGGTAAACTGCTGCAAATTCACTTTTTGCATGTTGTCAAAAGGTGTTTTTTGTTTCCTTTCACTGCTCACACAATCAATCAATCAATCAAATTTTATTTGTATAGCACATTTCAGCTACAAAGCATTTCAAAGTGCTTTACATCATAAACACAAAATACAAAGTCATGCAACATAGAATAAAATAAAATAAAATACCAAGTGTCCTTCCTCCCTTTTCTTTTTGTCACGGAATTTAAGCGCCTGACAAGTCAAGTCAACATGAATTTTATTCTAAATTACCAAAAGAAAGCTTTGAAATATTTAAGATGAGTTATGATCACTTAAACAATTCAGGGGTCCAATAAGCACCTGCGTGTTCACTGAGAAAACTGTGAAACATGCTGACATTAAGATGCTTTTACAGCTCACGGTGGCGGCGGGTATTCTCACATCAACAGAGACACTCTACCGCAACCCCACTGGCACGCTCATGCTACCATTCTTTTTAATTTACACCACAGGTGCTAGTTGGGAAAAATTAATTTCAAAATATAGAGAAGCATATCCATGCTGCTTATTATTTGTTAAGAATTGTACTCAGGTCTCTTTTCAAAACACAACCTCATGACTGACTGAGATTCACTTATGACTACATAAAGCAAATGCTTCATAACTTTCAAACCAGTAGAAGAGTTGTTGTGTTAATTAAAGTGCTGAAACTAATTTATTTTTAAAATATTGGATCTCCAACTGTATCACATCAACATATTATTTATGGCAGGAAGGGAAGAATCATGTTTTATGCAGTGTCGTTACATTATCTTATTATGTGTTGATATAACCATAATAGGATAATGTTATCTTATTATATCTGAGGCAATATTGAGTCTGCCTCAGACTCAATGTTTTTAAGTCTGAGGCAAACTTAAAAATTTTGAGCCTGCCTCAAATTTGGAACTGGTGTGAGCGTCCCGTATGCAAAGACTACAGACCTCGAAGCAGCTGAGTCAAGTTTGAGTCTCGACCTCAGCCCCCTCTTCCCTCTGCTCCCTTCCTGTCAGATTACTGTCAAATAAAGGCCAAAAAAAAAAAAAATCTAAAAAAATACAATAAAAAATGTATACAGTGCATGTGTAGTAACAGCACATCGATGACGAGTCTAATACCTTTGTACAACAGCAAATGTCCATACAACATCTGCACCACGCGTTGTTACCCTGGGTTGCCTGATTATGCCAGAGACCATTAAGGATTTCAGACAGTCAGCTGGGACTTACTGAGTAACAATGAGGCCAAGTGGCAGTTTTTGGAGCCAGGGGAACAAAGAGAGAAAAGAAGAGAATGAGCAAGAGAGGGGAGGAGAGACAGAGCAGAATGAATGGAAGGGAGAGTCAGAGCAATGAGCCCAAACTCTAAGTTGCCGGCCATACAGTCCTGCAGTCCTTGATAAGCCGGGATGTATGAAAGAGCTGTGCCACCAGAGCTGGTGAATCACTGCCACCGGTGGGGAGGATGAGGAAAGGGCAGAGCACTGAGAAGGAGAGGCAATGGAGGGGGGAGGCCTGGTGGAGGGGATGAAGGAGAGCATATCAACTACTTTCGGCACTCACTGGTTTTCAAATTTCTCTGCTCTGTCTGTCTTTTTCTCAATTGTTGCAACAGTAAGAGAGCAAGGATGGAGCGGGGGAGAGACAGACAGAGAGAGAGAGAGATATTGTGACAGAACAGGGAAAGTGTGTGCTATGGAGAAAACGTACTTGTCAGAAGGATGGGGAGGTTGCTATGACAACTACTTATACAGCGTGCCGTCAGTCATGTTTCATTGGAGTTAGGAGAAGAGCAGATGAATGAAGGGAGGAGAGGAGCAGGGGAAGGGGTCATTTATCCGTCTGTCTGGCGAGGTGGAGTGCAAATTTGACTGTCATCCTCGCAGATAAGGACAAATTACGAACAATATTAGCTGGCTAATAAAAGGGAACAATAATGAATAGATAAATATATTAAAACCAAATGAGATAGCATCCAGGCAGAAACAAGGGGCCCTGAGAAGCCATCCGAGTTTTTTGTCATTTCAGGGGAGAAAAGATAAGAGCCGGAAAAAGGTGGCAGGAGGGGGGAGGCGTCCGTATTAAACCTGACTAGTGTAGCGTACTTCCTTGAATCAAGACAGAAAGAATCCAAATCAGCTCATAGTGGGAAATGTTGCAGCTTCCTCTCTCTCCATCGTAAGCCTATTATACTTCTTCAATGAGCAGGACGCCACACAATAACAGTGTCAGCATGTGTTCAAGCAGAAAAAACATGGACAGAATAGACTGAAATTAATTAACCCTACGAGATCACAGTGCTTAGCCAGTGGAATTTAATCCAATTTATTGCATATAGTGATCTAACTAGGGTTGTGTTTGCATTAATGAGACAGTGCGTTTAATGTGTGTGTCCGCAAATGACTCAGAGGAGCACATGGACGCACCCGGAATGCTCTTTCCTTCAGTGACAGGAGTTTCAGGGACCAACAATGGAGGGACTCTGAGGTTTGGCACAGCCGTAGGGTAAAAAAAAAAAAAAAATCAACCCCAGCCAAATTATTTCTTGAATGATGAGGCCCTTTCCATGAGCCGCATTAGCCCCAGAGAGAAGACGGCCACGCTTTTGTTGTCATCACGCTGTCTGAAATTACCCGGATTTAAGGTTCCACTGGCATACAGCTGAGTAAGAAAAGTGGGTAAATAGTTTGTTTACCAATTTCTAAACCAAATTAGCACTCCTGTGTGGGTGCATTGTACACTCAGCTGTCTTTTGAAGTTTGCATCCTAACCCACTGAGTTGACAGCACAAACCGTGAGGCCTACCATGCGCCCGCCTTAATGAGGTAGCTTATTAGTGCTGTTTTCTTCGCAGCCTCAGAGATGTTGCTTAGATACAGCCATGCAGGATGAGGAAAAGAAGAGGAAGAAGAAGAAGAAGAAGAAGAAAAAAAAAAAACAATGTTGATGTTCTGAACAAAATTCCATCAAACATAATACTCCGTGATGTGCAATTCCCCGACTTCTGTAAAAACCTATGTGTAAGTATACATGAATGTTAAACACATGCCTCTGAAGGTTAAACCACAACATCAAGAACCTTGATTTCTATCTATGTCCTCGGCCTATATTTCAACTTTGACAGATGCTCTTGAACAGCGGACCTGCTCCTCTAACTCACGCAGCACCTACAGTGACGCTGGCTTGATTTCATGTCATAGTTTCATCATTTCAGTGTCAAGGCTGCCCCTTGCTAGCTCAGCTGTAACCCTTCACAAGTGTCCGGCAAAAATGCCATGCAGCAGCAGACGCACAGCCTTGAGAGTAATGCGGTAGAAGTTACAGTGCATTTCAAAAGGATCTACACCACTTCATTGTTTTTTGTCACCACAAAGTTTTATGAGAATTTTAAGTGACAGACCAAACAAAAACTGAGGCAATATTTTGAAGTGGAATGAAAATGTTTCCTTTGCAAATTAAAGTCTAATAAAATGTGGTGTGCCTTTTTATTCAGTACATCATGAGGTATGTCTGCTCCAGCTTTGCACACCTAGAGACTAAACCTTCTGGCAATTCATTGCAGAATAGTTGAGTGAGATTGGAATGTAAGCAGTTATATTCAGATGTTGCTTGTGTTTAGTTCTGGACTTTGACTAAGCCATCCTAATGACAGTGTGTGTGGGTCCATGTGGAAGGTCAGCAGGTGCTAACCATCTCACACGTTTACTTCCACAGTTATCTTAATTGTCCACTTGTTTTCCTATTTCAACAACAACAAAAAATCCTCACAATATGATGTTGCCTCATGGTGATCTTAGGTTGACATATGATGTTTTCTGCAAGATATGTTTTGTAAGAACCCAAAAGTTTGAAAAAGGTCTCCTCTGACCAGCTCACTTTATACTAGATGTTCACCGAGTCCTCTGCATGCCTTTGGCAAACTTTAACCATGACTTCTTATGGCTTTCTTGGGAAAAAAAAAAAAATTTTTCTTGCCAGGCTCCCAAAAATATCAGGTATGTGGAGTGCACCACTAAAACTTGTTTTGTTAACAAATTCTCTGACCTGAGCTGTGGATCTTTGCTGCAACACCAGTATTACCATGGGCCACGAGGCTGTTTCTTTTATTAATGCTCTCTTGCCCTGACTGTCAGTTATGTGGAAGGCCTTGTCTTGGTGGTTTCCTGGTGCACCATACACCTTTCATTATTGGATGATATTCTCTGAAATGTTTTAAGCTTGGCATATTGTTTTATAACTCTGCTTTGCACATCTTTCCACGTCTTTGTGTCTGTCCTGTCTGTTGTGTTCCTTGTTCTTGTTGAAGCTCTTTGGTCACTAATATTTTCTGATAGACCCTCCAAAGCTTTTAGAGAACAATTGTATTTATACTGTGACTGAAATACACACAGATGGGCTTTTTCCATTAACTATGTGACTTCTGAAGAAAAATGGTGACACTGGACTTTAAGGGTATTAGAGTCATAAGGGATAAATGTAAAGGCATGCATAGAAATCAGGTTTTTATTTATGTAACCTTTTGAAATCATGGATCCTTTTTCTTCAACTTCATAATTAAGTGATACTATATATTGGGTTGCCGCTTAGATGCCAATGAAATGTATACATGTTAATGGCTGTAGCATGACAAAAATGAAGTCTCTTCCCACTATGCAATCCCGTGTCTGTCTTGTTGCATTAGCAAGCAAATACAGGCACTTTGTGATTCTATATTTATGCATCGTGCAAACATGTTGCATACAATATAACATATTCAGAGCATTAAATAATGCATGATCATATACTCCGGGTTGGAGATATAAGAAAAAAAGGGCACCTATTGAAGCACATAGCCGTTGACGTCCAAGAAGAAAAAAATCCTAAAGACAAACATCTCAGCAAAGAGTAGGAGGTTCTGGTTGGTTCCAGTTGCATCACAGGCCCTATGGCATGTTAACTGGGCCAAAGAGCTTAGGATCAAACTGCAACATTTTAATGAACAGCAGCCTCAAAGGAGAAGCAAGCTTCTGCATTCCAACCATACACATGTCCTTGATGCACAGCAACTAAGTTGATTCCATCTCAGAGAGTCCAGTGATTATGAATTCCCTCTGTGCCGCCTTCAGACACAATGACGGATATTACAAATGACACCTAAAAGACTTACCCGCAAGTCCCTGTGCACTCGCACATATTTGTACACGCGTAAAAACAAACAAACAAAAAGATGCACATAAGGCACAAGGACGCCCTCCTGTCGGTGTCACACAGCCCGTCTCCGGAGAAGACCAAAGATTTTATGCATCAGTGCGATCTAATGGCCTCTGCTGTTGGCCTGGGGGAGATTTCAGCGCCACGTTGGCCCCCACTGGAAGCCTTGAACATACAATTACAGCCCTGTGACGTGGCCCTGCCTTCTATTAGCTGTAAAACCTCTGGAGTGTGTAAAAGTGTAGGTGTTGCTGTGCACCCTCTTGGTTTCTCCTGAAGTCATCGCGCCATCCACGCTGGCACCTCACACCCCCTCCTCGGAGAGGTGCAGCCAAAAGGAGGAAAGCCAGAGGAAAAATTACCTAAAATATATTATGCGCACCATATATGGCTCAGCAAATTCACTCTCGATATGATAACAAATGTGAAATATTACTCAGAGCTTTGTGTTGACTTCAGTGCATTACGGCTGTGCTCATAAATCCTGAAGCTGCTGCGCAACATGCACACGTAGCTACTGTACATAAACATTTACAGTATGACAGTGCTATTTATATTGCCTCCCTTCATAATATCACGTGAAGGGCAGTTTGGCATCCATTATGTGATGGATTTTTCCTCCCCACGTATTTCCCTCTTTCCCATTTTTTCCCCCGTTCTTGCTTCCCTTCCAGTCTCTTTGCGTACAGTAGAACAAGCTTTTTACCTTTGGCAGTATTTAACAAAGTACTAGGCTGTTTCTTAATTATTTTCTTCGCACTCCATTGACACTGATTCATGAGAGTAACGTTGGACACACCCCCTTGGCCAGCCCCTCCAACCAACCTCAACCTCCCATCTTCTCCACAGTTTTTTTTTTTTCTCTCATATTTTCTTGCTTTCCATTGCCTTGCTTGTAGTTTCCTGCATCTTTCTCGGTTACTCTACATTTTTCACTTACTCTGAATCAGCATCTCCATCTATCTTTCTTTGCGAGAATACGCTCATGGCTAATAGCTTACCTTCATAGTAATTCATTAGTCTTTTGATTGTTCTCAGGTAATTACCTTCTTTTCATAGAGTGCCTTGCAAAAATGTTAATAGCACTTGAACTTTTTCAGCTTTTGTCATGTTACAAGAACAAACTCCCATCTACACTAGTGGGAGTTTAGGTAATGGATATAGATCTGTTGACAGCACAGCTATTAGTGGCACACTGCATGTCTGGCTTTTATAAAGTGGTAAAAAGAAAACCTTTAGAGGTCCTATTAGTTCAGGACCTAACCTGAACGAACAGAGGCTGAGTCCCCTTTTTGTGAAGGAGACTCAGCAAATATGGAAGAAGATGCACATTAACTGCTTTACAGTGGAACTTGAAAAGGTCTGCAAAACACTCAAGATTAAGGTGGAGTTTTTAGATCCATGCAGGACAAACACCCTAAACATATAGGCTTTGCTACAGTGGAATGGTTTAAATCAAATTATACTCTAGAAGGGTCCAGTCAAAATCTAGATCTAAATTTAATTGAGAATCTGCAAAACTAAATCTGAGTTTGAGCTGTTTTGTATGGAAAGATGAGTAAATTATAATCTTTACGTACTTAGCTAGTGGAGACATAACCTGGCCATTGCCTTTGTGTGCAAATCTGCTTGAAAAAATTGTTGCTTCCGCACAGACTGTCTTTCTCCCCTTGATTTTCATTGTCTTCAGAGGATTTTTTGACCAGGCCAATCAGCAAGCAGAAGAAGTTGTGAATGACGATTTTCTCCACCGTTTTAGAAATTGCATTCGAGGAAGTGAACAAAGCCATTCAGTCCATGTTGGTCATGGTTCTAAATATTGAATTAACATCAACAGCCACCCAGTTCCGCCCTGCACTTCTCTCTTCACATTGGAGGATGGTTGTTTACAGCGCAGTGTGTTTGCAGAAAGCTTCTTGGTGTCGAACTGGTGCGTTACATGCATCACAGGCAAACAGTAGCGATTGGGTAAAATTTAAAACCTCAACAGAGTCCACGCCTACAGGAAGCAATCGTTTCTCAACAGCCAAGAGCCCAAACCCTTTGTATCAAGGAAAGTGTAGTACAAAGGTCTGGTTTTTACCTAGGTGGTAAAGACATATTCTAAAAGGTTTCCTTCCGCAGCTTTTGTTAAATACAGACAGTTGGGCTGAATACAAAAGCAGGGCACACTTTTTTAAATTTTATTTATAAAAGAGAAAGACTAAGTTTGGTCTCTTTCAACTTATAGACCACTGTGCAAATTCAAGTAAAACATGTTGATGTTTTTGGGTTACAACTGTGAGAAATATTTTTAAAAAAAGTTCAAAGAGCGAGACTATTTTGGCATAAACATTTCCATAAATATCCTTATTCTCATATTTATGTTTCAAGGTCTCAGTTAAGCTTAACAAAATTGCAAAATATCACAACACATATAACAAAAAGCTAAAAATATACTGTAAAACACTCAGAAAATCTGAGTGTGAGCAATGGCAGCGGGAGGAAAATGAACAGGATGAGGCTTAGCAAATATAGAGCAAGGGGCAGTGTCCAACTCCAGCTCGAGGAGAGAGTGAGGATGTACCAGAATACTGGCTATCTCTGTGAAGCTTTGTCTGCCGGAGCAACTGAGCTGGCCGATGACTTTGCTGCACATGGACAAAAGAGGCTTACAGGCCACCCTGCATGTCAGCTTTCCTTCCCAACCAGAAGTGTGCGTGAGCTGCAGGGGAATGTAGGTTGCACTCGAGCGCTCACCTGACTAGACCTCGCTCAAAGTGGATTCAGATTTGTTCGGTATGTATATGACATCAGCCGGCAGCTTGAGTTTGCATAAACTCCGGAGCAGTGCAAAGCAATTCTTTAGTTTAAAAAAAAAAAAAAAAAACTGCAGTGATAACAGTTCTGAGATGGAGAGGGGGAGGAATAATGTATGAAGCGATGCTGCAAATGCAAAAATAAATACATAAGCCCCAAAGCACGTCAGTCGTGTACTTGTAGATTTATCCATTTCTATATTATTATTAGGTGCAGCTGACTTTAGATAGGAGGCGAGGTGCTAAACTTAGAGCTTCTCCACTCTCACCACCATGTGATTTTTGTATGCAGTGCCTTTGTAGCGCTGATGTGACTGCAGGGGAAGAGCCTAACCCTGTCAGTCACTCTGACAGCCAAGCTGTCTAATCTGCTCTCTACTGGTGATGGTGCACTTTAATTAGGCTACAAGGTCAATCACCCTTGGTTCTGAAGATGTGATTGTACTGAAAGTTTGCCATAATCCAGATTAACGACATTGTTTAAAGACAAAGAGTAGTCCCTGTTTTTTGGTCCTTTTAATCCCAAACTGTCTGAATAATTATGTTTTGTATCTTACTTTTCACAAATCTTTTTACTGGAGTACAAATTAGATGCACCAAGTTTCAAGTACATAAACTAATGAATACATTGTAAAGTTTTCAAAGCTCAGGAAAATAAATATGACTGACAACTGGAGGATTCACCGAAAGACATAATTAAGAACATGGTTTTTGAGTGTCTGTTTGCTTTAGTTGCCATAATAATTACAGTATCCCCTTCAACTACTTGCCCAACTTAAAAAATCATCTTAATTTGAAATCACTAAAAAAAAATTAGTCTCATCTGACCAAAGTATGTGTTTACATTTGCGATAGTGGGACAGAAAAAGGTTTTTGCCTCATTAATCCCAGTGAAACTGGTCAACATGAAGAGAAGGGCCTGCAACACCGACTGCTCCAAAACGGGTTTGATGTTCTGAAACAGTGAAGTTTGACAAACATGAGAAGTTAGGAGAGAGGCAAAAGCTTTAGCACATCCATCACTGCACATGTGTTTTATAGGACTTGCTTAGAGGTGCGTTAATCATTCCTGCCCTGCCAATGTGTCCTCCCCTCTTCCACGTTACCAAGGCTTCAGACACTCCTTACGTTGGTATAGATGCAACTATATTTCAACAAGAAATAAGGTTTCATTTATCCATGGAATGTTGATGTCATTCAATATGTGCTCTTCATGCCTCTGTATTATTAAGATAACATCCTGTTTATTTATAGGGAATTTTGCTGAATTCATTGCCATTGTTTTACATAATGCGTAAACTCCACAGGTCTATTTGTTGATAAAGGAAATCATTCATTGCGATGGAATACATACATTTGGAAGTTTAGAACTCTAAAGGAATCTTTTGGATTATAAAGTATCCAAAGCATCTTCTCTTTTGCATGCTTAACGTCAAACTGCTTGCTATAATGTGAAATATTAAAGGTACGACGCTCTGCAGAATTGAACCTGTCAAGTTCCAGGCTGGCATTAAGCTGTAAAAAAGAGTGACTTTGTTCTTTCATGAGCTTAGACTAACTATCAGGCAGATGGCCTTTTCCTCCAGCTCTATATCTCCTCCTACCTCACAATCTCCCTTTCTGACAAATCTAACAGTAAGCATTTTAATTCCCACTGACCTTTACTGATCTCACTCAGGCAGTTTTCTCTGTTGCTGAGGGCCAAAACAAATCGAAATTTAAATTCCAGTTCAGAATAATTTAAGGTGCCTCTTTACATACGCAGCCTAAACTTTTTCTGTTCTTTGGAGTTCGGATGCTGAAAGCTTTCTCCCACATCCGTGGGGCAGTGAGATCACATTCAGCATGATCCGACCATGTGAGATTGGGAAGATGGGTGAGGACGGTGAGTACAGCATCCCCCTGTCTTCACATGCGTGCATGCACGAGAACGTGAAGCACACGGAGCTCACACTGGCACACGAACGTGCTCCGGCTTCAGTACACTGAGCACCAGAGGGCTTTGTGTTCAAGGCTGAGAAATGCCTTGTCAGCACGCAGCACATGGAAAGCTTAGAGGGGAGGAAAAAGCTAAATAATATAAAAAAGGAAGTCTGTGATGAAAAATGCATGGAGGGGAGAGGGTGACAGTGGCTCCCCGTACGCAGCTGTCTGCTGGGAAGCTCCAGTAGATTTTTACGCTCTTCATCCAGCTGCCTGGAGTGACAGCGTTGCTTTCCCGACTGACCACACAAACACATGTCTGATATGAAATAAAAATGTTACAGCTATACAAAACGGTGCGTGCACCGTTTTGACAGTGCTGCTTCTTTTTCAGAGCTAAATACAAAAATAACTTTAAGCATTATCAGACGGAAATAAAGAAAAATGTGAGGCTTTTTTTTTTAAACTAAAAGTATTGAAAAAAATATGAAAATACTAAACATTAACATTAGTCTAGTTGAATTGATGGCAATAAAACCACAATCATTCCAAGCATATAAAGAGAACTACAATAGCTCATTTACAAACATAACTTATAAAAAGTTTTTATAAAAATGGATCTGATTTTACCCTGAAAAACCCACATTCTTCCCGGATTACACCACCAGTGTGACCAAGGCATGTGCAGCCTTCTCCAATGCATGGAAAGCTTTATGGGGATGGAGCGATGTGAGATTCTGATTGCTTTATCCAGCAAGACTCAAAATCAACCACAGAGAGGACAGTAAGGAGTTTCGGTATCCTGTAAAGGCCATGGACTACATACGGAAGACCATCCCTGATGCAATAAGCGGAACTGAAATGTAAGCAAATGCTAATATGACACAAATTGGACCAGTAGTTTATTAAAAAATATATTATGAATACTACATTGTATCTCAAACTCAAGCTCAATGTAAACAAGCAAAGAAGTAACGAAAATATATTAGCAACATATTCCCATAAGTTCATTATCTAATCAAAAAAACACTTAAGTGCTTCATTTACCCTGATTGAAATCTATTATAAATGTTATCAAAGAACAAATAAACACTGGCAATTTCACTGGGCTGTGAACTGCCGACCAAAACTCAATCCACAACCCAAGACACTCACAAATGAAACAAATAAACCAATTGAGTATCCACAGTGCCTTGAAAAGTATGCATGCAACTCGAATCCTTTCACATTGTGTGTCATCACAACCAAAAAACTTTAACAGGCCCACACAAAGTAGTGCAGGGCGATAAATTTAAAGAAAAAAACAAACACATGCTTTTTGGTGTTTTTTACACAGAAATTTTGAATTGGTATCTATTTGCATGCAAATCTGTTGACTCTGCAACCCATACATAACATGCTTGATGGTGCACAGATTTCCATTTGTGAGTAATTAAATTTCAATATGAATGAAGGTATTGTTTGAAGGCAGATGTTTGCTAGGGCAACATTAGAGAACAAAAAAAATATGAAGACCATGGCTGACAAACAATATCCCAAGCTTTGAATAACTCACAAGACCCCATCTAAACCAAAAGGTTGGGTAAGGACAAATCAGGTTAGTCAGAGAAAGAGCCAAGAGGTCGATGGTATGTTTGGAGAATCTAAAAGCATTCAGCTCAGCTGGATGCTTTTAGCCTTGTTGGAGTTAGCCATGAACTCCACCAATCTGACCCCAACAGGAGAAAGCTCAAAGAATGCCTTTGCAAGCAGCTCCAAAGCCTTTCGGTGACACATCAAACATGTGGAAGAAGGCGTTTTGGTCAGGTGAGACCAAAATCAACTGTAGAGTTTAACTTCGAAATGTGTGTGGTGGAAATCAACACTGCACACCATCCCCAGGGCAAAGTATGGTGGTGGTAACATCAAGTTGTAGTGATACTTTTTCTTAGTCGGACAATAGAAGCAGATCAAAGTTGATAGGAAGTTAGAGGGAGCAATACAAGGCAATCCTGGAAGAAAACATGTTGGGGTTAGCAAAGGATCAGACGATAGATTTTTTTTTTTAAACAGAGTACTATGTGTTTGTCTATCACCAAAAATGCAAAACACACTGTGTTTATAAGATGACAAACTGTTGAAAAGTTCAAAGGGCATGAATATATTTACAAGCCATTAACTGCTTGAGTGTTCTTTTTCTCCCTCTGTCAGACATTTGGCATCGTGATTAGTTTTCACAGAGAGCCCACTGATGACTCAGATCAGACTGATTTTTACAAAGTTTTTCTTTTGCAACAGAAACAGCATGTCACCCTCCTCACTCTCCAACTCCGACAGTGTTAATCTTCAGCAGACAACCATGTTGACAGAACACATTAAGAAGCTTTAAGGGGGAAAGGTTAAGCATCAACACCAGAACAGAATTTTAAATGGTAAACTAAACCTCTTATAGGATGTTGAGTTGTACAAGCAAAGGCCCATACTTGCTCTTTCAAATATCCCCTATTAAAGCTTGTCAATATACACAGGCTAGTTGTCCACCCTCCAGGCTTTATGTCATTTTCCGGATCCTGTCATGACGAGGCTGGCTCGTCAGACGGCGTACAGCCATGCTGTGCTACAATATGATTTTAATCTTCTTAGCGTTCCATCAGTACTTTATCAATGCTATCACCTTGTCTACAGGATTCTGTTATTGAGTAAAATGACTGTCAAACATCAGAGATGGGGAGTGTCTGCACTTCAAATATCAATAATAGCTGTCAGCGTAGCCTGGTGTGTTAAAGGATTATCTTAAATCAGTTCGTTTAATGCGTCATTTTAAGGGCAGCTGCTGTGTCTCTGATAAGTTATTGTGCACACCAGACAATTAAGGGTCCCCTGAGACTTTAGCCCAGGGGAGCAGCCGCTCACATCAGGGATGCTTACAAAAGAGAGGAAAAAAGTTTCAGAGAAAGAACTGGAATTACTGCATTAACTCCATTATACGTATCTTTCCTTTTACCATTGAGATAAAATAAACTCAAATTATTATTACTATTATTATTATTATTGATAATAATAATAGTAATTATTATCAATAATAATAATAATTCCCCGAGAGCTTTTCGATTTGTTAGTTTCATCAGGCAACATCTGTATAACAAGTTGAATTTATGGTTTCTTCCTGGCTCAGTGGCCTTTCAGTGCATTTCATGTTTCCAAGGTCTTTCACTTTTTGTTGATACCCACATTTCACACCACAAAATCTTCCAATTTCTGGGACACAAAAGTCATCTCCTTGCTCAGCTGTCTGATCACTGGACATGTTGTTTGAACAGATGAATGTGACACCTTATGGCATCTGCAGACTGTGGTCAAACATAAACTAGACTCATAGAAATACCAAACTCACTTCACTCATTTGATTCATTTGCTTTCTCTTTTATTCCATGATTTTTTTGTAAAAAGAATCACTGCATTTGAGGCATTAAAATACATCCACCTGTTTGATAAATAATGTAAATTAATCAACAGCTTGCAACACTATGACATCATCATCTGTCCAATTTGTTTACTGGGATAGCAGTTTTAGTGTTTGTAAGTTTAGGACATACACTAAGATTTAGGAAGAAAATAAATTTAAATGCACTTCTAAACTTGTTTTTCATTATTTTAAAATTCAATAAATAAAAGTTTAGTGCTCTAAAACAAGAGCGGTTTAGTTTGCGTCTTTTTATACACTTTGTATCCATGTTCATCACCTATCTCGGTTAAAACGGCTCCAGTGACCCATTATATTATCTGAGAAGCAAACCACAGGACTAACAGGTCTACATTTATTTATTTGTTTGTTTGAAAAATAGCAAGGCTTTCAATATTAATTTTTCCCTGGCAGCTCATTTTCTAACTCTGGTAGGTTAAGCATCTGACTCCAGAAAGTGTGGGGAAACATTATTTTCAGTTTGTTCAGCACTGAACAAGCATTTTTCTGATCTCCCATAATTAATTTATAAAATGCTTTTTCTTGTTAATCCAGTAACCCGTGGGAAAGAGTGAGAGACAATGCGCCAATTCAATCCAAAGATACACAGCAAACATGACCAGCCGAAAAAAAGAAAAGATAAAGTAAAAAAAAAAAAAAAAATAAATAAATAAAAATACACTTTTAAAACTTGTTCATTCTTTAAAACACAACTCTTTCAGAAAAATGCATAACAGGAACATTTAGTCCAAAGAACACTTCTGATCATATTTTAATCAATTTGTTTGAGTCAATTTGCATAATTAAAAATGTACTTTTAATGAAGAAGGGTTAAAGCAGTGCACACAAGTTCTGTCCATCACTGATGCACTATTTTGTGCATCAGTGATGCAAAACATCATTTTTCTTCTGAATTTGCACTTCTGGTTATCATGCAAAGTGAGTTTGATGCGTGTAAAAGTGAGAATAAGAAAAAAAAGTACAGCATAAACGTTTAAAAACAATTTTTTGTCTGTTGAGGTGGACAGCGACTATGTCGTCTTACTTCACACGTTTCCACATACTTTCTCAACCGACTCAGGAGCTCACTTTAATTTTGTTTCCATTAAACTTCAAATGTAAAGTGAAGACATTCAAAACTGAGACAATGGTGAAGACATAGTACCAAACCGAAGAACTTTAATATTTAGGAAAGAAACAAGCTTAACTCTGCTTTGGCCATATTTACCATCTTCTACCTCCTGGTGTAGCATAGGATAAGGGTTTCTGGGATTTTGCACAAAACAGTTTTAAATGCATGGTTATTTGTAGGGGTGCACAGATTTCAGTTTTCTGGCCGATCGCCGATTACCGGTCTTTTAAAAAGCCTAACTTACCGATCGAGATTTTGTCCGATGCCAATTTTTTGTCTGAAATGTCGTTCAATATATCAAGAAAGTGCTGAATTGGCAACAAAGGGGTGACCATTGTTAACTGTAAATGTGAAGACATGACCTGGTTAGCCGCTTTGTCAGTCAAACCTCCCTCACGGAAAAAAAGAAAAGCACAGTGGTTGATTTTTAGACCTTTGCCAAGGTTGATAACATCGGTGGATAAGATCGGCTTCGCATGTAAAAATTGGCCAATCACAGATTTCCCAAAATTAAGAAAATTGGCACAGATAAATCAGCTGGCCGATAAATCGGTGCACCCGTAGTTAATTTTTACTAATAGAGCAGATAAATAACTCATCTTCAGAGCAGTATGACACATATGTCCACTTTTTAAAATGTAGTAGCTTTTAATTCAAAAGGTAAATTACATTAACATGTTGAGGAAATGTTGTCTACTCTAAAAATCTATGAAGATAAAGGAAAAGAGAAGGAAAAATCTGATGGTTCTGCACAAAAGGCAGGAATAGCAATGGGTAGAATCTGATTAACAGACAACATGACACTCTCTCTATTGTCACATAGTCAACCAATCCTAATAAAGCCCATTCCAAGTGATGTGTACTCAATATTCATGTAAAATGGAGCTTTTAAATGATTTGTAGTGCTTTAATCACCATGGAGAAAGCATATCTTTTTGACATCCACAGCTGGGGCAAACTGTGCCCTGAACAGCACAGTCCCTGTTGTTTGTCTTTTCACAAAGGTTTTTTTTTTTTTTTTACACCTTCTCCCCAGGTATTTTTCCTCTACGCTGAATTATAGAGAGAAAATTGTTCATTTACTCAGTCATCTTAGTTACTCTGCACCAAAGGATTCTGAAGGAAAAAAAAAAACAAGACAAATGGATCTGAAGGTAAGTACGTCAATTTCCCTGAAAGTTGGCGAGAAGCAGGAACGAGTCCAGACCTGTGTCACAGTTACTGTTTCCCGCCCGTTTCTAGCCAGACACTTTCAAGCCACCTCCACTCACCTCAGTATTGTTCTAATGGCTCAACTCTTCAACAAAGATATTCGATCCTTGCAGGCAATTCAACAATATTTGACCCAATGTTCTCCTGGTAAAAGCAGCACTGACCTCATCTGCGCAGAGGCTGGCCAGATAGCAGAAACACAGAAAAGCATACTTTATAAATGTAAACCAAAGTGTAGTAAAATCACAGGGGTGATATCGTTATACGCTTTTGAAGAGAGTGTTATTAGAGAGGCTAAAGTTGGGAGTGGTTATTCAATGGTCTTCACAGTAACTGCCCTTTAGTTCCAGTGCTGACTTACAATAGTAAAGAGGGGAATGAAAAAAACAACAACACAAATGCCAGAAAATGAAATAATACACTGTTTCTACAATTTCCAATTCAATTTCCTCTGGCTGACCTGCAGCAACAACAGAAATCAATGCAGCTGGAAGTAAAACGCTCTGAACTGAGCAATAGGAAGAGCTGCCTTTTTGTAGCAAAACAAAACAGCATCATTGTTTCGGAAGATCAGTCGGTAAAAAAAAAAAAAAGAAATCACACAGGTGTAAATTATTGCCGACTGCTGTCTGCAGCAGTAGGCACTGACCCAGACGTCGGCAACCCCTCCCAGTTGAACAAGTTCTGCAGAAATGGCATTAGTATTTCATTGTTTTTATCCTCCACCTCTACCTTGTTATATCTGCAATCCATACAGATTTGGAACTGTTTTCAAAAAGAGAAGAAACACATTGGCATATAAATACATCTATTTTCCTTGGACGAAGCAAAAAACAAATTAACCTAAAGTGCCTCACCAGAAGACTGCTGCAACACAGGGAATTTGTGCAAATGTCAATAACAGGAACAGACTGTAATTTCCTTTTATTTCTTGTCACATCTTGGGTGGAAGAAGGAGCAAAGTGAGAGATCTCTGCCTTTTTCCTCCGCCTACGGCAAAACCCATCCATCACTGGCATTGTCAACACAACAATGTGGCCTGTAAGATTGTAGCATGTGCACCCTTTCCAGCTCTAAATTAAATCCCTGATCAGCGTGTGTTACCTGGGATTAATTCAGGGGCCTCCATAGAAAACAGGAGGCTTAGGAAAGAAGTTAGACCCAGAATTACAGCTCCAACTTTATTCTATTCACATCAAAAGTGAAGGGATGATAGGCAAAAAGAGAGGAAGAGAACAAAATGACTTAGCAGCAGGTAGAGTACATCTACTGCTCTAATGTAGAAATTAACTTGACACTGAATAACACAATAATTCAATTTCTACTAACATTATAAGCCCGTTGGCGCTAATATAGTCCTCATGTTTAAAAGTTTATATACGTCTCATGTTTCTAAGCTGTGAGCTTTATAAACTTGAACATGTGTGATATGTACATTATCCATACCTCAGTCAGATTTAATCAGCAATGACTTTAGTGAAATGAAAAATTATAAATATATCTAGCAAGAATATTCAATCCTGGCCAAAATTTGCACTTGATGCCTTTCGTATGAAAGGTTTTATAGTCATATGAGACCAAAATTATTCATAACCCAGGCAGATTTACGTTTAAAGTAACCAAATTTTTCCAGCACATTGCTTCTAAAGTAGCCTGGTCAATACTTTCCCATGTAATTCAACTTGATTCCCATCTCTCTTCAGTCTGAGAATTATCCATTGAACATGATTTCTCCACTTTGAATTTTAAACAAGCCAATCATTATGAATGACGGCATAAATTTTCTGCACTGTTTTAGAATTGTGGTCTCTTATGGTTGTAGTTTGGCAAAGCCAGCAAAGGAAGTGAATTAAGGCATTCAGCCATTTGTTTCTCAATAGCTGAGGGTCGTGATCTTCTGTACGAAGCGAAGCACAGGTCAAAGGGCTGAGTTGTACCAGGTTACTTCTAAATGGAAAGAATATTAAGGACTTTGACGATGTACCAGCCAGTGTCCTGACTTGAAACTGACAAAACTTTAAAGGAAGCAAAGAATTAAGGTGATTGCAAGGAGGCTTTCCAGCCTCACTAACTGAATATTTGATTTGTCTATTTTCATTTTTTGCAAAATGTAAATCCAAAGATAATTTAAGTTGCCTTAATACATTTGAGAGTTGCATGTCTCATTCCATATCAGAAACACACTTCTTGATTGGTTGGACGATGTAAATTTAAAATCTGCATCTGTCAGGATCATGGCTGTTTTTGAGCTTAGCTTGTAGGAGGTTTTGACAAGACAAAAGTCCCAAAACACACCAAGAAGGCTTTGGAATAGAAAAAGCAGACCAACATTAGATTATGGTATATGTTTGAGGTTGTATGTGTAATTTAGACGGAGTGGAATAGAGAAAGTCCGCAATACGTTGAAACAAAATCGATATGACTCTCAAGTCAATGGTGGGGACTGTGCACAGCACCTCCCATACCAACAGCGTAGGTTGTTAATTAATTTATTAGACTCAAGTGCAGAACTAAAGTGAATCTGACCTCATCTTGTATGGGGATGGAATAGCAGAGATGGTGAGTAGTTTGAGAATATCTTGCACCATATGGTGAATATTACAGAAAGAAAATTCTCTTAAAAATACAAATAACTTTTCACCCAACTGTGTGCTTTAATGGAAGGACCGTACATTTGAAAAGCATAAAGACATTGTTTCTCTAAACTTGACTTCAAACGTGCCCTTCAGTGGCAGCTTCTGAGAAGGGAACCTTTACTTGTGTTTGAGAGAAAATGCAGGAAGGTGACTGACTGGCCAGGAAAAAAAAGGGGGAAATAACTGTTGAAGCGTGAAAGTCTGAAAATTTCCTTTTCCTTATTCTTCTTGGAGCAAAAAAGAAAGCTTTCAAGGTTCAGAGATTGGAAATGTTATTTTCCGTCTCCCTTTTTTTGAGGCATAGGGAAACCTGAAAAGCAATGGTTACAGCAGTTTAGTAACCATCCTATTTCAAAATTGAGGTCTTTTCAGGTGTTGTGTGCCATTCAGACCTCCTGGGATTCTCTTCAGTGTGCTGTATGAGTCCTACCACGTCTATAGAGGGAATGAAATTGCGGAAAGCTTCATTTTACAGTACGCCATCACACTTTCTCTTCTTCTGCATCTATAGCCTGAAACCATGCAGAGTGGAGATCTTGCTCTGCTTGACATCGTCAAGTCCTCCATCCTTTCATTCTTTTTTTCTCGCTCTTCTTTCATCATATTTCATACCCCTAACTCCAGCTTCACACTGATCTTCTTGATGTTTTTCCCTCCATGATAATCTTATCTCTCGTATGTATTGTTGCATCTCTACCAGCTACGTAGCCGTGTGCGTTACGGTGCTTTGGTTTCATAGCTCAGTGACATACGGAACTGTGTTTGGGCTCCTAGACGTCTTATCTGTCGAGCAGCGACAACAATGACAAATTGTCATGCAGAACTGAGCCTTTAATGTTGCACCAACGCAGAGAAAAGTAGCAGTAGGGAGACACATTGTTGCAAACCGCACACTTAATTTGCTCTACAACTGTTTTCCTCCATCATGTGAGAGCTGTTAAAAAGAGTTTTGCACAGGGGTGCTACCTCTCCCTTATATAAAATCCATCTTCTCATTAAAGTTGCATCCCAAGACAATTGTCTCCACTCATCAGAAGAGGAACAATAAACCTTTGTTACTTCAGAAATCCTTGATAGCCGTCTTAAAAAAAAAAAAATAAAAATAAAAAATCACACACACACCTTTGGGATTGTGTGAAGTGTACGTTTAGGATAATGCAACATCAGAGAAAAAAAAACAAAACGTCTTGGTCTTGATTTTTATTTAACATTCTTCTTTACCTCACCCATCTTCAATTCTAAGAGACAATTTAGAAATGTCCTTGGGTCAAAGGCACCACTACTTGAAATGCCTTTAGATTTGTTGCACATACACACATCAAAGCGAACAGGAGCTTATTTTCAAGTATTTTGCACCCTGAGGCTAGCAGCTACTTCAGAGACGCTTGTATTCACAATAAATAGCTCGGGTTTTCTGTTCCGCAGATCCCAACCAAAGCATCATCTACCAGACAGCTGTGGGCAAGCAGCCTCCGCGCTCTCATATCAGAGGTGAGGAGGGGGGTGCTGCACATAATAGCTCTGCTGATTGCTGTCCTAAGGTGTTGATCAGTAATGCTCACAACAGCTAAACTCAATCCGAGTCTGCCGGGGCGAAGGCTTCCAGAGTTTGTTCTGCCGCTTGCCCTTTGAAGGATCAAACTTCTGGTTGTGCATTTGATCGCGCTGTGATTCACTGCAGGTTTCAGAGAGCTCCGTCTCTTTTATCTGGTGTTCAACTTGTCCAGACATCAACAAGAAGACAGTGAACACACTGTGATGGATGAAGCTCAGAGAGGATTTTACCACCTGATGATCACATTCTGTTGCCACCAATCAGTCAATGCAAAAAAAAAAAAAAGTAATAATAATAATTAAAAAAAACCTACACATGTACGGTTAAAAACAAACTCTGTATCAATCTGTGTTTAACAACTGGCTCCTGAGTGAATCTGAATAAGTCTTTCAAAATCAGTGTCATTAGCAAAACCCAGTGTATGAATGTATTTTCCTACAGTGACTACACTATACACGGAACAGGAGGGATGTAGAATAATTAAGAAAGGGAATATAAAACTTGTTAATCTTTTTTTGAAGTGCATTTACCTGTCTTTGGTGAGATGCCATCATGGATGCTGAGCATTCTGGCCCATGCCAATAATTTCTGCTTTTGCAAACGGATCGGCAACACCAGCTGCCTAAGTAATTAAACATGTTTTTTTTTTCAAAGTTAATACCAGCATATTTGGATTTGTGAGTTGAATTACTTCGTTATGCATGTTTAATCTGGGATTTTCTATGAACCACTAAGGGCCAATCCACACAATCTGAAGAGTAGGGCGAGGGAAGCAGGCTGTAAAATCCCCAGGTCTGAGATAGCTCAGCATTAAAATCATAAATATTCATCATGCTTACTCAGTTAATTTGGAAACACGCCACATTTATAGCACTTAAGGAACAAAATGAAACTTGGTCCCAATGATAGCAATTTTTATTTTCATCCAAATTACAATTTTTTTTTTTTTTATATTAAATGCATCTACCAGTTTCTGCATAGCAAGTGACTGGTCATATTACACCATAATTGTATAATTTTAAAAATTCCCCCCCAAAATTATATAAATTTTAATTTAGCCAAATAACAAATTAGGATTATGATTTACGGGTCACAACACAGACATTTGTGTATGTCACTGTTCTTCAATTATGGAGGTCAGAACCAAGTTTAAAAATTTCACTGCTTTCCATTAGATGTTGATTGCAAAACAATAACATGCGACTCTTAATTTTTGGGGAGGCTTTAGGAGTTAAAAAAATAAAAAATAAAAATATGCAGTCGCATGGAATGATTTTAGACCCTGGCTGGTTTCAAGCAATGGTGTTGGCTTAATAACTTGACATGGATTGTATTTTCAATGTCTCTCCCTTGTTATAATGAAGGAAGAGTTCTCACAAATTGCTGAGAATAAGCTGTGAATGGCAGCAGAGTGTGCACAATTACTGGAAATACCAGTAAAGAAAAAAACCCAAGGCAGGAACTGAATGTAAGGCATTCTTCCTCCCTTGTCTCTTTCAAGCAGCATCAATCACCATCAAAGATAATGGTATCTTCACTTGGTTGCAGAAATGTGTCTTTAAAGACAGTTGTTTCACTCTGCCTCGTGTATTACTTGACATCATATCATCCCTTCTACAGAGATGCCCTTCTTCTCTGTAATGACTGCCATCAGCCAGCAGTTCTATCAACGCGGAGCATGTGGCATCACTCATAAGCAGACTTCTTCTTGCCGTGATTAGCCCAGTGCTTTAAACCATATATGTAAATTAATCTTAAATGTCCTTTAAAACCTATAAAACGCCTCTACTGACTTGGAGCTTGGGAGCTGCAGGGGTGCTGCTAATCAGTTACCTCTATGGTCCATTTAGCTTCTGTGTCATTAGAGATAATACAAATAAAATAACAGTTAGCACGAAGGCACTTTCATACATTGCTCCTTTTACAACGAATAAAATCTGCTTCGATCTCCAGCTATCAATGATTTGCAGAGGTGATTTTATTTATTTATTTGTTTTTGGGAAGGGGGGAAGATGGGGGGTTTCCATGCTTGCAAGTGCATTAGTGCTGAACAAATTCCAGTTAATTACAAGGCAAATATGCAACAAAATGTGATATGTGGCCATTACAATCCTGTTTACCATGCTCAGCAAGGCGGCATTACTTATCACACCCACACAAGCCTTACATACAGATAAGTGAAAATGCATACTGCACATGTAAGAACTCCTGCTACCACATATTCAATTCAAACTTCAGCAAACCGCACACAGACAGCACGTCCCCTCTCCCCTGGTTGTTAGGCACGTGGCATTAGTTTCACACATATGCCAAAATTTCAACACTTTGCTCTACCCTCTCTTGACTTTGACCAATATTGTGAAATAGTTGTATTCCAGCAATAGAACTTTAATGAAAGGTTTCGAAACGAGGCGTAGACGCTTGGTTGATCTAATGAGATCCCTAACTGTTCCTGCCATCTGCCAGACCCAAGTCATGACATTAACTATGCAACCATGCTAAGCTTCAAACCCCTCCTAGAGAAAGCAGCTCATCTGCTCCTGCACTGACAAACAAACAAATGCATAACCTTGCATCCAGCGCCAGTGTTTTTAAGGATGTGGTCAGTTGAAATTGCCCCTATGCTTGGAGAAAGAAGGAGAGAGAGATAGAGAGAAAGAGAAAAGAGTTCTGCCTACTTCTGTGAAAAAGTTTTTTACCTCTTGCGTTTGTTTTATTGATGTGTCTGTAAGTCATCGCTCTCAGACAAACTCATCTGCAGTGTTTGGAGGTGCCATTGTTCTCCCGGCTGGGGAGAGGTCACTGCGAGGGACGAGAATAAATGTGGAGTGATTGACTGGTCGCAGTTGGAGAGATGAGTTGTCCTTTCATTCGCAGGCTTCCAGAGGTTAAACGTCCTTCAGTAGCGTAAACACAATCTGACAGGTCCTTATAATGGACACACAGGCTCAGCATGGCACAGTTCGAAAGGAATAAACTCCTCTCTGTCATGGAGCTAACAGGTTTTCCCATAATGTCTTGCAAAACTTTTCATAATACTTGACTTTTGTCTTTTTTCACATTTTGTCACATTACAATAACAAACTTAACTGTATTTCTTGGTGATTGTACGTGCCAGACTAACACAAAGCAGTGCACGATTTTGAAGAGCGTATAGGAATTTGAAAAGTGTGGCATGAATTTTAATCCAAGTCAATGCTTTCTAGAACCACCTTTTGCAGTTGTCGTATCTTAGAAATGCAATTGTTGCCTTTTCTAATCTTCAAAGCTGTGCAGGATGGGCAAAGAGAATTTATGAAAGTTAGTTTTCCTACAAAAGCAAAAGTCCTATCAAATATTCTCAGGTGAGATTAGATTACCTTTGACTGAGCCATAGACATGCCTTGAGCTAAACCATTCCACTGTAGCTCTGGTTTTGTTTTTAAGGTCATTGATCTGAACTGGTGTGTTTTCAGAATTACTCTACTTCTCTACATCCACCTTTGCATAAATGCTGATCAGGTTTTATATTTCTCAAGAAGAAAAGCTTCCCCAAAGTATAATGTTGCCGTCACTGTGGGGTTTTTCTGCTCATTGTGATGCAAAATGTTAAGTTTTCCACCAGCTTTGACATTTTCAAGTAATGGGCAGATTTCTCTTTGCCGAATACTCTTTAATTTGTTTTCTGGAACCCCTGGGGAACCTCTCAGTGGGACTTCTCATACCTTTTTTATGTAATGACTTTATTATCGCTAGATTCATAGAGAAGCTTTCCTTTTAACAGAATCTACCACCTAGGCTTCAAATTCTGAAGGTTTTTAGTGAAACCTTCAGAATTAACTTGGAAAAGTTGGCTTCTACTCTGAGAAATGACCTTATTCAGTTTAGATAGGCCAGTTTCAATCAAGTTTATTGTTTAGCACATTTTAGCAAAGTGCCTTACACCATAAAAACACAAAAAAACAAAGTCATGAAAGACATCACACAGTCGACAATTAAGAAACCCAGTACAGTGCCATCGTTATTCATCAGAAGTCTTGGTCAATGTTTCATTTATTATTATGGTTCAAAAGCAACTCTAGGTGGGGGGGAAGGGCAGCCTGGATTTAAAAGATTAAATCTGGCCTGCACAGCCCTGCGGTTTTCTGGAAGTTTGTTCCATATTTGTCTCTATAGATTTATAGTTGAATCACACTCTACTGCTTGCCATGAATTTCTTAGCTGAGTCTTGATTTTTGAGTCTCTGATTTTAATTAGGGGTGTCAGATTGAAAGGGGCTAAATACATGTTTACTTTGTTTTGAAAATTATTTTGAAAGCTATGTCCAACGTTCCTTTTACTAAGAAATTATGTGCTAGATTGTATTAATCTATACTGTAGAAATGAATAAAATGAACTACAGTTTAGAATTATAATGTGACAATGTTTCCTAAAGGCTTAAAGAGAGTATTTGTATGATGGATTAGGATTCAGTAGGGAATCCGGACACTTTTTAAAAAAAAAGAAAAAAAAAAAGAACCTTTTCATACATGTGCACTACTCACACTTCAGTCCATGTTTCCCTTTGATATCAGAAATAAAGAGTGCAAGAGTGCAATAGAGAGTGAATTTATCTAAAGATGGCGTTCTCAGTAGGCAGCCATCCCAGGTCGGAGCAGATCCCAGATCCCCGCTCGAAAAGCAAATTAAAAACTGGAGTACTCATCAGAGACCAGATTAGGCCGTTTCCCCAACATGCTTAAATTGCATTAATCTCAAATGCAGATCACATCTGCAACTAATTGATGGATTTGCAAGAAGATCTGAGGCTGGTTCAGCTCAACTGTGAGCTCTCTTGTTTATTTTCAGAGAGGCAAATGCTTTAACCCTTCCCTGACTGTCCTGCGAATCCTTTTGCTGAGTGACACAGCTGTCTAAAGGCCAGCCCTAACATTCACCCACAAACATCTTCTGCACTAATTAGGAAGGAAAAATGTGCCCGAGTTTCTGTTGTGCATCGGTTTAACATGAATAATTCAAAGCACGGTGTTGTTCTTTATGCCCCCTCTTGCTATTCATGGTACAGTAGGAGCTCCAGCAGTGTAAGGGAGCCTGCCTGCCATCCACTTATGAAAATATACTTCCAGACAGAGTGGTTAGCAGCTCATCACAGTATTGTCACATAGATTTGTTTACACTGAAGCCCTGGAAGTTTAACTCCTTCCTACCAGCTTGTGAAGGGTGAAATGTCACTTTCCTGAACTCATTTTTTTGCTTCGTGTGACAATAAGAGGAAAGTTTTTTTTTTTTTTTCCATTTACTAAAACACTCCTAGCTCGAAAGCTTGTAGCTTATAAAGTATATATTTTTGAAACTGTTATGAAACAGAGATTTAAAAAAATATATTTAAAAGGGATGGGGGGGAAAAGATGGCCGTTTGCATAAGTGAAGGGATCTCTAAACGAGAAGCGTTCAAAACAACAACAAAAAAAAAAAAACACATGGACATCGTATGTGTTTGTAGATGTGCGCTGTGTGTTGTGATTGTGGCAAGGAGTGATCTATTTTTTCCCATTACCCCCACTGCATACGTCTGGTTCATTTACATTCATGGTTATCCAGATAATGAAGCTTTCAATCCGGGGGATCCTGCGGTGAGAACAATGAACCCAATTACCTCCTGCCGCCTGTGAGATGGGATGGCAGACTCTGAGACAGATGGGAGAGGCTGCACTCGGGCCGGCAATCCAATCACATTCATCTCGCTTGCTTCCCGTTTCCCCTGTTCATGTGCTCTGCAGCAACTTATCAACAGGCAGGGGCCAGGAGAACCTGGGATCGCTGCGTTGCACGCAGTGATTTCAGCAAACACGCACAAGCACACTTGTGCGCAAACTAATTCTCAGAGGTCCACTCAGGCTTCTACATTCCTGCTCCTTCTGTTCCCCTACTGCTGTCAGGTTTCCCTGCAAACACACACACACCACACTTTACAATAATCTGATCAGCTTGCCTACTTCACCTGCTAGAGGAGGAAAGGAAGAGGTTTTCGTGGGCGAAGTAATATATCTATCTCCATCTTGATCTCCTTATCAGTGAGTCAGGGTCTGAGTAGAAGTGTTCCTGATGAATTATGCAAGATTTTCAACTTTCTTCTTTCTAGCTTAATATTTCAGTTTTTTAGGCTCTGACTGAGATCATCCAGTGATACGACAAGCGGAGTCAGTGTGTCTCTTATCGATGCCTGTGTGCATGTGCGAGCTGAAGGATGGAAATTGTAATGATCAAAAGTTGCCAAAACTTAATGGCGATTTTGATAAAGTTTGATCCGATCTAATGAAATTAAATCTACAAAGTTAGTTTTTGGTGTGCAATTACTCAACAGAGATAGTTGCCTTGCAAAAGTATTCAACTTCTATCAACTTTTTCACATTTTCTCCTGTTGGAGCCACAAATTTTACTGTATTTAACTTTTTTATGATTTCACATGTCAGAACAACATAAAGCACTGTATTGTTATCCACTGCGACAGACTGGCGACCTGTCCAGGGTGAACCCCGCCTCTCGCCCGGAACGCAGCTGGAGATAGGCACCAGCAACTCCCGACCCCGTTAGGGAGAAGGGTGACGGAAAATGGATGGATGGATGGATGTATTGTTATCCATCCAGTCATTTTCTAAACCCACTTCCTCCTAGTAGGGCTGTTGCAGTGCTTCCTATTTCCAGTAGGCAGCAGGCTAATGGCAGTATGCTAGAAAGCTTACCCGTCCATCATATGACAACAAACAGGATGGACAACAATGCATGCACACTCAAACAAGAGCAATTTAAAGTGACCAACTATCTAGCGTTCATGATTTTGTATCTTATGCAGAAAGACCGAAGTAAAAACCAAAACTTTCTTGCTGTAAACTCACCTGTGTTGCACAGGTTGCATGCAGCCAACATGATTTTCAAATTAAATGAAAAAGACAGAGTATACAAAAAGCATACCGTGCATTTGTAATCAGACCTCTCTAAAATTATTTTCCTGAATAAAAAGATAATTAGTAAGCAGAATCCACCTGTCTGAAGAAGTCTCATTTGCAGTTTGCCGCAAGTTATGTAATGGGCACAGCAAACATGTGGAAGAAGCTGCGGTGTACAGACACCAAAATTTAAATTTCTGGCCACACGCTGAATGCTAGTTGGAGCAGAAAAACATTCCTAAAATATCCCCATGATGAAACAGAGGTGGCAACAAGTACAGGGAAACTGATGCATGCTACAACTGACAAGAATTTTGTTTAAAAAGACATTATTTCCTCTCCACTTTACAGTTATCCATTACCTTGTGTTTGTCACAAATATAATCCAGAAGAAATGATAAAGTGCAAAAAAGGAAAAAAAAAAATCAGGCTTTTTAAGGTACTGTATGAACAAGTACGTGAAAATAAGAGCAGGCTTTTCCATACCCCTGTTCCTTTCCTTCACCCAAATGATGTATTTAAAAAAATACTTCTTCAGAAACATGGGCTGTGGAGGCTGACATTAGCGATGGGGACGTCTATTCTTGCTGCATCATGTTGAGATAATGTTTTAGGCATGAATAGCTTCAGAGTGGCTAACTCCATTTAGCACAATTTGCACACAACAACAGTCTTATCCAGCATCCCATCAGATCTTGTTTTGTCATCCATCACTTTGAAGACATCTCTTGTGCACCAACATGCAACAAATTTTCTGGTTCTGGACTGATGCATGTAAAAAAAAAAAAAAAAAAAGTAATTCACTGCGTAAATTTTTTATTTAGCTTATTAAAACCTTTGGGATTAAATTTAATACATTTACGGTCCACCCCCACTTCAAATATAAATCCGACAAGGTTTGAAATATCATGGCGTTAACTTTTTAAATTAACCAGGTGACAATATCTAATGTACAAGCAGCAAAAACAACAGCAGCCCAGATATGGCAAGTTTATAATTATCTTTAGTGATTCATCAAGTTCGGGGTTAAATCGCTGCCTCCCCTCAGCTGGAAGCGATGTAGCAAAAAGACAAATTTTTAACGCCTCCTATGGCAGAAGTTGAAATTTAATGTTAGCCATATAACACACGGTGTGTTTGGACTCAGACAGCGCTTGAGGGGATGTACGCCACTAGCAGATAATTAGTTGGTGATTGCATGGAAGCTGATACTGATTCTGCATAATGCTCCAATATTTTTATCGCCTGCTTCATGCAGAATGTACCCTTATCTCACATGCTTCCGTCCACTCGTCTTAAGCCTGTACCTTTGACACAGTGATCAATAGTAATTGACTTAGTGATCGATGTATCTCTTGAAGTTTTTCCATCTGTACCTCCACTTAGTTAGGTCTACATAGCAGGACAGTGCATAGTTTGCTTGAGGGTATCTGCATGTAAATGGTTCGAGCAGCTCCCCTGAGGGTCATATAGGTCGGTTTTATGCTAATGAATGTCACAAAAAGGAACTCTTGCTGGTCATTCTCAAATGCAGGCGTTTACGTGCACACGCACTCACACACACACACCCCCACACACACACACACACACACACACACACACAGTCGAGCAAGTGCACGCATTCGCACAAATCCACACACACAGACCAAGACTGCACACCCACTCAACCCTCGGATGCATTATTGATAAGCTACTAATTACGCTTGTTGCAATTTCAGCTGACCTTTCCCGGGAACATCCTGGATCATTACAAGCCGAGTTCTCTCTTGAAATTGGAAAGGTAATCTACAGTCCAGCGTCCTCGTTCTGCTCCTAACCGAACTGCTGCCTCTATGCCAAACACAATTCAGTGCTAGATGAAGACGTCTTTCTTCATCCCAGAAACGCAGCAGAACATGTTAAGAACAAAATAAAGCAGCTTGGAGGGAAAAGGGAAAATTAGGGAGAACAACTCAAGTAAGAGCAAAACACATCTTTACTTTTTATCAGGTTTCTGTAAAGATAGTTTTGCAGAACTGCAATAATTTTTGCAATGACATGACGAGCATTTCCATTCGATCTTCTGAACTTAGCTGAAAAAGTAAATATCCTCTAGGTGAATTTTTTTTTTTTTCAAGTGTCTGCAAGCAATTATAATGCAAAGCAATAAAGATTACAGAAAGGTACTAATTTATTATTAGTATTGCCAAATATGAAATGTGCTTTCAATGCAATAACAGAGCAATATATATTTACCACCAAATTCTACTTTTCTATATTAAATTAATACGCATTTCTCTTTTTGCTTTCCATATTTTACAAAATAATCTATTATTCCACCTAAAACACACCTACTGGTTGATGTTGCTGCAATCAAACTTAAATAATCTCCACTCCATATGTACAAACAAGCAAATCTAAACATTATCTGTATCTCAACACAACTAATATGGTTACAAATTATATTTTCCAAACACAATTTAACTTTTGATGATTACTCCAGGCTCAACATTATTCAACTACTTCATGACAAGGACCCAGAGTACTTAGAGAAAGCTTTTGCTAAATGTCTATTTAAGAAGCTCTTGCTCGTTCCTTCAAGATGTTGTCATAACAACCTTTCTCTGTTAAGCCTTTAACAACGGTATTGTCAGAGATGCAATGAGAAGTAGTTTGCACGATGAGCTCAGCACTTTGCTAATTGCTGCTGGCTAGTCTGAAGGAGCTGATGGGGAAATTTGTGGGGCAGAAGGGAGGGGAGAAGTTCTGTGAGGCGGGAAATGGGCTTGAGGACTACAGCTTTGAGGAGGAGCTGCATGGAAAATGCAGTGCTTGGTGAGAGCAAGCGTTTAGGCAACCCCAAATGACTGACATGAAACATGAAAAGATTTCTCAAACATGTATGAAAGAATCAAAGTAACACTCCAGGCATGTTTTTGAAGAAGAAATCACAGTAAAACATGATGTAAAGCTAGAAAAATATTTTAGATAATACCTCCCATTTAAGATTATATCTATTTACTGTAACATCTTTCATGACTTTGTTGTGTCACATTGTATTGTTCCATCTGCATTTTCTTACATAGTTTAAGTTACAGGCAATGCAGAATGTGGGAAAAATGTATTTAAACAACAATGGCTTTTTGTCCGTTAGAATGATGTTGTCCTTATTATTAGCTGGAATTGCAATGCATGGAATTAGATTTATATTTTACAGACTTACTCAACAATTTTCCTGCAGAGAACAAAACATGTCGCATAGAAAGCGTCTAAATAACAAGACTGGCTGTTCAGTTTGTGCATATGAAAGCTTAACAGATGATCAACTGATCTGGGAGACGCAAATTACCAAATATTGCTGCCTGAGCACAGACAAGCTCCATTATGGAAACAGAAACAAGATCAATCAAGATGTGTAGGGCAACAAGGAAACTTGTTTCTTATTTTTAATAATAAACTCATTTGGAGTTTCGCCTCCTTCCTTTGATCATTTTGGCATGTAACAACAAAGCTATCGATCTGATGCTTCGGTCCTTTGCATAAATTTACGCAAATGAATGATTTTTGCCTTTGCAAAATGGCATATGCAAAAAACAACAACAAAGTAAAAACACTGCCGCAGCAATATGGAAACACTTCGGTTAAGAACACTGCACCCAACAGCCTGTCAAAGCATGCAAAGTCTACCTTTGATGATAAGATAGCTGAAGAAACAAAGAACCCCATGATTGTGGAGCTACTTGGAGGTTTTGTGGGTTTTTTTCTTCTTCTTTTTTTTCACCTGTTGTTGCTGATAAGTGCATATTCAGGGATGTTGCTTTGTTGACAGGTTATCTGAAGAATAGTCTTCAAACTTCACGACTGCCACACAACTTCACAACTGCTATCTACAGTAAAAGCTTGGAAATACCATGCCTGCATCACAATTCTATTTGTATGATATTTTTATCCAAACACAAAAGATTTTGAACAGCAGGCCTTTGCTCGCTGCTGTACTCAAAGATCAATGAAGAGCAGTCACAAATCTTACAAACTGCCTTCCAAATGTGGGTGTGCAGTAAAATGTCAATACCCACTGAGTGAACCTTCCTCAGTCTTTGATCTGAGAGTTCATTCTATTAAAGTCTGTTTAATCTGTGTGTTGGAGGTGTTTTTTTTTCTTTTTTCTCTCTCTTATTGCTATTACCAGTTTATGTAATCTGACCCAGATAAGAAAAGTGGGTTCTTTTCTCAGTAATTTCAACAGTGCTAATTCAGCTAAAAGCTGTCAGAAAGTACAGTAGTGAAATGTGAGACAAATTTTTACAACAGTTTCCATTTTTTCTAAAACCGTTATTAATTTATAACTAAAACTGTCTTGTCTTACACATGTGCACACACAGGCAGCAACGCATCTTAGGAAGCGGGCCTATTTGCCCTAAAAGTTATTTTACTCCTCCACTGCAATCAGAATTTGTTGGTTATGGGTGCTGACTCTGAACCAGAATAAACAGGCAGACCGCAAAAATGGCTGGGAACAGCAGTTTGCCCGGCGGGGCTGTGAACCAGGTGAGCCGACGCAGGCAAGGACGACACCAGCCAAAGGATTAATGGTCTCAGGGGGACGACAAGGTAAGCCCACCGCTCCTACTTGACATCTTTGTACTTGTAAGAGCACAGAAATTAGCCAGGCAATGCGGTAAGTAATGGACAAGGTGCTTCCATCAGTCCCATTTAACAATGCATGCAAAGCCAACAGAGGAAAGTGCAAAGGGAGAGAGAAAGAGAAAAGTAAATGCTCTCTCTTGGGCATGAGTGCAGAGCTCCATGGAGCAGTTTATTACTTAAGGTGTAGTGTGTGAATTTAACAGAAACATTAAACACATCAGGCAGATATAACGCTCAATTTCTGGAGGGTTTTTCGAATAAAGCTCACACCGCACGGCCTAGTTTTATTCCTTGTTCAAGTCAGAAAAGTTTTGCTTATAATGCTGCACTTAAACAGCAGCATGCTCTTTATGACTGACATACACTCCCATTTAGAAGTTTACATACACATATTGTGGCAGGTTTTTAATACTTTTCCTGTGGAAATTAGAGACTGAACTTGTTCTTTCATTTGATTTTAAAAACACAAATCGGATGCTTATGTTTGACTATAAAATCTACACTGGGTCAACATTACATTAAATACATTACATCTAAAATATAAGTGCATATACCTCTGTTATTGTTTGGTCATGTAACCCTCAGCAGGTTGCACATCGACAACATTGTTTTACATCCATTTACAATCTGTGTGCATAATTCTGGCTGGATATTTGACTCTTCTGGGTAAAATTATTAGGGCAGATTTAAATTGGCATAGGTCTGACTTTAAATCATAGTTCAAAATGTCAAAAGGCCAGAATCTTAGAAGGCCAAGACAGAAGCTTAACATTAGTCTGCCTTGGTCATTGCAAGGACAGACTTGATTTGAGCTTCTGATCATCATCCTGCTGAATCAGGCAATTTTAACACATTTCAAACCACTAATTTGTTGATTTAAGGATTAGGGATAAGAATTTGGATTCTGTTCTCCTTCTCGTTATTACGCCCATAGTGCTCCAGTACTACTTAAAGCAAGTAAGACCCAGAGATGTGAAAGTTTTTCCTCCAAACATGTTTCTTGTCACTGAAGTGAAACAGCTATATTGTCATCGTTTTGGTCATAATTTATTTTATTTTTTTTTTTTCAGAGAACATTTGGTTTTGGCGTGGATAAAGCAAACTATGAACACATTTTCTGGTGTGGTTTCACTGAGTTTTTGCCTTAATAATCTGACAAAAAATTGTGGACTATGCCTAAACCTTTTCTGAGATTTCCCCATACACTTGTTCCTAAAAGGTTAAAGTTATTTTGAATACTCCAACTTGCAAAACATATTCCAAGCAAAAAAATGTAAAATGTCATTCTAAATTAATGAGACATGCATATATAATGAATGCCTCCACAGTTTATTAAACGTAAATTACTGAGAAGAGCTGTCAATGTTTAACATCAGTGGTTCTGGGTTAGTAAAAGGAAGGCTGCATGCTTATCTGTACTAATGAATAGATTAATTCATGTCAAAGCACCACATGAAATTTTCAAAGCAGATTTCCACTTTTACACTTATTTTCTTTGTCAAATTTTGTGTTCCAAATTTCAATGATTTCCAACAGAATTTGTTTACAAACCCAGAACACTTGGGTGAGAGTCTGCAGTTTCAAGTGCTTTCTAAATAGCACTGGATTTGAAAGAAGGACGAATGAACAGAATGGGACAAAAGCAACACAGCTTGCCCTGCATAAAAAGTAGTCCTTGTCACACAACAGCAGAATTGGGAAATTAGTTGGCAGGTTTAAAGATTCAAACAGTAGCAACTCATATATACATGGTTTTGCTCTACTCCAGTATATTACTGCTGCAGGCAATAATGTTAATATTTTTTGAGAAAAATTTATCTTCATTTGTGTCATTTCTTGCCAAATTCAGTCAATGCAAACAGCAAACATTTTGCAAATTTTGATCTAAAAAAATTCTGCAACTTAGAAGAGTCTAAGCTCCTAATATTTCAAGATGCCCAAAGTATGTTTTACTCAACAACAACAGAATAATGATTTCTTTAAAAAAAAATTAAAAATACAAAATTTACTATCCTTTATCACTATTTTTACAGTTTCCTCATTTTTATGACATTTTCTACAAACCTTTAACAACTCAGTGTAGACAATGCAGAATATTCTGTCTACTTTTTACCTAATCCATAAACAGTGATGAGGGATTATGTATTACGCATGTTTTGTCATGAGCAATAATAAAAAGCAAGCACCAGATGTTCATATACTGTATCACACAGACACAGGAAGGGTCCCTTCACTCAGAAGGCATTCACTCCTGGGTACAGACAAAAATCAGTGACTGATAAATCCAATGGCACTGCACAAAGCTCAGAACTTTAACACACAAAGATGATTACGAGACAAATAAGTGTCAGATGTACATATATTTCACAATTCCCCCATTTCTTTCCTGGATGCAACAATGTGTTTCTATTTCTACCACTTTGATTAGTTCCCGAGATATCCATTCAGGACTATTCAAAACACAGAGTCACAACTGATGTCAATCATTTGCTCAATTTAGGAGGGCTCCAGTAAAGGCCATTGTTGTTAAAACCAACTGCACAACAAAGTCTTTGTGGAAAAAAAACAGGAGCTCCAAGGTTTGACAGAATCCAAAATAAAGCACTTTCTCAGGATTTAAACTCTGTAAATCACAAATTAGGCAGCGAGATCATTTTGTTATTTTGCAAGTGTAAGAAGGGTAGTCCAAAAGCATTCAGCACTAAGTCATGATATATGGATAATACAACCATCCAAACATAAGTAGTATCGTTAAAATACCCAAATTCAATGCTTTCTACAACCACTGTCCAAACTGTTTCCCCTGGGTTCCTTTTTAACACATGTCCACCCAAATTGGAGCCAGCGGTCAGGAGTACCTGATGGTCTTTAGCAACAAAACAGGCTAGCAGAGATGCAGGCGTGAGGGTTGATGTACTCTCTCAGCTGTTTAAGGCAGAATTTTGTCCCAACACACTGGTTCCCACTAATGACCAGGGGCTCCTGAATCCCCCCATGTCCCTCTGGGACAACTGCTGATGCCATCCAGAGCTTCACAGTGGGTTTTAAAGAGGACGGTAGCTGAGTTGGCTACGCTCCTACCAAGCGGAGCAGCGACTCTGGGATGGGGACAGGAGCGCTTGTTGTGCCAGCAGGGTGGCTAAGCCTGCTGAAACCCTGTCCAGCCAATTACTCCTACCGAATTCCAAGCGAGTTGCCTAATAAAGAAACTGGGGACCACACACTGCTGGGTCTCTTGCAGGTTTGAAGGTGGGCAGTAGTAAACCTTCACATTCCGTGGCATTTTTCTGTCAATTCTGGCAGTAAGAATGAATTGTAAAAAAAAAAAAAAAAAAAAAAGGTTTTAGTTAACTTTTCTTGAAACTAATTTATTTAAAAATGACAAATTTCTTCCATCTGCTCTCACATAGCCTCTGGTTCAGCTTACCCTTTAGACTACTTGCAAAAGCAGAAAATGGTGTATGAAAAAAAGAAGTGAAAATAGCAAAGCCGAGTGAGGGTGGATGCCTATAGTTAAGGTACCTAATCATTCTGTCCACGTTCATACTGTTCCGATAAGCAGCACAGTGCCTCCAGTGAGCCTTTCCTCTAACCGCGCCACACACACATACGTGTTATTGCAGCTAATTTGTGCAAGTTGTGCAGTAGTTGCACACCATTTAGAGATACGCTTAGAATTTAGCTCAGGAGCCGGTGGACCGTGACGCGGCACTGTGGTCAAAATCAAAAGAGCTGCAACAACCCAGGAGAAATAATTTTAAAATACATATTGTTCCAGCCATTGTTGTTCTCTGTCAGAGCTGCTGAAGCAGCAATCAGCAGAAGTGATATTGGAAACGCTTTGTGGCAGCTTTGGATAAACATTAAATTGGAATTAGTTTTCTGCGCAAGAAAACAACACCCAAATTAAGTGTAATTAAGTTATTTCATTTAATGTTGCAAAAATGACTGATTTCTTTTGGCATTTGTAAAATGCAATATGAACAAATCGGATCAAAGAGAAGTGAGGAATTACACGGCTGGCAATATTCGGGTACTTGTGACGACTTCTCTGCTGCTCCCTTTCCTCTCCGTGTTTACAAAACAAATTGTGAAAATCCACCGCACCAACTTTCCTCTAACAATGTGTTTTCAGACAGAGAAAAACAAGAGAGAATCAATAGAAGCTGTGCACATGTATAATTTGCAAGGCCAGCACCTCCAACAAAGATTTTTTATTTTTCTTCCTTCTTGTTGGTTTCAAGGATATTGCACAATTTTGTTGGAGGTAGGCGGCTATTTTCACCAAATCCTGGCTCCGGGTCAGCCCAAATGATTGAATCTCTGTAAGCTCTGTGGGTGTACACAGTACTGTCCCTGTGTAAACAGGAGGCCTGAGTGTGTACTTCATGCTTCTGTGCTTGTTATGTTTACATCTGTGCTCAGGCTCTGCTGGGATGTTCTGACAAACTATATCTCGAAGAGCTCATAAACACACTACACCGGTGGTAAGATAAACCTTATTAATTGTGAGCATAGCACTGCCTAAAATCTCTCCCAACACAATGTGATTCAGGTTGTGTGTGTGTGTGTGTGTGTGTGTGTGTGGGTGTGGGTGCGTGTGCGTGTGTGTGTGCGTGTGCATGATTGTGTCAGCTTGGTTGGCAGGCGGTGAGTTTGTCTTGACTAAAGCCTGTGTGAACCAGCTGGGCCCTCTTGGCTCCCAGACCAGTCAGAACAGAGCACATGGTCTCACCCCACTCTGAAAGGTGCCATTCAGACTCAACCAGCTAGACATGGAAACAAATATACACATGCAAAACGCTTATATATATATATATATACACACACACCAGTACTCACATGCACACAATCTAGCCCCCCAAAATCCCAGAATTCAAGAGTATAGTTTGCTTTCTACACAAAGCTGCTTCATCTGTTTTATTCCAGGACTAATGTTTAATTCCATTTCAAGAACAGTAGGAAAGGCATTTGAAAGTACAGAAAGCAAACAGAACATCAACATAAAGACACGGCATATATCCTGCAACCTACCTGTCAGTGATTGACATACAGGAACAGCCAAGGGTCACTGATGCAAATTTTTCCTCTACATTACATAAAAGCAAATTTTCTTTCAGAAGACCATGAGTAGAAATCAATTTTTAATCACTGCCTGTCAAACTGCACAAACACTTGGTGTTGTATTGACAAAATAAGTCCTGAGGCAGGTGGTATTACATCTGAAAACATACAGAGGCACAAAATGACAAAGAGGCAAGATGACCAACTCCGTTTTGCATCCAAAGTACAGCAACGTTATGTCTATGCCACATCATTAGTTCTCAGGGGATGCTTAAACTGGGTGATCTTTTGGCTTGAAGCTGCTGATTCTGTTATGCTGTGCTGTGAGAAGATTCATTCATGCATTATCCAACAGAGGTATTTACATGAAACAGCACATGTGGTCCTCATATCCTATATCACTTTGTTTTTCACATTTCAAATATTTTATCACACAAAACTATGAGGACACACTTTTTCCGTCTGTTTGGTATTTCCTCGATTGCTTCATTCTATCATCTGCCACAAAACTGTTGGACATGCAACATAGAAAATGTTTTGATCAAATAAAGATTATTTGCAGTCTGCTTTGAGGCCAAGCAAGGACACTGGGTATACATCAAATATCTGCAATAAAGCCAATAGTAGTCACATCAGATCAACACAGGTGATGGGGAGCGTCTTTCCCCCCCGTGGTTACCCATCCTGATTTTGTTCTTGACTTTTGGAAATTTATTTACTCTTAGTGGTTTCTGCTAGTGTTTTTGCTTCCAACTTACTTGTAGTGTTTGTTGGGTGACATCTTGGTTGATACCTTAATACTAAATTGGCTTCTGAACTGAAAAGTTCAGATTAATAATAGTTTGCACATTCTATCACAACATATAACATCAGATGATGGCTTTTAAGGTGCAAAAATCTAGATATTAAGGAAACAAGTGGTATCAGGATTGGGACATCTCTGAAACCAATCAGAAAATAAGTAGGAACTTACAAGAGGACAGGCATTCTGCTTTACACAATCAGCTTTGTCGTTTAACTTAGTAAAGAGACCAGAAAGGGGCAGCAACAGATATTGTTGTTTTATTCCCATTCTTACAAATGTCATTAGGTCAGAGTATTTGTAATTGCAATGTTTGCTGCTCTCTGTTTCATTATTCAAACACTGCGCTTGTGTACAGAAAAAATGCACCGTTGTCACTTTGTACTGTCAACATTGGTATTCGGCAAAATCCATGAACATTTGAGCTTGGGCCATATTTGGCAGAGAAGCCATTTGCTCCCAGAGATTCGTTCCATCAGGCTCTTTGGGAAGAGGTCACCGAGGTGGGTGGAGATAAAGAGACGTGTTCTGCAGTAAAGGCAAAGAGGAGAAGGAGAAGAGCAAGAGCAAGATGTTGGGGGGTCCAGGTCACGTGATTGAACTCAAGACCTTGTGCTTGAGGTAGTGCACTTCCCCTGAGCTACATTTACCCTTTAGCTGCAGTCAGGCAGAGCGGTTTGGGTGGACGTAGGTAGGTGGGGGTGTAAAAGGCAATGTGGAAATGATAGAGAGAGGCTAGATGAGTGAGCAGGAGAGAGAATATTGCATCAAATCCTAATGTCAGATCAGAGCGGAGCTGAATGGTGAGCCAATCTCTCCTGCCAACAGCGTACAAATATGCATCTGTATCAGGGGTAAAATATTGTGATCTTTGATTATTCTCTCTTTCACCTTTCATTAATGTCACCCAGATAGAAAGTAAGGCAGCTTGACATGCCCACAAGAGCGAAGAAAGGATTTCACAGACAACACTAGTGAGATAGCACAGGTTTTTGACAGAACCCTTTGTTTCCTCTGTCTTATTGCTGCACATTGCCTCTATGCAGTTGTAGGTCACACTCATTTCATGCGGAGATACAGCTCTCAGCTGGCTGTTTTCACCATTTTATGTGCCGTTTTGTGGGCCAATGTGATAAGAATGAAAATAGGCTATTGCCCCCATCATAACCAATGAAGATTACATGGGCATTAAAAAGTATTTTACATAAAAATGTGTTCTTGCCAACAAATTCATGCATAAAAGTTTAATTCAGCCAAAGGAACCAAAACGAAAAAAAAATCTTAAACTGATATACACTGACTGGGGACACCGTTATGATCAGGCAAAGTTAATAATGCTCATCTCTTTACTACTGCACAATGCTGTTGCATTGGGAAATATTAGGCAGGAAGAAGGGACATTTTGTCCTTGAAACTGTTGAGTCAAGATCAGGAAAATAGGACAAGAGAGTAAAGATTTAAGTCAGTTTGACAAGAGCCAAATTGTGATGGAAAGATGAATGGGTCAGAGCTCCCAGCGGGGATTCCAGGTCTGCAGGAATAAGTAACTATCTATCAAAGGTACAATGAATGGGGATCCAGCATCATGGACAGGCAAGGCTAAATGATCCACTTGTGTAGAGCACATAGGGCCATTTAGTTAACAGTCTAGCTGTAGCTCAAATTACTAAATTAGTTGATGCTGATTCTGAAAGTAAAGTGTTAGAACACACAGTGTATTGGATTTTCTTAGGATTGCATCATCACCACAGTCCAGTCAGGGAGCCTTTGAACCCTGTCCAGGACCAAAACAGTTGATATGCAAACATCTGGTCTTGATGGTAATACGAGGCCTCGTATGATCAATCGTGTTATTTGTCTCACATGGAACATTTGCTGTATGTATATTTACACATGGCATCAAAATGCAGTGTGGGAATAAGGCAAGCCTGAAGTGGCAGTGTGATGCTTTGGTCCATGTTCTGCTGGGAAACCTGGAGTCGATACAATTACACATACTACACTGCTGCAAACCGTTTACATAAACATTCTTCAATACATGTAGTACTCCGTCATGCTCTTGTGGCAAGGCCATATGCACCCTCACAAAGCAGCTATTGTTCAGGAGCACAACAACAATTTTAAGTTGTTGACCTGGCCTTCAATTTCCCCAGACCGCAATCTAATCATCTGTGGCTTATACTGTCCTAACAACTCTAATTATTGGAAGCCGCACCCAACACCTGGCGAAACCTCGACGATCTAGTGCAAACTTCTTGGTGCCTGATACCACAACTCACCTTGAGGAAACTAGTGCAGAGTTCGATCAACACAAATTACCCAAGACAGTCCTAATGTTATGTCTGATAGGTTTATTTTTTATAAAATGTAAGTTTCTATAGAATATGAATACAAAACAGAATTTAATGGCAATGCAGTAAATTTTCTTCCTTTGGACTTTTAATACCTAAATTTGCCTTAAATATGAAACAGGGACACACTCAACCCAGCAAAGCTAAGAGTTGAGTGAAACTCCAACCATAATAAAATCACATCATTTTAAGTCTGCACTGTTGGTCTGCGTGTGGCAAATCTAGTCGGCAGGGTCACTTTGTTTACCATAATGAAATGAAAAGCTACAAATAAAGTCCTGTTTCACAGTCATGCAGAGATCCCATTTCTCAAGATAAATAATTCAGATTGTACATGCTGGCAGGCCGAGAATAGAATCCTAAAATAACAAGAGGGAGGAGGGATGGAAGAAAGAGGGTAGGAGAAGATTGTGAGGTAACTATCTAAAGTGGCTGACAGCCAGCAAGCCAGGGACTTTGGCATCCCAAAGCACCTCAACCTCCAGTCTCTCCTTGCATCTTTCCTGATATTCTTATATGGACATCATTATTTCTATCACACACGATAAAGCTGATGTCTTCCTGTCTTGTGTCTTGATTAAACATGTCTTTCCTATAAGTGGCTGCTTCTCTTGCCGTCAGATATGTTCTGTTAAACTGAGCTGCCATAGATTAAAAAGGCAATTTCCCATTAAGATGCCAAATCACCAAAAGTACGCTTAACCCTGAACAGCAAAAGTAGGACGGTCACAGTGGTGCTTCAAGGTTTCACTTTAACATTCAGGAATCAATCCATGCTTCCAGTCCAGCATATTAGGTTGATCTGTGCCAGCAGCCCAAGCAAGCAGCTGTCCAGGGCTGTACCTTTCCCTGAAGCAAACTGCGCCAGCATTGCTCCTCGATTCTCTGATAACATTAATGCTAGGCCGATGTCCCTGAACCAGTTCAGGCATTTTCTTAATATTAGAACTGACGACTGTACACTTTTCTCAGTCCCTGTCGAATTTCTTGAAAGTCCCCCGTGGCTTTTAAGAGCAGCCTTAATATTGACCCACAATATCTTTCACATCAACAAGAGTCAAGCTATTCCCATCCCTAATGGTAGAAAAATCAATAGGTAACGAATGGGTTTATTTATATTTCATGCAATGGTGTGTCATGTTTTGCCTTCTGTGACAACTTTATTGCTATGGGGCATATGGGCATAAGAGAAAGAACATTTGGGGTATCGCAATGAAAACAAAAATTAAATGTACATTTTGGATCTCTCTCTTTTATGTTGTCAATTTGCAGCAAACGACATCTGTTCCAGATGGGGATCTCCTCCTTATCTCAGCAGGGCTCTACTTCTGTCATTAGTCTAAGTCAACCTCAGTAGGTACACTAGTATGAAAAGACAATTTGGTTCTCAGATCTCATCTTATAATTCCCCCTGTTATCAAAGTGCTGTTTGAAGTTCATGTTTTATAAGAGAGATTTGCGTGTCAGGTCAGAATTTAAAAGGCAATGCTTCAAACTTTGAGCAGAAGCATGTTCAACTTCGTGCTCCTACCGTGACGGAAACTTTTGCCCTATATATTTTTTTCATCAGGAATTTTCTTTGAGTTAAGAGGCAATGTGATATAAATTCAGTTCCACGCTCAATATTATGCACTTGGAAGTTCTTTATATAAATGTTTTCAGTGTATGAAAACATTGACAGTTTGTCTGGTAAAGTGTCAGCAATTAATATCATCCATGTATATAAGTGAGTGTGAGCACTTTTAAGCTTAACATCCTTTTTCTATGCTTGAAATTTTCAACAAAGGAAGTAATTATTGAATGGATCTGTTGTGTTGGCATAGTTGACTAATAAAGATCCTTTCCAATAAAGGCTACTGGCTGACTGCATTCTGTAACAAAAGCATAGGAGAAGTTCCCTTAACTTTAAAACCATTTCCATAGCAGTATTTTGCGTAGGCAATTAATAAAAGGGCAACAAAAAATATAGCAAGCATGTAGTCCAAAGCTTCCAGTCAGTGTCATGCTAAAAAGTTACTTTGCAATTTATGGCGAGTATGAGTTGCAGTTATTCACCTCTAGTTCCAAATCTAAAATATTTACGTAATCATAGATTTTGGAGTTGGTGACTTTACAACAAATGCTTTTTGTCTTGGGCAGTTTGAGATTTCTAAAAACAATTCATAAAATTTTTTGGCATTAAAACCACAGCAGACAAACAAAGATCAGAATATATCAACATATCAAACCAAGACTGGATTGGGCTTGGAAACAATAAAACATTTTCTGGCAAAATGTTGCTTTGGCCTGTTCCTGTGAACCCAATATCATGCATCGGCTGACTGCATGATTGAGATGTACTGCATAGTTACGTCTCTGATACGGAGTGGCATTGAAAGTCATCCTTGACTATTAGGAACTGATAAGATGAGATGGGCCTGAAAGAAAGTCACATGATCAAGCATGTCAAGGAAGAATGACTGAAAGAACAAAATAAATGCACTACATGTAATGGTTAGATGAAAAACCAAATACTAAAAGGTATATGAACCATTGGGAAGCCAGGGCAGACTGACCAAAACCATACAGACACTTGTAGCCAGCGGTAACTTTGAAATACAGCAGTCAGAAATGATTTTTCTGAATAACGTTTAAAGCCTCTTCTTCCTTCATGCACCAAAGCAAAGGTTACCCCAATCATTGTTTCGGCTGCAGTGGTTTTACAGCTCCGGAATGACTGCTTCTCTCCCCATTACCTCTGCACTCCTTTGATTGGCACATGGGTGGAAATAGGGCTGCCAGAGAGTGGGTGGGTGGGTAATCATGGGATTGTGTGTCACAGTGTGTGCATGCTTGCAGTACTATTTGTCTTTTCAGCAGGTGAGATGGAAAAGGCAGGTGAGACGTGGTGGGGTTTAATTTAAAGGGCTCATTGCAATGCCCACTGAACCAATAGTGACATTCCCAAATGATGCATCAGAGGCATGTAATTTCATGGTTTTCTTTTCCTTCGCTATGTCCAGTGTTCTTGTCTGCTGTCGTTTTCACGGCAAACCTTTTAATTCATATACAATACATACAGGAGGAGCAATCATGCAACATTTCTTGATCCTGTAGGAGTGCTAATCTCTCTTTAATCCGCTGCTTCCATATCTGCTCTTGAATCATCTGTTTGGAACAGGTGTCCTTTCCAGTCCAGCGGTGCAGTGATTTAAGAGAAGTGACTGACAGTGCGAGAGACAGAGGGCGATATTAGAGGCTAATGGAGTTAATATCCTGAGATGTAGATAAAAGGCAAGGAGAGACTGAAAAGGGGAGAGATGGAGAGCAACCAGAGTTACAGGAACTGTAATGAATACAGATCTAATTTTACAGCCTTCTGTTATTGTTAAGGTTTAAAAATGATAATTCAACAGGCAAGGGTCGAGGTGCCTGTACAGAGGTATGAATACTAACCAAGTGTGGGTTTAAAAGAACAGAAATACATGGAAAATGATCTGTGACTTGATAGTTTAGGTAGATGCATCCAGCTAGGACAGACAGGACTATACCTGATAACTGGCCAGATTATCAGTCTCTGTCCCAACACACACACCAGCAGAGAGAAGATGATTCCCCAAGAGCTTATTGCTCAGAAAAGTGCTCAGATAATGTGTGCATCAATGGGCTATCTGTTTAGAACATCCACCATGCATTCCATACCATGCCACGTATCAGAGAAGTATCTATTTAAAGTGGGGAATAACTATGGAACTAAAATGCTATGATTAACTTTGTTTGACATAATTTAAGTAAAAAAAAAAAAAGATGTGAATGCTACATAATTGCCTTTTTCCACCCTGGGACTGGTTATTGCTTGAACCTGGTCCGCCTGCCCTGATGTTCCTAATAAAATATCCGGAGTTGAATCAGCTGACTCATGTCTTCTTGATCAGAACAGAACACAAAGTTTTTCAAACTGTAATAATTTTATAAGATTTTGGTTCTTGTGTTTTTATGACTTTCATCTGCTGAGTTTACTTTATACTTACATAGCATAGTTTTTTTTTTAAAACTGCATTACCACAATTTGATGTGCATTTAAGTGTCTATATTAAAAATATTCAAATTTAGAAGTTAATGTTTTATTTAAATGGAAGTGGCATATTGGTACACTTTTCCTATGCAACTGCTCCTTTGCTCTCCAGAGTTGAGAAATGTAGCTTAATTGATTCTGACCGCAACAGATCAAGAGTGAAAGATCTTGTGAAAAGGCTGTGTGAAACTGGTGAAAGGGTTTCACTCAGTAAAATGATTCCAGTTTGTAATAACATGAACTGAAGGGCAGTTAGAAGAAGAAGATGACAGCATTGTTCCCAAAGAAACATAGTAAAGCTTGATTAGAATTTCCAAATGCATTTAGTGACACATAACTTGATTTTTGGAGAATATGATGTTCTAAATTCAAACTTACTAAAAGATTAACCACTGCGGGTGTGACACACATTAATATTATTGATAATAATTCAAACTGTTGCTTATTCTGCTTCATTTCCAACTCTGCACCACAATCTGCTCAGGTGTGTTGATAAATGCTGAGATGTCATGCATAGAGATGCAGACTTGTTGAGTAAAGTTGTGTCACAGAAAGAAATCTAACTTTGAAATAATTCAGCTCTCAGTCACCAAAATTTTCTGTTCTGAGACCGACAGAACCACTCTAGACTTGAGTCACAACGTTGTTAGACGTGTGCAACATCAGAACCATACATGGTGGATGCACAAACAGATTTTTTCATCATAACTGTGACATTTTTTCACATCCCTACATATTTTTTATTTATTTTTTAATGGCCAAATATTTGGCAAGTTAGTGGAGAAGGATGTTGGTTCACCCTTTCTCATTTGACAATTTAAATTTACATTTATAATGGCGTCAGACTTTCCGATGTGTTTTCAAAAATACTGAAATTCACACAGACTGAAACTCACTAATGACTCCATTTGTGTAATTTTTTTAAGGAATATAGAAGGCTCTAATGAATGCACGTTTAACTATAAAAACTGAATATTTACTTTATTTTTGTGTGGTATATAGAGGTCCATTTCATTTATCTAGATTTTGCTTTTCTCTGATTAGGTTTTATTCAGTCCAAAGCCATTTCTTGTCTTCGCCCTGTTATTGAACAAAAAAAAGGGCGTTTTCTGTCTACAAGGGGCTTTGTGGAGCAAAACTGGGACACACGATTCAGTACTGGGGAGAGACCAGACAGAGAGTCGGAAGCAAGCTCTGAAAATTTGGCAAAGAAATGACCAAACCCCCAGTGGTGTGTCTTGTTATCTTAGCAGAAGAAGTTATTACAATGTTGTACCTTACAGTAACTCGATAAACAGTGTAATTATATCCTACTCTAATTCAAGCTGAAGTGGACATCGGAGATTTTACCGATTATTGACGAGTGTGGTATTTATGTGAGTGTATACACATTTCCATGTGTACATGTGCTTCAGTTTGTGTTAATCTCCTCCCATCTGCTGGTGGACCTTCTCTCCCTGTTCAGAGGCCTGTGGTGCCCCGCCCGATCTGCCAAGCCTGACCTCGCAGTGTGCGAGTCGGAGAGAGTGTGTGCGCCCAAGCTTGTGTGTGGGTTGCTTGATGAGCCCCGTTCCTCTTGAAGTGGTGTCATTAAAGCAAAAAGAAGAAGCAAACGGGTGATTGCAGTGATTTGGCAAAGGTTGCAAAGAATCTGTCTTCCAATCAGAGCCCTCGCCTGGCCCCTTCAGCTCCACTGCAATCACAGAGCACCGAGTCTGACGAGAGTGTGCATAACTTGCGCACACACACACACACACACCTCGCTATAGCTTATCAGCTTAAGGTATGAGCTTGGCCTTTTCTGCAAAAGCTGTTGGACCATTTTCACATCACATAAATGAGTTTATCACATAAAATAATCTGTGCAGAGGAGAAAAGGCATGAATCAATAACGTTGAATTATTGCAACAGTACTTTTTCCATTATTGAGGAATATTTAAAGAACTAAGGAGACTAACGGTATTCAGCCATTGATGCACAATGGGGAAGATTGCAAGTCTCAGACAAACTGTGAAGTATTTAGGTTGTAACATGGTAGGTGGGTGTTTTGCTGCAGGAGAGACTGGTGCACTCTACAAAATAGATGTCATATGGAAAGGACATTATCTACACATATTGAAGCAACATCTCAAAACATTATCAAGAAATGTAATGTGTCGTCTTATATGGGTCTTCCCAATGACAATGATCCTACGGTTACCGAGGTTACCAAAATGTCTGACCCAAAACACAGTTTAAAGGCAATTCCAAAATATACTAACAAAATATGTGTGAACTTCCCTTGAAAACTGTCTTTATCATTAAACTGAAATTAAAGAAATAACAATATTGTTGGTAATCCCAACTGACCCTTAAAGAAAGGAAACTTCTTCTCACAAAAATCTTTACAAAATAACAAATTATTATTATTTAAATACATATATGGTATAATGATGCAGATACATATCAACACACTTCAGAGGAGAGTTCACACAAGTGTGTGCAAGAATTTCTTCCTGGTTACTTCTAATAACTGAATAACATTAGCAGGTCAATCTATGATTATTCCCACAAGAACTCCAACAACTATATTCACTGCCTTAATGTTGTTGTTTTTTTCTAGATGGATATGAAAGAATCTCACAATGTTCTTCCACTATAACCTCATGCCATTAGTTGGACTCCATTTCTTTTTACCACTAACTCTTTGTATGTTTTTCTTCATGCCTAAAATCATTATTCATGATAGACCCCTACTCAAATGTGCTAATATGATTTTAATTAGTACTCAGAGTCAATAGGAAAAACCAAAGAGAGAGAAAAAAGGTTTCATGAATCACATATAAAACCAAACACTAAACTGACCTGCAGTCAGTCGTTCCCCCTCAGAGTTGTAGTTACTATAATGAGAGTGGCATAGGAGATACATACAAAAGGCCACTTCTTCCCCATCTCCATCCCTCTCTCAAAGAAGACAAGTTTGTTTCTCAAGGTGATTGTTGCAGTGATAAGGGAGAGGGTGTTATTAAGGGTGACAGCGAAGGGGCTGAGAGGCAGCGGCTGACTGGATAACCTTGTCCCCATCCCTGCCTCGCTTCCTTCTGCATGATCTCCACCACTGGCCTGCCCTGCCTGCTTGCTTGTCTGAACACAATCTGCTGGCTGGAATTACCTCGCAGCCCCAGGAAAACTAAACATGATTTCTGACCTTTCCTTTCTGTGTTCAACAATAACCTTTGCTGATCCGCCTACGCCACGAGACCACTGCAACGAGTGAAGGGGACGGAGCGGGAAAAGGGTGTGCGTGTGTGCGCGCACGTTTGCTTCTTCAAATGCTATTCAAGATAAATGTGTGTTTAGCTGAATATGTATATTTATAGGCGGATACCGAGGGGAAGTAACTTAAAATAACTTACCAGCCAAACAATACAGTAAGTGCTTCCGAGGAGAAGTTGGTGATTTTATGTCTGTGGATTTATGTCTGAATTAGCCGAGAGTTTTTTTTAGTGTTCCTCCGCGTGGCTTTCTCCAGGTACTTCCTCCCATAGTTAAAAAATCTGCATGTTAGTTTAATTAGCCAATCTAAATTACCCCGAGGTGTGCCTGTGTGCATGCATGACTGCATGCTGCCCTGCGATGAATCTGTCCATGGTGTACCCAGCCTTTCAGCAACTGACTAAAGGCAAAGGCCCTCTCCACGATCCTGCAACCACAAAGCAGGTGGAAAAGATGGTTGGATAATTTTGTTTTAGGTTACACTCTTCATCAACAAACTGGATGCTGCTAAGGGATTTTGGAGTAACTTTAGGTATCCTAAACAAAACTAGAAGGATTCAGAACACCTTTACATATTAGATAAATCAGTACCACTTCTGCATCTCGATTGCAATAAATTCAATATACATTCTCCTTGCTCACGTAAACAGAGTGCAATCTTCTAGAAAACATTTTGCTGAAGTTCCGGCTACTGATAGTTGTGTTTATTGACATCTAATACAAGGTTGAATCTTAAGTCAAAGTTGCCCAACTTCTATTAAAACACACACAAGTGATACAGACAATATCTAAAGTATTTGATGAAATAAGAGAGACCATCTATGGTACCATATATGTTTGAACTTATCAAACTGGGGAGAATGCAACCTCTAGTGATAAAAAAAAAAGTAGAAGCAGAGAATGTTAAGCCTGTGATGTTTCACAGATTTGGCAATGACAGCGTATTGGTTTTAAGATTTTGTTTACTTCCTGCCAGCTCATATGCTGATTATAGCACAGAAGTTGCTATCGCGTTTTGCTTGTAGCAAAAAAAATAAATAAATTTAAAAAAAAAAAGATTTTGAGACGCCATGTTTGTAGAGATTATGCATTTTCCAGCTAGCTAAACTCATTACATCATTAGTCTGGGTCTCTTCTTGTTCTTTGCCTTCTCAGCATGTTTGGTGTTGGTATTATCATTAGTTGTTTGTTAGATAAGGCTAATTGATCTCCACCTACCCTGCATATTACTGAAATGTTGTGATCTACTTGTTCCACTGACTGTGCAAAACTGCTACATGCTCAGCACAATTTGACCCAGAGGAGCAAAGCATATCCCTAAAGAAATTATTTCATCATCTCTTACTCCGTGTCTCTCATCCATAAAACCTAATTCCCCTCACCCCTCCTCTTTAAAAGATGCTACTTCATGCTGATGTGAGGGTAAATGTTTGCAGGCGGAGTGACCTGAACACCCCAGGCGGTTCTGTGGAGTTTGCTGTCTGAACTCTTGGTGAGCGAAGGCTCGTGTATCTGTATTGTTTGTGTAAGAGCTCCACTATAGGGGATTTGGACAAGGCACACAAGCTCTGAATGTGGAACCCTGAGCTGGCCTCAGCATTGGATTAGTTCACCCTGATCCCCACCACCTCTGAACATGCTCCCTACTATTTCAAGATCTCTCTATTTATGCCCAGCCAAGCACATTGTGGTCAGTAATCTATTGTTCTCTTCTCTCTAAAGAGAAAAGATATACACCTCATCCCTCTCACTGGTTTGTCCATACTTTTCTCTGTTTATTTTGCACTTGTTCTTTCTCTCTCCATCTCCTCCAGATAAATTCCCTTCCCTCACCTCTTTACTCTTGCCCTTCCCCTTTCCTCTGCTCATCTCCCCTTACTCTAACTAACTCTCTCATTTTATTCCTCCTGACTTCTCTAAAGGGGATCAGTAGAGCTTTCAGGCCTTCCTGCTTTGGTCATTACCGAGCTGCCCTGACAAAAAAAAAAAAAATAAAATAAATAAAAGCTTGCCTTTTTAGAGAAGAAAAAACAGACGCACACTGCTGATGTTTAATACATAGGCTATGTTTTGTGTTTTCAAAAGATAAGTTTGTTATCAAAACCTTAACATACACCAGTAACAACAGCTGAAGCTCTGCTCTCTCAATTTCACAGTTTGATCTCTTGCTGAGGATCTCCTCTTCTTTGTTTCATCACATCTCAAATGTGGAGATGTGATGTGGATCGTAACAAACATTGCTGTTTGTTACGATCCAACAAAACATTGCTGATAGGCTGACAGTTCTGAACACAAGTCTGGCAAAGAAAAAAAAAAAAAAAAAAACATTAAAAAATCCAGTGAGTAAATGCGAATCCAGTTTATGGAAATGTTCAGTAGAGTGCTGGCCATATTTATTATATTACATTATAAATGTGTAAAAGCCTCTATAATCAATACTCATTTTACCACTAATATCCATCTGTTAACTGCTCCTGCTTATCCTTGCTGGGTCGATGGGGGGGTTGGATATGCCTGTCTCCAGCAGACATTTGTAAAACTTGGACAGATCGACATGCTATCAACAACAATGAAAAAAACAACAACAACGAAAAGACTCACAAAAAGTGCATTCAGATTGACAAATTAACCAAACATATGGTTGTGAAGTTGCACAGGACTGAGCATCTCCTTCAGTGTCAGGAGCAGAAAGGAGAGATTTAGAAGGTTTTTTCTTCCACCTGCTGTTGGACTCTACAACAGATACCCCTGCAACTGACCACTCACACAAATAGGCTAAGACACACACATATGCAATACACATAGTAGTTTTCTGTTGAGTGCTCTTAAGTACAGTATGAATGGATGGACACCTTTTTCCCCCTAATGTGCTTTTCTTTTCTAGGACTTAAGAATGTTGGTATGCAACTCATCAAAGACGTTTTTGAATGGAATCATAAATCATAAAAAACAAGCTCTGGTGGACTCTTATGGATATCTGGAAATTGGTCATCCCTGAGCCTTTCAGAGGGAAAATGGTCCAAATCATTTGCCCAGAAATGGTTCAATGGTTCAAACAGAAATGGTTCAACAAGCTCAAAATCAACCCTCTTCTGTTATCTCAGTTTGAGCAAAAATCAAGTAGAAAACCTGTAATGTGAGCTAAAGTCAATGCAGGTACAAGTGTTCAACAAGAAATCTGGATGATCTAGAGATATTGCAGAGAGGAAGGAGATGGCTGATTGATGGATGGATCTAAGATCTCTCCTAATTATTTCCAAGCATGGGATGTTACCCCTTTTGAATAAATGCATTAAATTATTATACGTTATTTGGATTAGTCCAAAGTTTTCAGTTTGCGAATATGCAATTGCAGCAAAAAACAAATTGATTGTAAGACTTTTTTTTCTTTTCCTTTTTGCATGTCTTTACCAGGGGTTTCAATGAGTGTGGTTCCATATAACCTGTAGTAAACATGTTCTTTTGTGTTCCTGTTCTCATGCACATCAAACTTCTCACTGGGTGTGTTTGAATGAGGGAGAAGGCAAGTGCGTGTGCATGTGTGTGTCAGAGCCAAATGTACTGCATGTGTTTGTCTGTTTGTCCTCTCTGTGTGGGTGTGTGTGCGTGGGCGGCAGGCCTGCCTTGAAAATGCCAGAGCCTGTTTCTAATCCAGGCCTCCTCAGTGGGTTGCAGCTCTCGCTGTGCCAGGCAGGCCTGCTGCAACACCAACAGAGCCCCAGCTGACAGCTAGTCTGCTCTTGTTTCTGCCTTCTGAGCAATCTCTAAGCTAAAAAAAAAACAAAAAAAAAAAAACACTAACAATGGGTTAAGCTGAAAAATGAGCAAAGCCAAGAAACACAGAGAAAAAAAGCAAATGCTCAAGAAAACCATTTAGCCTGTCAGCAGGATAGGTCTTGAACTGAGAAAATATGATAAAAAATACAAAATCATCAGTCTATAAAAAGGAAACAAAAGGAGGCAGGTAGTAATGGTGAGCTGCTGAGGGATGTGAGGGTTTTGGTAGCAGGTTCAGGATGAAATCAGAGTGGTTAAATCTGATTCATCCTCTGTAAAGACGCCAGGCTCTCTAAGGAGGTGGTGAATGGCGCTTCAAAAATGAACTATCAGCTGCTGTCAGTGCCAGTCATCAGTGCCATGTGTGATGGAAAATCAATCTATATCATATCAGAGGACCTGTGAGGAGAAAATGAGATAGACAGATCCCTGCTGCCTCCTCGCTGTGTCTCTTTAAATGTCTGCCCAACAGAAGCATCCCAGAAAGGCTCGCGTCATTGGTGACGGAGACGGTCGCCATGCTGGTGGCTCAATGTGTAACGGCTGCTGTTCTGCTAGATTAGGTAGGTGATTGGCCATTAATATTCATTTCACAGTGTGTCTTTGTTAGGTTGCAGCAAGGGCTGCCGGAGTGTTTGGATAGATTTACTCTACCATGTATATTTCCCATTAATTCCAACAGAAAAGATTAGTTCCCCATGTTGATTCTTTAGATGCGCTGTCATACTTTTCCTATTTTCCACATATTGATAACATATCTAAGAGTTGCATGTTTTTTGTGTTTTTATACATAAGAAGTTTGAGGAATATGTTCTGCTGTCCTCCAATTTGATGACTGGACAAATTTATGTTTCCACTGTGACTACGACTGGGATGAGTACCCCGATCCCGCCTGGCCCTGTCTGGTTTTAATAACGTTTGAGAGTTCCTCCAGGAGAAATGAAGGTCTAGCAGGCATAAAATCCCAGTAACAGGTCCATCCCTAATGGACAGCAGACTGGCACAGGTGATCTGAACTGCCTTAGCCATAATGAGATTAAGGGACTAATTAGTCTGACTGTGTGTTTAGCTGTGACAGCGTTCGCTCAGGAATATATGCCCCCTATCGGACTAGCAGTGTGGCCCCTGAGAGAATAGGCCAGACTGAGTGTGTCCCCGGTGTCTTTCCCTCTGCTGTGCTGAGAGGCTAATTAATATCTTTCTGAATTCGCTCTCCCAGCTCCTGTGCACCATGCTGAGCTTTAATCCTGCAGTTATTGGTTTAGATTCTGCCACTGGCAGCTAAATGAGTATCAAAAAACAAAAACAAAAAAAAAACGCAATCTGAGCAGTTTAGACGGGGAAATATTGCAATAATTAATCACCAACATAAGAATTAAAGCAAATGAGCAGCTACAGCTTGTAAAAGTAGACAGTGGAGAAGCATCAACATAACAATCATCTGCTTCAAGCTACAAAAGCAGCTGAAGACAAACAAGATAAATTATGCTTGCCAATGACTATGACAGGAAGTAAAATGAGAACTGGGGATTTAAAGTGACAATCAATTTAGAGTTACACCAACATAATTTATACCTTTTTATTTTTGGTAAAATGAACCGTTTAAGTGCTTACTGGTCATGGTAACACCTAGTGAAGAAGTGTTTAAAATCGAAGCCAGAAATAGACACTGAGAACAAATTTACTGTTGCATGTCAAGATCTGCCTTCAGTTCATACAGGCTGCAAGAGAGTGAGAAAGAACAAGACTTCAGAGGATAGCAGGGAGCCTGAACAGGCTTAAGATACTCTGAACTTCCAAATACATGTTAAATGTGGAAGTATTGGCAGCTTTTTTGATCTTAGAGTCAGTGTTTAAGTTACAATTTTTTGAAAGTAAATATATAAATACAAGGAGAAAATTGTTATACTACTGCTAACTGCACTAATCAACTTCATAATCATTTTCTCCTTTTCAATTTTTAGTAAATTATTCATAGATCTACATATATTTTTAGTTCTCAAAGAGAAATTAGAATTTGCTAAATCAGCAGCCACTAAATTCTGATCAGGGCAAATAAATCAATCTCCCCTTGCGCACTCTGCACAACACCCTTTTATCTCCACCTCCTAACCTGTTAAAGTCATGCCTATGTTTGATCGCCCCCTTGGCACCACTCTAACCTGTTCATTTAGAATGATGTGTAACTCTCAGGTTTGTTTGAACACTCATTTGTTCCTCAGTGCAGTACCAGCTGCTGGGGCCAGTAAGGGACCCCATACTGACCACCATGCCCTGGGAGCCCTAAAATCGGCCACTCTCAAGCAAGTAAAGAGACAGCTGAGTGTCATTGTTAATGTGGACACACAGCACCACAATGGCAAAATCAATGGACCTATAGGGGACATCAATCTTGACAGCACGAGACCCCTTTTGCTCGTCTCACCACTCTTCTAAAGCTCCAAATGAATGGCTACCAGGAGAGCGGGAGAGAAAGAAAGAGGAACGGAAAGGAGAGAAAGAAAGAAAGCTTGAGGCACTGACAGTGATCTTTCACTGGCCTTTCCTCCATTCATCCCGGGGGGGTTTGCTGTCCTTTGAAGATTGTGTGCATCTGACCGACAGCCAAATGGCCAGCCATCCTAATTCACCCAAAACAGGCAGAGGTTTTTAGGTAAAGCCTCAGAAGTGCAGCACAGCAGCTGTATGCATTTGGCATCATTTCTACATTTTTTGCATTTTCTGCCTTCTCCCTCTGTTTTTCCACTTCCAAAAATCTAATTTGCACTGGGATGAGATGGACTGGAAACAGTATTCCTCCTTTAAATAAGAACAACAAAAAAAAAAAGCCACTTGCTTTGTTTGCTGGGAGACGCATGAGATGTTTACACACCCACAAAAAAAATAAAATTAACAGTGAGGTTCATTGTCTATGCCACTGACTTGAAGGATAGCTGCTCAGAACATTAACATATATGCAGATAGGCAGCGAGTAAACGAAAGCCTCCAAAAACAGAAGAGATCAAAGACAACAGAATTAAGGCCAAGTAATGAGGATGTTGGCAAGCGCTTTGCAAATTTATTGATTGTTTGGCAAGCTTTAAATGTTGCTGCTCCATTTTCTCTGTGTCTATACTGTATCCTCACAAATCAAGCAGGGTGGGCTTTAACAAGGCCCTGGTGTGGAAATGATTTTAGGCGAGAGACTAATCACAATCTCATTTACACTTAAACAATAATGTATTTGAAGGAAGAGAGCGCGGGAGAGACATGGGCAGTCGGGGGAGCCAATCACAGCCCCACATCTTCTCAATAACCTATTCTCTAATCAATTAGAGGCATTAAAGCAGGAAGCTGAACAAGACTACAGGAGATTAATTCTCAATTCAAAAGGATTTGAACCGGAAACAAACAAACAAAAAAAAAAGATCAAGAAAGATGACAAATATAGATTGGAATACAGATGCCATCAAATCTGCTTGCGTTTGATGTCACATAATCTGTTTAGTGTACATTGAGACACAGTTTGATTTGTTGTTCAGGATTGAGTTGCTACCATTTATGAACAGCATGAGGGACAAAAAGGTTTGGGACAAAAAAAACTGTATTGGTTGAGGGAAATTTTGCATACAGAGGACCGGAACGGATGAGGTCAGAAAGTGAAGACAGAAATTATTTGGCTCAAATAGGATGGAGAGAAAAAGAGGGAGACGAAAAATGATGAAGAAAAGAAGACAACTACCTCCACGGCTCTCGCTGTCTGCCGGTTTCACCTGGATGGGGCGGGTCATCTGGAGTAGACGAAAGACAAAGCAACAGAGAGGTTAGCGTCTTTGCGACAGGCTAAGAAAGTCAGGGTACTCTCAAAACAGATCACAACTTCTTGGCAAAGGGTGGAAACTGACACACTAGCATCCTTCATTACAGCAATTCAGTTCAACGAAAACAGCCTGGTCCCTTCCGTCTTCTTTACAGAAGGTGTGTGTGCATGTGTGGAGGCTACATCTGTCCATTCTGAGGTTTTTCTCAGCAGCTGCAAGGGATACATATGTGTGTCTAATAGAAAGAGGCCAAGACAGTCCTAATAAAAGTGAATCCAGCCACAGGAGGAGAGAGATCAATGCGGGCCTATTGATCCAGGCCCTTGGGCTGTGGAGAGTGTCTGGCTGGAAAGAATTCTCTGGTTAGGAGGCTCACTCTAATCCACTGGACCCTGATAAGAATGGCATTGCCTGGATTAGATGCCTGTGTCATCACAGCCTTTGTGTCACGCTCTTCTCCTTCCCCAATATTACCTCTTTCTTTTCTCATTATTTCTGCTCAAGCCAAACACTTTCTCTATACTTGTTGGGTCCCTTTTGTTTGGAGGAAAATGTAAAATGATGAATGATGAGCTATCCTTCTGACATTTCTTTCTTTCTTTTGTCAGTGGATTTTTAAGTTACACTTTCTGATTATGTTTGGACTTACAAGGTGCTCTTGCTTTTGTGACAACGTCATCAAAGTCTTGTGAATATGTTAGCAACATTTTTACTTAGCATTCAACATCATAAGCAGAAATCTAAAACCCAAGAAAGACCAATATCCAATACTCTCACAGTTTGAACCTCTAGCTTCAAAATGATTTCACATTTCACATTTCATAATGTTATCACATAAAATGAGGATTTTATGTGATATGTAGAACAAAGTAGTGTATAAGTGTTGAGTGGATTTGTTTTAGAAATAAACTCAATGATGTGGGGCTTACTTCTGTGTTCAGCCCTCTTTACTAAACATAATCCAGTGCAAACAATTGTAATAGTAAAGAGATCTGTGTGTAATATAACTATAAATCCATATGTTTTGTAAAGACTAGCTAGAGAAAATGGCAAAAGCATCACGAAGACTAATGAATGTGGCAGACTGTTAAGGTATAAAGCTACTGAAAATTTTAAAGAAGGTTAGGTTATAAATAAATCTAAACTCTGAAATTATGAACATCCATGGAGAATGTCCAAAAATGGAAAGTCAATGGCAGACTGACATATTTCTGGGAACTAGTTCTGTTCAAGGGCAATGTATGCATAGCATTGACAAAATAAGCTGTACGTGTAGCCTGGTGGAAACACAAACAATAAAATTTGAATCTCGAATTACAGATACAGGTGGTTCTAAAAAGTATCTACTCACGTTAGAAACATACAAATGCAAGTTTGAATTCCTTTACAGTTCACTTCACTCTTTTCCATTAAATTGTGTTGGTCTACCATATAAAATCCTAGTAAAAACACAATGAAGTTTATGGCTTTGACATGACAAAATGTGGGAAGTTCAAGAGGAAAAAACACTTTTGCAAGGCATTATATTTCAGCATTGTTTTCTTTCAAAAAAATAAATAAAAATAATAGTATTTACCATCACAACGCCTTCCCAGTAAAACCATTTTAAAGAAATTACCAAAAGATAGTTTTTCTTTAACCACCTATGTACATTTGACCCATCTTTCCATGGTGTTTTTTTTTTTTTTTTGTTCAATTCCAGAACGAGGATGAAAAGGTCAGATTTAAAGACAGGGCAATCCAATAAAAGCATGACATGTTCAAGGAGAAACACCATAATGGGATTTTAAAATGTCTTAATAACATGGTGATGTATGGGGGAACCGGGCCAGGCCCAATTCATTAAGTGCTAAATGTATCAATTTTCACCTTGAGGAACTGAGTAACCTTCCTTTGCTGAAATTATTCCATAAATTTGCCCACTGTAAATAATAACTAGCACCAGTTAAGACTTTGTGGGAAAGTTAGGAGGATGTTGCAGGCTTCTGAGAGTTGAGGTTTCAGCTCCTTGTTTCTTGAGTGGCTTCTTGTCTGCAAGTGCCTTTTCTTCTCTTGTGCAACATAAGCTAAGTAATTCTACAGTATGGTAATGCCAAGCCACAGGGTGCATCACTCCACAGCATGCACGGATAGATTACAGCATCACAACCGGATGCATGTCGAAAGCCTAAAAAAAGCATTCTCATATGGGAGAAAAACAACACATTCATTTTAGATCTCTTTTCTATTCACACACACACACACAAAAAACACTTCTCTAATGTGGACCTTGATTATTTACATTGACAAAAATAGATTAAAAAATGTAAACTTGTTTAAGTTTGAATGTGCAAGGAGGAACTGCTGCTCCTTCACAATAGTACAGACTCAGGCAGCTCCATGGGGTGACTGTGTGGGGGAGGAAACTCTCTCCAAAGCTAGTTACTGTTCAGCCTCCAACATGCCAGCTTAATGGTCTATTTATTTGCCCAAAAGCAGTGCATTATGGTCCCAAACAGCTGATGGCTCTCAGTTCGTTAAATTTCCCTCGAACACATGGAGGGGGGGACATATTTCCTGTAGAAATTAAATGGACAATGTCTCCTCCTTTATATGTATTTTGTCACCAACACAGATAAGGTAGATCTAATTTAAATACATTAAGCACTACTTTCGCAAGAAAACGAAGCACTAAATGCAGTGTTACTTTTCACATATACATTAATGGAAAAGATTTGAAAAAAGTATGAAGTGCCCAGAAACAATCAGTCAATAAGGATATGGTGTTTGTATGTTTCCTGATAATGTTAAAGAATTCAAGAATTAAAAATATAACATATGCACTAGAATAAAGATGAAAGAAGTACAGAAAACAACAAACAATGATTTTGTTCTGGTAACTCCACCTATATAATTTTCTCTGTTAAATACACTTACAGTACTCCAAAATTCTTAATGTATAGCAGTGGTTCCCAAAGTGTGGGGCGCACCCCCTAGAGGGAGCGCAGTGCCATTGCAGGGAGGGCGTGGAAAGTGGTATGGATGAATGAAAAAGAAGAAAAAAAGAAAACAGTTACACAATAGTGTGTCACTGTTGTGACCCATAAGGTTTGTAATGTGTTTTGTTGCAACCTGAAGTGTGAAATAAACTTCAGTGGAGTTTGAAAACAAAATATGTGTATAGGTTTATGTCTGGTTGAACGATGTGTGTGCCCAGTTGATTTTATTTTTCTTTTTTGGGGTATTTTATTGTAATCCATAGGGGGACCCAAAAGATCTTTGAGAACCACCGGGAGGGGGAGAATAAAATCTCTGGGAACCACTGATTTATAGTATATGAATTTGTGATTCAAATACTTTCACTTGTCTATAGATTAAAAAAAAAAAATGTGATAATATTTATCACCATTTTGATTTGGACTGTGGGCATTCTAGGGTTTTCTCATTAAGATTTTATTCTCATCTATTTACATTTTATTGGGTACACACGTTAATAGTAAAGCACTGACCTCCCTTTGCCGTAGAAAATAATACTTTATGTCATAGATTCTATGACATAGAATAAACAAGATGTTGGAAATGTTTTTAAGACATTTTGGTCCGTACTGACTTGAAAGAATCACATAATTGCTGCAAGTTTTTTGGCTGCATTTTTTGTTCTAAATGCTCTGACAGATTGAGGTGTTTTGACTGTTGAAGCCACTGGATCACAGTAAAATGTTTTGATTAAAAGAAACTTCAATAACCTTTCTTCTTCACTCTGATTGAGGATCAGAACTTGAAGAAGTCGTCTTCATCAGGTCTAGACACCTGATACACTGACTTATTGCCATGCTATGAGCTGAGTCAGTATTTTAACAACTGAGAAAGAAAGAGGCTGGTGAGGGTATTTTACATATATTAGAGATTTTGTGAAAATAAAGAAAAATGACTAAAACAATCATAATTGTTTACAGCAAAATACCAGGTTTTTGATAAGCTTTTTGTTGAGCTTTCTATCCTGTTTTGAATCCCATAATTTTAAAGTGAAAACAATTAACACACTTGCATGCTGTAAAATATGGTGTTGAAAGATAAAAGAGTGACTTTTCTTAACAATAAAACATTGCTGCTTTCAGTAACGTTTCCCTTTGCTCCGTTAAAATCTCAAACGCCAAAACCGGGTAGACATGAAGGAGAGCTAACTGTGTTGCTCTAAGGACTCAGAAGGGCTCAGTTCACAACCTTCAAATGAATCTACCTTTATTCTCAGAAAAAATACTCCTTGCTTTTTTTCTTCTCTTTGCTATGAGCCTTTCTCATCCTCTATTTCCCACTCCACAAAGCTCTGCAGCTCCAAGGGCTTTGACAAATCTAAAGTTCCATATGCTTTTATTGAGCTGCCTCATTTGCCCAGTTAAGCCCCCAGTCAGTTGAATTAAGCTCTTAGCTCTAGCATGAAGCTTTTTCATATGGAGGGTCAGATAGAAACCCCAGGGCCTACAGTACATAATGTAGTGTGCAATCGTCCTGGAAGATCCAGCTGCTTTGTCTCTGTTCATTAATCTTTGAGACTGATGGTTGGCTATATTGTTACTAGGGCTAGATATGGTTGATTGGGAACACCTAAATTGGATCTCTGTTCGACCAACATCGTGACATTGTACATATCTAAGTTCTTAGAACTTTATTAAACTGCAGTATCATGGTATCTAGCTGTTGTGTGTGTTTGTTTTAATATTGGAGCAACACTAAATGGAGTTGGGTTCCAGCCCTGATAGATGGCCCTTTGATTTCAAATTATAAAAATGCAAGAAGTATAAATAAGCATGTTGTGTTTACCATTAATGTTATCACAACCCATAAATAATATTAACCATTATTTCAGGTTCCAAACCACTCTGGCTAATAGTTTCAATGGTAGACCTCTGCTACTGGTAGTAACTAGTATTTCTCAGCTATGTTACAAATGGGAGGTTTGATCAAAATGAAAATCATCTGATTAGGGATGCCTGCCATTTTCTAAGTGTGTGTTTTGCAATAATAACACTGACATAGAGATGGAAAACACATAAACTTGTGTTACTTTGAACTGATAAAACTTCATATTTAAACATAATCATCAGTGCATTTTCATTGGTTGTTGCTTCAAGTAAACAAATCTTCATTCCCTATTGGGAGCAGTTGTTAGTCCAACAAAGAGTGGGTTTATAAGTCATTTTATTCCTGCTGTCTTTACAGCTCTGCAGTGAAAAACAGGAAAAGAAAAGAAAAAAAAACACCAAAAAAAACCAAGATATGAGCAGTAATGACCCGTTTGATCGATCCGAAAAATATACATATATTCATGGTTTTGTTAGCAATTAATTATTAATTGTTGCTGATAATTAAACTAATTATTGCTGTGCCATTACCAAAATCGGCTTGGTAGAAAAATCCCAAACTATGCAGCTCCAGCACCTTTCGCAACAATAAAGCCATTAAATAAATACATTTACTGAAGCTATTGGCCATTTGAAAAAAAAACAAAAAAAAAAAACATCATATTACTTAGAAATAAGGAAGTAGTTGCAAAACACTTATGCAACAACATTTACTTACAGTAACTTACTGCAATAAAATAGTTCTAACAGCCACACAATATGTGTGATGTGTTCTGGCCTTCATTCAGGTTTAATATAGAGTAATGTTTGTTCTGGGATCATTAATACACATTAGTGGGCCATCAAAGCTCATATTGCTCCAGTGCTCAGTAACATGAGCATAAACACCCCCCATCTGACTGGGCCGTTTCGCCTGATATAATTAATATTTCCAATTATTGATCTGAGGGAGTGCTGAGTGGTGACTGTCCAGGGCCCCTGGCTTCATCTAATAAATCTGTACTGTATACAGTGGGAAGGAGACAGAGCGGAGAGGGGGGGGAGGAATCACCAGGGAGGAGAGCTCTTTAATGGCTGACAATCATGAAGAGTTTGGTTGAAATTATAATAGTTTATTACCAATAAAATGACAACTTGGCATAATTTATTGAAAAGGGTTGCTCAAGCTTGATGATCAAGTATATTTCATTTCACCAAATTAACTGAATACAAAGAAGAATTGCTGATTTGTACATTAATATACAGTAGTATCACCCAGAATCCTCCAATTGTTTTCACACCCAGTAATGTAAACAAAAACCCTGAAATAAATAATTATGGAGACCTGGTGACCCAAAGATGCAACTCTTCGCATCATTTCCAACAGTGAACTTTTAATATATTTTTCTTACCCTGTTTTGCCACCCTCCTCCCTGTGAATGGTGACAACATTAACTTTCCTTCTTGTCCTGCATCATTTGTCACAATTCTACATGTCGTGGAAAGTGTGCAATAATGCAATTGTGAAGAACTGTCCAGATATAATAGTTGGTAACCTGTTATATTTTGTGCCAATATAAATTCGACGCCATAATAAATTTGTATTACAGGGAAACAGGAAATCATGGATTTCCTACAAATATTCCAACTTTACATGGTGAAGTGTAAATAACAAAAAAACAGTTAAGTTACATGTATTACATGGAAGTAAACAAGAAAAAAATACCATGTCAAATTCCATTGTTTGATGCTAGACTTTTGTCCCTCTGCATAACTGTGGCCAAATTACATGGCAGCTCAACACTAAGATTTTGCTCCTTATTTTTGTTTTTTTTGTAGGATTTCTTAGACATCTCTACTAGGCATTCCAATAATTGTAGCAGGTGTAGTAGCTTAATCTAGTAAATGGTGATATCATGATGCATTTTTCCAGACAAGAAAAATGCATGGTCGCATATAGTTTTGGTGGCAGACACTACTGTTGCAAAGATGCAAAAGTTTCTGAATGAAGAAAATATAGCAGATGGAAAAAGCAGAACAGAGCACATATTGTACAATTTAAATCCTCTAAAAAAGTATTCCCAACATGTTCATGTTTCACCTGAAAGCATATCACTTAAGAAGCTATTAGAACAATGATACATAATTGCTTAAAATAACACAAACCAGTAAACTATGACAAAAATAGGTAGTTTTTCTGTAGTTTTTGGTCCGCCGATGATTAGACTGAATCTGTGTGAGCATGTTCATCTGAGAGAATGTTTGTGCAGGTGATTTATAATTTACTCATATGTGGAAATTTGCTGGCGGCAGCAGTGTGGTGGTCCTGATAAGAAGCATCAGTCGGTGCCGAGTAGATGGCAGCCACTATAAGCTTTGGGATTCCTATCAGAACCAACAGGATTTAGAGCTGGAGGCACTGACATGGACAAAAAACAGACACCTCCAGACCTCAGCAAGTCACTATCTGATTTGCAAGTACAAAAAGTTTTAATTATAAAGTACAACAGACAGCATAATGATCTTATTTAGTATAGTATACATCCAAAAGAATTAGGACTCTGTCTTACAGACCATATTCCCAACATATTTATGATGCATTTAGATACATAACCCTTTGAAGTTAGTGTATTTAATCCTGATTAAATAATTGAAATTTTCTGAGGGGAACAATTTAAATCCAGATTTTTTATTCATTTATTTTGACTTAAAATGGTTAATTTAACAAACCACTACAAGTCATCTGGAACACATCATTACAATTTCTTTACTCAGCATTTTGAATTTGGTCTGTCCTGTTTAAACAACAAACATCTCAAGTGAAAATGAACATCGTGGTGAGATCTAAAGGACTCTTAAAGGCCTTCTGGAAGAAGACGGGTGTTTGACAAGGAATTTAAAGAGGTCTCAAAGAAATTTCCAATCAGCGATTCCACTCTGCAGAGAACAGTCCAAGCAAGTACACCCTGAAAGCACAGCACAAGTTTCTAAAAGAAGACAAAAGGCTCTTTATAATTACAAATATTACAAAAGTACTACTTTCATAGGAGGGGTGCAAAGAGGAAACCTTTGCTCTCAAAGAAAACTATAGAAGTTCAACTTGCAAACCCAAGCACTTCAGGATTGTTCAAGACTGTTGTTTTTTGGACATATGAGTACATACAACCTTTTAGGGGGGGGAAAGGAGAAAAAAAAAACAGGATCTAGCCAGATCACAATAATACAATCAACCATAAAATCGGCCCTTTATCTAAGGGTATTGAGGAAAACGTGAAAACGACAATGACCGAAACGTTGCAGCAAATCCACTAAGGACTGGAAAACATGTAAGAAATTGTTAGAAATGATAAGGTTAAGTCAAATCTCTAAATTCATTGAGATGCAGTGAGGTGTTTTGAAGCAGAGTGTACATCCAAGAAACCTTTCAAACATCTAACAGTGAGGTATGGGGGAAGCTGTCCTCACACCAGACTAGTGTGACTAGACTGCAATAAGAACCATCTCACTCAGTTATTTCAGCTAAAGTAGGTTCTCTAGCCAAGAGGAAAAAGGACTCTTGAAGGCCTTCTGGAAGAAAGTGGAGACAGACTTTTCCTGATAGGTGGAGGAAAAAATATTTCCCTACTGATGAAAGATATTTTTGCAGAAATCTTCTGTTTAATGAGTAAAACAACGTATTTTTTGTTCATTGAGTCCAGTAAAAACTGCTTTCATTGGCTGATATAAAGTGAGATTGGACAACAATATGTTTTTGAATGCTTTATCTTATTAAATAATGAAGTAATAATCTTTTGTACTTTTATGTCACGTAACAGTATCGCGTGACTTTAGTCTTTAAAGGAATTTCAGCAGGTTTTTATCATCCGTTCTATCATTTTTTACTTAATTCATTATTTAAAATTATTTTTGAACAAGAAAATGTAACTTATCAAGGGGGGGAAAAAAGCCTGAAAGCCCTTTTTGGAACCAACAGTTGATAACCATCTGTTACTCAAAGTGCCTCCTGTAATACACTAATCAACAATGTTGCCCCGGCTCACTCACAAGCATGTGCAGAGCACAGCACCATTACCACCAGCACAGCGACAACATCTCCTGATTAAGACCATTAGACCTTCTGTTGTCTAAAGCCATCCAAGTTCCTGTTTATCTCTTCCCCAAAGCACAAACGGTCTCCCAGAAACAGCCTGAAGTCCATCTACCAAATGCTTTCCAAAACACTCTCCAACTCTGTCTATTATCATAGCGTTACAAGCTGGAGTGGTTGGCCAGCTGTCTGAGTGCCACAGTCCTCATTACACAGATAGCAGAACTCAGCACTTGTCAACAATTCTTGAAGGTGAATGTCACACATTAAAGAAAACACCACAATTGTGGCTTTCCATGACTCTGCAGACAAACTTTTGTATTTGTGTGAAAAACTCTATTTAAAGCCATCCAGACCTACCGGTGAGTTCACACATTACTTTCTACACCCACCACATCAACTCTGAACCTCCCTCAAAGGACATTGATATAGCTTTTAGTCTTGCAGAATGTAAGCTCTTCACTTGCATTTGTATTAAAGACTCCAAACTCCAATAAGACTAGATCTGTGGACTGGAGTGGGTGATAGAAACAGCGTGCAATCATGAGGGGGGCGAATATGTGGGGATTGAGCTAATGCCCAAATCCTGTCCTGCTGAGCTTTGTAGCAGGGCAGTCAAAAGATAAAGAGATCCATGGAGACACCAAAGTTAAGGACAAAGAGAAGGAAGGGATCTTAGAAAAAGGAGCTCTTTAAAGAAGAGGAGAAAAGACAAAAACAGAAACAAAAGCAAAGGACATTATATCTTCCGAAACCCTTCCTTTGCCTTCAGTTTCTGACTTATGAGCAACACTTTCGTTATCAGGAGAAGGGCATCGCTCCCAGACATCTTTGGCATGGCTGCTTTTCAAGCCCACAGAGCTATTGACATGGTGTGTTACTGTAATGCGTGAAGCAGTGGGAGACTCATTGTAAATCTGTGTCAACAAATGCTGGAGCAGCAGCGAGCTCAACCTCACTCCCCCCCTCTGTGTGCCTCTCTCTTGCATTTACCGACCTATCTAATGAATCTTATCTGCACAGCACACTGGAGGCTTAAGCTTTTGGTGGGCTCTCTCTCTCGCTCTCTTCCCAAATGGACCGACACTTTGACTTTCTTATTTCACTTAGTGTTTCACATGGTTTGGGCTTTTCAGAGGAACTTTATGCACCAACATTGTAGGATTGTGTCAGTAGGCCACATCCAGTGGCTTCAGCAGGATGACAGAATGTAAGATCTGAACATGTATAAGTCAGGCTTCTTCTGCCTTGACTATTTGCTTTGAAGATTATTTCACCATTATATCACTGAGCTAAATTGTAGTCAAAGCACAAAATGGCCCGCATCAGTTTTGCATTTGTATCCAGATTTCAAATGCTTAACTTCTACAAGAAGATAAATGAGAGGTTTTGTTTTTATGGGTCTCAATAACAAAGAGAAATTTTCCAACCAAGCTCGTATTCTTTATGAGAACAGCAATATTTTGCTTTTCTAGTCATTCTGACCACTCAAAGTACTGAACAGTTTAAGTCTCATTCACTCAGCATGATTCACACACTTATACAGAGATCAGTTCAATGTGGGATTAAGTGCCATACCCTTCAACATATAAAGACATGGGGCTGGAATCGAACCCGTGGCTTTCTAATTGCAGGACAATACTTCTCTGTGAATCAGTCACTCCACATAAAGACATAATATTAAAAGTGTTCATGTCCCCTCATAGACATCATTTTCCATGAGGAGAAAATTATGTTCTTTTGGGTTCTTTTGACCCAGAAATCCTGCTTTCTGGGTCAAAAATGCTTCAGATTTCCTTCCTCACTTTTCTCCTTCCTCACTTTTTCATTGCCTGTACTTCACTATGAATCCAAGACCTGGATATTGGGCTATCAAGACCTGAAAACATTCTAGGTCCTTTAAATGCTGTGGCTCCAGATTAGTATAGTTTCTATGCATACTGCGTTAGCAACAAAACTAACAAGATCTAACCATTGTAAATTCAGTCCACAAGCAAGATGTCCAGTATTTTGGCCATGTCTGCAGAGCAAACTCTGACCAACAACCACAACAACTCTAGATTTAGAATTAACTACCAAATAACTATCCACAAAATAGTTCAGATTGACACATATGCAAAGTATTCTGAGGATATATTTAATTAATCTCAGTTAAACTAAGGCAATAGCCATAGATAAAAAAATAAAATAAAAAATTCCAGAATCAACATATAAGATCCTGGGATACCGTCTGCAGCAAATTGATTGCTAGGAGAACCTTCCCTTCAGGCACCACCTAGAGGCAACAGAAGAAGATATGGCCTACCTTTCTGTGACAAAGGTTTCAAGATGGGAAATTGGATTAGTACATTTTGAAAAAGACTAAGTTTTACATTTATGCAAGCCAAGGTTATGCTAAGTTTCAGGAAATTTTGCAAACTTCTTTTTTTTCACTAAGAGGCTAGAAGTTTATTCTGACAGCATTTCATTTTCCGTTCTGTGTCATGTTCCCTGAAGCCAATATGCACCCACACAAATGATATGGTATCGTTTTTTTTTGTTTTGTTTTTTTTTTCCTGTGCATCATTTACTCATTGGCAACAACATTTTTCTCCACCATGTGAGTTGTTTTCTGTCACAGAGCTAAGCTGTGCATGCATGATTAAAAAATCGCTTTAAACTTCCATGTTGTACTATGCAGACTTAGTTTCTGCAGCTCTGATTACAGCAATATAAATGACAGCACAAAACACAGTGATTAGCTGTTTGCATTCAGGATTAGTGACTCACTGTTGTACTTTCAGGCAAATTAAAGTGAAACATTGCCTCTGACAACTTGGAGAATGGAATACGTTCACTGAACATAATCAAAATAGTCTATGAAAGTGAGATATTCATTATATGTGACGCGTCACGGAAAAAAGTGGGAACAAGTTGCTGGAGCGCAATCGGAAAAAATGATAAAAAACACCAATTCCTGAGAAAATAGTCATTCTTTTCTTCTTTTTTTTTTTTTTTTTTTTTTTTTCCAAAATTTACTTATTGAAGTTATTGAAAAGCCATGCCGTGCTTTGAATTGCAGTTTTAAAAAGGTCAACTTTGTGTTTTAAATCTGAGCTGTTTTAGGATGTGGGGGAAACTCAGAGCTGATTAAGGTTCCGGGTTTCATTGGCTATTCTCACACGTTTGGGATTTTCATATTAGGTATAAAATGCCTTGGTAGACAAATATTTTTATATTTTCACAAATAAATTTTTTTACATGGCTTTTCAAAGTGAAATAATCTTGAAGATTTGATTTTCTTCTAAGAGTCATAGGTTTAGTGGACAATCAATGCTTGGGTGTCGGGTTTTGCAAACTAATGTAAATGATCTTTGTTGACACCCCCAGGTGGCTTATCAGGTTTGTGGACAATTCTTTTGAAAAATTGTGAGCTTTTTTCTCAACATTCTGGTTTCCAGAGTTCCAAACATTCAAATGGCCATATCTTGTTAATTTTTCCTTTTGATTTTATTCAGTTCTACACTCTTAGAAAACTTAGAATCCACATCTTTAGAATATGTAAATAACTCAAATACCCCCTGGGGACACTTTTTGCTGGTTTTGTTGTGGTCAGTCACATATGTATTCACCCATATATAAACTTTCAGTAACATGGACGCACATAAACACATAAACACACAAACACGGTTAACTTTATGGTTCCTATAGCCTCAGTGTTGAGCTCCAAATGCTGTCACAGCAAGTCCAGGATTGTGACAGATTACTGCCCGCTGCCCTGACCAATAGAAGCCAAGAAGTGTTTCCTGCCCACTAACTCATAATTCCTGGAATACCTATGTCGAGATGACATTTCTTTAATGGTCCCTGGGGCTCCAGAAGGAATCCTTGTCCTGGGCAGTATGATTGCCTATTAGAAATTCTCCAGCACTTGCATTTTTCCCTGTACACCTCATGCCACCCTTCATGGGAAGAAGAAGGGGGACAGAAGAAGAAAAAGCAAAACACAATAGAGACAGAATCAATAGAGAGACACAGTCAGGCATGTTGGCTTTGGTTTGAAGGGAATTATCAGAAAAAGTCTCCCAGCTGATGTTTTAGGTTATATGCAAATTCAAATTCAAAAGATTGATTCCAATCTCTCCACACATATGACTGGAACATGTGCAACCAAAAGTGAGCTTTTGCCTTTTTGAAGTGAGGTTACATTAAGTTATTATTGATAATCGTTCCCTTGTCTTTTACATTTTTTTCAGTTAAGTTTTTTGGAAAGTAAATCTGTACATAGAATGAAAGAAACTAGCAAACTAGTCAAATGCACACCTACCCGTCCGCTTAATCAACTGATCATTAATCAGCCAAGATTATTTTCAAACAACTACGAAACATGGAAAGCACAAGCACATACCAACTGAGACGATGTTGCACAACTGATACTCAGACACAAAATTCAAGAGTAAATTTTATTTACTCCTGAATTGCTGTAATTAAACTTACATTGGTCTCTAGATTGCAGATAATTCATATCTGAAAAGACAGAATTATATGACACCAAAAGTTTAAAAAGAAATCAGAACCATCTAAAATCAGTATGGACAGGTTAAAGCTTTAGAAAACGCAAAGGTTGGTAACTGTCCACTGACTTGGTTTGGTATATCTTGAGTATGCATTTCAATGTCAGAGCCCAGATACTTTGACTGATACTCCACTATTTATTCACATCTGCGTGAGATACAGATCAAACTTTTTACTTGATGGAAATTGGAAACCTCTGTCTTAGGTACAGTTGCAAGGACATGTATGTTTGTACATTTCCTTTAAAAGGAGAACTGTATGCCAGGACTCTCAGGATTGACATGAACCTGGCCTACTCTGTCCATCCACTTCAAGTTCTACTCCCAGCATATCAAAACACCATTTCTCATACACCCCCACTGCCATAGCTCACACACAGTTTTCTGTCACCTGCAACTTCTCCTAGTTCCACCACACTGCCTTCTTTTTCTGCCATTGGCAGCAAACTTTGTTTATCTTTAATCCAGGCACTTGGAGAAAATCCACACATGTCCATATATGCTGGCAAGTTGCACTCTAATAAACTAATGTGCGGTCCGGTTCTACCCCAGTGGTGAGCGTCTCCATTACAGATCTGTTCCTCACTATTGTAGGTGGGTCGTGAGCACCCAGAAACTGTGGTCAACTCTCCGCTGATGTTTGCAGCGACACTCATCAAGGGAGAACCTTGAGGTTGTGGTCCTGATGGACTCAAATAAACTCATATTTCATTCCACATAGAGCCACACCGGGTCTGCTAATGGAAAAATGAATCTGGCCAAGGCGGACCGGAACCAAACCTGTTAGAGGCGTTCCAGTTTAAAAGCGAGTGGAAAAGCGCCTTATCAGTGCATTTTGATTTATAATGAAGAGGGGAATGGCTGCTTTCTAACCTCTCTTAAACACCTTACCCCTTCATTCCCACCTTTGCAATTCTGGTTCAACCTTGAACCGCATTGAACCTGGGGGCTAGCACACTGCCTTGACCTCTTGCCATTTCTCCAAATCTGCAGCAAACACACTCTGACGAAGTGAGAACAAGGAGCACTGGAGCGGAAAACTCATTGGAAGTGTCTCTGTTAACTCCCACTCCTCACTGCATCCTAAGGCTTTCGGTGGTTTATTTCATTGGGAAAGGTTTGGAGTGGGTGAGTGAACGTGGTTTGAGGCGGTGTTGCGTGCTTGTGTCCAGAATCGTTCGACATCGTGAGCACGGAGGGAATAACAGAAGTTTTGTTGTGTACTGTATGTTGTGTTGGGAGGACAGAAAATGGAAAGCTTTGAGGGCAAGAAGGTGCTTTAGGAGGCACTCACAGTGAACTATACTTTGGGACAGATGGGGAGGGATCTATGTTGCAGCACAAAGAAAAGACAATCTCTTGAGGCTGTAGTTAGTTGCGAAATCAACTAACTACATTGGTGAGTGAAGGAAAAATACACCCAAACTCCTACAAGTGCTTTTAAAAACGAGCTACCATTTCCTCATAGATAACACCTTTCGTGTGTTGGTGAATAAGAGCTGACTGGGAACAAACTAAAGCCATTTTGATTGCTACTTGCAAATCTGAACATACCAAGAAAACCTTCCTTCCTTGTCCTATTCTTAAGGGGTCCTTTATGTCTTCAATGATAATCACACTGCAATAAAGTAACAAAAGTGGCATTAAAACTCTCCACTCAACAAGAAAATGTTTGCTAAAAATTCAACTACACTTGAAATCACATTTTCTAATACCTCTATCACTGTTACTTTCTTCACTGTATTTCACTTGGATACAATGATATGTTATATGATGCAGCAATGATAACATTATTTAACTATAACATTACTTAATCTGGAAGTCTCAATCGTGTTTAAAGTAAGAAAACATGCTAGGGCCACAATGGTCACAAAAACACCTGCACAAAACGATCCCAATATGACTCTCAGCATAAAATATTTCAGTGAGGTCAAACTAGCTCTTGCTGTAATAGCTAACAATATGAGTTTTCATGCTAGTTCAACATTTGGTGCTGTATTTAAAGCCCTAAAATCAAAAACAGTGGTTTCATTCATGGTTCTCCTTCAGAGGACCACGTCTATACTTTCGTATCCAGACCAGGTTCATTTGACTGACATGACATCTCCTATGCTGTAAAAGAAGAGGGTTCAGAATAAACGATCCAGTAACCGAAGCTTGATGAGCTGCAATGGGAGTGAGCATAACTTTCTGCATCACCATTCTTACCGCTAACCTCATAATGCTCCCTCCTCCACTTTTACAGCTCCATTCTTGACAGCCCACGACCTCACTTGCTGCTCATGCCTTCCACCTTCCGAAGGCATTTGTATCCATGCATGTATTCATGAGCAGGTATTAAATTTAAATATGTTTTTTACTGTGAAAAGCCACTGATACACAACTAATGCAGGCCAAGAAGAGAGGGAGGAAGGCATTTGGTGCACTCTGTGTGAACTCCAGCTAACTCAATCTCAGGCCTCCTACATTTCCCTTCCTTTACCTCTTGGGTTTTATAATATATTATTTCACACAATTCAGTGTGTTCATCTGAGCAAATCTGTCTGACGTTTTGAAGCTTTAACTTCATGAAACCGGAGACCATAAATCCTGTGGAAATCAGCTACGATTTTGAGAGATATTCTCCTCAGACCTCCTTCCCGAACTCGTGGAGAGAAGACTGTGCCCATTTTCACTGCACTGGAAAAGAGGCACAGCCCATTAATTGCGGGTTAAAGCATCCCACTTACCATAATTTCCTAACTGCAAATATCAGGGGGCCGTGTCACTCAGACAGCAACCCAAAGCACTTAGGAGTGCAACCTAGATACACTCGCGCATATAGGGACACATACATGAGCACAGAGCACACACCAAGACCTCAATAATAAGACACAAGGGAGAATGGGTCATACAGCGGGCACTTTATTTGCTCTCAGACTATACCACCCACAGGCCTCAGCCAATACAGTGCATGCTGCTTATTTCAAACTAAAGAGAACAGGGAGGGCGAAAGAAATAAGACAGAAGAGTGTACAGAAAATGGAAAGAGCCGAAGAAAGTGATTTTGCCTCATAGTTCATCTTCATCTCGGCGCCCTGTCCCAACCCCCAGTTCATGAAATAAGTCCTACTGAAAATCAATGGCAGTTGGAGCTGTGTAAAGGTCAACCATTCAGCACAGCTGGCCTTGGTGGACCATTCGAGCCCAGGCTTGTACTGCGAAGCTCGGCTAAGTAGAATTAATGGGGGGATCGATTATTCTGCACACAACTTAAATTGAACTAAGCAGAGAATCATTTTAAGGCAGGAACTGTAGCATGACGTCGAATGAGATGCATTTGCCACAGAGCCAACCCCAGAACTCATTTAGCAGGCACAAAGCAAAGAGGGTAGGGAATAAAAAGAGAGATTTTTAAATAAAAGATTTCACACTCTCTCCCCTCCTACTTTCCATGACTCCCTGCTCTGCCCCTTCTTCTTCTTCTTTCCTTTTTTTTTTTTTTTTTTTTTGAGTTCACCCGCTGTACAGTAACCTCCTGATAATAACCCACAACCACTGGGGATCCAGCTCATAGATTTGATCCTCAAAACCACTTTTTCACTCTCCCCTCCGCCCCCCAAACTTTCTTTCTCCTTTACGTCTTTTCTTTCTTTCTTCCTTTCTTTCTTTTTACTACACATCACCTCCAGCACCTCATTCTCCTTGTTTAAAACAAAATCAATATGGAACCGGAGGAGACAAATCAACGTATGGTGGCACTGCGGGGGGGAGGCCCAGCGGGCTTCCTCCTCTCTGGTCATATACTCCTCTTTCACTTGCTCCTTCCATAGTTTAGGAGTAGCAGGAGTTAAGAAGGGAGGGGGGGAGAAAAAGACCAGTGGATAAGTGGAAGTAAAGATGTAAGGTTTGACTTAGGGAGGGATGAGATGATAAGAGACCAAAGAGCTGAATGGGGATGAAAGTGAGCTGGGGAGGGATAAAACAGGGCTCCAATGGGATGGCATATGGATGGAGAAATGAATGGATTGAGGGATGAGAGAAAAGAGAAGAGCAGCAAGGGGTGCATATCATGGAAAATTCTGCTCCAGCGACTTGAGTGCAGAACGGGAGCCCTCATCTATAATGTATATCATGGATCTGTGAGAGATTTCCATACATATAAAATGGAGCAGCACCGGGAAGTGTCTTGCTGCTCCGGTGCAGACAAAAATCACCATGGGGGAAATTTCAATATCCTGATCTGTTTGTACTTTCATGCTGTTAATTTATATATACTCCGGTGTTACTTAGTGTTGCTTCATACTGTGAGAGTCAAAACGGATTAAAAGACCCCCTAACAACGTGTTAAAATGTTTCATTTCAGAACTTTTATTCCACTTCAATCTCGTAGACCGTCCAATTTATCAAAACTCCCAAGCCTTTCTAGATACAGCTGTCCACCTAAACTGACAAGACAAGCAAAATGAGTGTTACTCAGAAAGACAGTCAAGAAAATTACTCTAACTCTGGAGAGAGCTACAGTTCAGGCAGGAAGACATATCAACATGAGTCAATTATTAGCAAATTTGGCCTTCGTGGAACGCCAACAAAAAAACATTGTTAAAAAAGGTTGTAAGAAGTTAAGCCAAGAAGAAGAGACTGCAAAACTGTAGAGGAGGATGCTTTGCTCAGACAAAACCAAAATTACTTAATTATAGCACGTTCACACATAGGTGCTAAATGTGACTGTAAAACTGACACTTAGAAAACATCATCCTCACAGTGCAACATGGTTGTGGAGGCATTATGCTTTTCGTTAGCAAGGACAAGGAAGCTGGTCAGAGTAGACAGGAATATGGATTGAGTTAATACAGTGCAATCCTGAAAGAAAAGCTGTTACAACTGCTGCAAAACACTTGAGACTGCGGCAGAGGCTCACTTTCCAGCAGGACAAAACTGAGCACACTGTCAGAGATCAAAGCATGTTCAAGTGTTCGAATGGGAAAGCCCAGACCTAAATCCATTTGAGACTGAGTCTTGGACATTGTTTCTCACTGATACTTGCTATCTAAGTCGACCGAGATATTTTGCAAAAAATGGGTAACAACGTCAGTCTTCATACAAATAAAAACTCGTTGCTTCAACTTCAGCAAAAGGTGGTCCCAAAGCAATTGACTCAAGAGTGCTGAAAACAAACTAAAATGTGAAAACTACAGAAAAAGTTGCGTTCAACTTGAAAAGTAAACTTAGTTTGTGTTGATGTATTGCATAAAATCTGAAATTACATTCAAGTTTGAATATATCAAAACTGAATCTAGCCATAAAATAAATAAATAAATAAAATAAAATGTTCATCTTGTGTTGGATTTTTTTTTAAAACAGGTTGGACAGCAAACACAGGCATCATGTGGGTCTCTGGAAAAATGAAATAAATAAACATGACAAGTGGCCACTTAGCCACAGCCTCCCCCATTGAAACCTGATGAGGGCCGTGTCTCGGCTAACTTCAACAAACGCTAAGTGACATGCTTAAGTGGGTTCAGGTTGCGCAGCCGCTGTAATTCAGTAAAAATACAAATGAGGCTGGCTGGGAAAACAGATCACCAGGCACTCATCGAAAATAGAAAGATAGAGTGAGCAACAGAAAGAGAGAAAGAGGTAATTTTTTTTTTCTCCTTCAGAAGATTCTCCCTGCTCTGGCTGGCTTGTCCACACACTCGAACACGCAAACTAGCCCCTCTCCAACCATAAACGGCATTATATAGACCCACTGATTCCCCTTATTGGGAATCAATAACAAATAACCTTACTTTTCACTGTCCATTACAGTCAATGTCTACCATAACTGGTCGTCTTTATCTGTGCACCAATGTCATGCCTGACCTTGGGCTTTTGGCTCTCTCCCCTCTCCAGGTAGGTTTCACGCAGAAGGTTCAGTCCAGGTTTTTAGAATGGTTCAAATTGAGCCCTATGGGAGTGAGGAGTGGGGAGCAGCCATCTCCCATGACAGATCAATGGTAGGTCTCACCACGGGGCAGGGGGCCAGCGGCTTGCACAACCTGCTAATAGAATCCCAATGTCACTGCTGACACTACATCATGGAGCCTGCTGGAGGTTATCCTGAGGTGGGACAGGTGATTTAAAATGCATCAGAGCTCCCCAATGTTTTACATTCCTGTGCCCTGCGTGTGCATATGTTTTGTCCACATGTGTACATGAGTAAAGAGGTAGAAACTGTTGGGTTTTGCGGTCTATAAGAAGTTGCATAATAAAAATATTTATGCCAAAGTTCAGTCATATATTTGTTAAGTCACAGACGAAAATAAAAAGAAAGCTGCAGTTTCTTAAAACTTGATTCAACGTCCAAACTATCTCTGTTTCTTTTAAGCTTGAAGCTATTACTTTCTATTTTTTTTTTTTTTTTTTTTTTTTGGAGCCTTTACACTTTCTTACCCCCACTCTCTCTCTCTCTGTTCAAAGATGCAGTTGCAATTCCAGGCCTTCATTAACATCCCATGCGCCCGAGCACAGTGCAGAGAAATGAAACCAATGAGTCATTTCACAAATCGGTCTACGTGTTCCACTTAAACGACGGGCTGCGGTGGTTGTTAAGCTTCCACAATCACATATATATTCACACATGTGTAAATGCAGATGCACGAGTGAGCAATGAGTGTAGGGGAACTATTAGACACCAGAGGCGACGTGTCAAAAAGAGTCTTAAGAGCTCTTGATGAAGATGAAGGGAGTTCTTAGACCTTTGCATATTTTACTTCTACTCTTAATCTCTTGTTGTTTCACAGTGTGTGACACGTACCTGGCATTTATGTATATGGAAAAGGATTTTCTCCAGCGAGTCTTGTACCTCACTGTTTTTTTTTTTTTTAAACCACCCACGCTTAAACTTGACACACTACACTGGCACACTAAAGCAAAGTCTCAAATTTCAGCTTATATCCCATCTGACAAGTGGACATCCATTATAGGTCCTCACCCACAGTGCGAAAGGCATGACTGTCAAGAACATAATATGAAAATCTACAAACTATGTCAACACTTAACACGCAACTCATTTTCACCACCAACTTTAATTACTCATCAACCCACTCATCTCGAGCTCCACTCCCCTGTCAGTAGGAGTCATGACATTTGCAATTTAATAGCATGTCTGCCCAACAGAGGGGGGAGGAGCTAGGAAATCTCCAACAAACAGCCCCATATCTCAATTAATTAATTATCATAAAGAAGCATCTTTCAAAATGGCTGCCTCAATTACATTCTGCCCTTCATTTTTCCAGAACCATAAACCACCTCCGTATCATGACAAAGCAAAATATGTTTTCACATTTATTTGACTCAAACACTATTGTCATATATAATATATAATATGCACAGGCCTCCATTATAATGTTGATATATGTCCATTTTGGCAAATTATTATTTGCAAATTGAAATGCAGGTGTTGACATTATTTAGACAGAAAATCTTTCAGAGATTTATGGTTTAGGTTTTACTGACCAAAGCATATTGTCTTTTACTATAGTGCCTCTTCGGAGTTGAGCTGTATGATTTTTTTTTTTTTTTCTGTGTGTAACAGTCACATTTTTCTGCCAGGGTGCCATATCACATTTTGTCCAGTATTTTCTGGTTCTTTTGCCCAACACGTTTTTTTGTGTTTTTGTATGGAAAATCCATACAATTGCAAAAGGATCCTTTGTTCCGATGTAACAGGAATGCCTTGCATTGCCAGTTTTATCCCCTCTGTAGGCTTGGACCCATAATTATGGACAAACATGTCGATTTTGGAGCAATTTTTGCAACCGTCAAATTGATGTTCATGCATCTTCCAGACTAAATCTTGGTTGTTCTTAAACATTTTATCCAAATCTGATGATGAAACTTTGAAACAGATGGCAATTGTATGTCCAAACAGAATAAAACAGAATCAAAACTGCTTTCAAAATGGATAAACCAGACTGACACCAGGCTCTCACATTGCCCCCATGAAAGCCCCAACTTGAAACAAAAACAAGCTGAAAATGTATGAGTCTACCAAGAAGAGTGGCAGAACACTGAGTGTGAAGCTGTTACCTTTCTGACAGCTATAAAAATGGTTGACGTTCAAATTGTTAATTAAGATCAAAACTAACATGGAAAATTACCTATGAGCCATGGACTTTTGCATGGAATTCTATTAATGATAAAACGATAAATGGGTTTTGTAAATGCATTGCAATCAAGTTTTGTTCTAGAAGGGCTGTAGTGAGAGAGACAAATCTGTGACTTTAGTTTTTAAGGAGTTTTCCCAACCAGCCTGCAAGTAAGATTTTGCAAGGATCAGAGGGTGAGAAAATCTGCAAACTGAGCAGCAAATCTCCTTGAGAATTTGCTGTAAATGTGCAAATGTGCAAGGCGTGAAGACTACTTCTGATAAGACTTGTATGCTGCTTCCCAGTCACTTGACAACATTGTAAATATATTCAGTTCTATGTTCCTTAAAATCAGGATCACAAACAGTCATGAAGGAGACTCTACCACCCTTCTTGATACGCTGTAAAGGAAACACTGCCATTCCCTCCACTGGCTTTTTTTTTTTTTTTGCAACATGTCCTGACTTCTGTGCTCTTCTAACAGGCTCTCTCTGTCATTGCCTTCCCAGTCTCCACCGAAGGAGCACATCTCCAGCAGAAAATCTCTCACTGTGAAGAACATGTGTGAGGAGCAGCTGTGGAGAAAGGCTGAATCAAATTGCCGACACATTTTTCTGAACATGCTTGGTACTGATGTGTGAAAACTGTTTTAGAGAAGAGTTTTAATTAGTTTAAAACTGACACTTCATTACAGTTTCCAGGGCTTACACATGCCCCAAAAAATGTGATGCTAGTCAGCCAGCAATCTCTAGTTTACTATTTGTAATTATAATTTACCCTGAATCGCTCAACATTCATTTAAAACCATTTATACAGAAAAGGTAGTCATTATTAGCTTGGACTAATAATATTCAATAAAATTCAAGATTGGTATCTGACCCAACACTGTCACCATTTTTGAATCATTTTGAGGTCATTGATTCTCTACCCGTTTCACACAAAGTTATTCTGTTGCTTTTTTTATTATTATTTGCTGATTTCATTCAGAGTTAACAGCGCACTTGGATGCTAAAAATACAGAGAAATTGAATGAATTTTATAAAAGTAGATATATACCATATCTTATTAACTAGATTTGAATACTGGGAAGTTTGAAAAAGAAAAATATTTAGGAACCTTACTGATAATTCAAAGTTTTTTATTTATTTATTTATTTATTTATTTATTTATTTATTTATTTTTCCTCCTATATTCTATGTTGGCATTTCAGGCAGACCATACAGAAAATGAAATTGCCTAATGTGAGTAATGTGAATTACTTTAACTGTATCCAGCATGAATGTAGACAGGACACATTGATGTAATGATAGCATCAGTGTGTCCTGATGTTAATCAAATAATCAAATTTATTTTTGATTGTGCTGGAATTACATTCAAACATTTGGTTTACATGAGCGTGTGTGTCATGTCCAGTGTTTCCCTGTGTCCCGTGATCTCCTCGTTGTCCTGTCTTCCCGTTGATTCTCCCCAGGTGTGTTCCATCTCCCTGATTAGCCCTTGTGTATTTAGTACCTCCTGTTTCCTGTCTTCTGGGTCGGGTCCTTGTTGTTGTGACGTCTTCCGCGCCAGATCCTTTTTGGACTGCCTCTTCTGTTTGCTTTTGGATTATTATTTATTAAATTATCATCAACATCTTACCTGGGCTTCCTGCGATCACTCACTCCTTCCGCACCTTTAAAACACCACACCGTGACAGTGTGCTTGAAGTTTTATGTTTTGTGCAGCAGCTGACCTGGCAGCCTGCTCTCTGAAAAGTTTGTTTGCTACACAAATCTGCTTCAAAATTAACCAGCTGCATAAAACATTTTTTTTTTATGGTGAGAAAAAAAATGCAATTCATCTCCATTATTGTAGTGCAAACATTTAGAGTGAGTCATGTTGAATTGTTACTGTAATAATTAATGGGGGGGGGGGGAAACTCTGGAGGCAACACTCAGTGACTTAAAGAGGAGCTGTGCAGAGGTGCTGCAGCAGATAACGGGAAGGCTAACAGGATTACAGAAGAATAACTAATTCTTTTGGCCCTTCAACCTCTATCTGCCATTGTAGATACCAGTTGGACTTCCATTTCCAAAATCAATCAATAAAAGAATGACTTTGTAGAAAATAACACAATGGATTGGCTTAGAATGGGTCCAGAACTTATTCTGACAAAAGATCCTAGTGGGTCAACTGATGAGGCTTAGTCTGTCACAAACTGATGGATTAGGAGAGCTTTCATGAAGTCATGGAGAGGGGAGCTGAAAGGCTACAACCAAAGAAGACTGAATGCTAAGATTTATTCAAAATTATGTTTAACAAGGGTGTGCAGACAACATGGTAATTGTTTTTAATTTTGATTGTTTTACTTCTACTAGATCAGGTTCCACATTATGTGTGGAAAAACGATTCCAAATCATTTATGTCATCTTTTACACAAAAATCCTATATTTTACCTGGGAAGAGATATTCCATTTGTATTTTCGATTCTCAAATTGCCTCAGAATAATCCCCCAAAAAGTTAATGAAAACTTTTATGTCTCTAATCAGCAGGAGCATAGCAGCCACTCTGTAAAAAGCATCTATTTACAGTTACATTGTCAGCAAGTGTGTGAGCTCCGCTCTGGAGTGATCCCGTACACAGCAACATCCATCTTAATAAGTGAATCCAGATGGGCATAGATGGTTGGCTAATTTCAGTCCTCAGCGATGTAAACACATCCAGACAAGAAGCAGGGAGCAACACGGACATATCCATTGACAAAATAACACGGAAACATTTGTTTCCAGAGCAGGCAAGCAGAGAGGAGTTGCTAATGTCTCTGCCTGCATTAATACTGTTAATGATCACAGTGGGTCAGCCTGCCTGTGATCCCTGTCCTACCATTAAACAAATAAAAACAACACTGATTACAAGGATGTTCATTGGTTGCATCAATCTCAGATAATTAGAGAGGTGTCTGGACTTTTTCTCTTTTCATATTCTCCTTTCGGTTCCTTCCTCTTGCTCATACCTAAGAGAGGATGTGGTGGCGGCAAACTCCTTTTAATGAACTAATAAGGCTGTGTGGTTGGTCAGCCAAGAATAAGACAGCGGAGAGAAAAATAAGTGGGGAGAAAGGCTGCTTTACCACCTAAATAATACAGCTACAGGACTAGCTTTGCTGCTTTCCCCCAGGAGGGTTCATTGCTCTTTTTCAGGAACAGAGGGAAATAGTTCTGTGTTCTGCAGAGATACCTCACTATTTGGCTGAAAAAGGACACAGCTGTCACATTAGGATTTGTAGCATTAATCTGTCTTGTAAAACCTTTAAATATAGGGTTTCTTAGTTAGGAATGGTGTTTTTTGGGGGGTTTTTTTGTGAACACATGAGATGCTGGCTATGTAAGGAAAGGCTGAGATGGACATGCTAATAGGACATATGGCTCCGGATTTACATCCCGATGCTCCTTTGGACTGATGCCATTGGGATACAAGCAAGAGAAGAGAAATCAGGGTTGAAGAACGTAAGATCAGAAACAAGTAGTTAATTGGATAGCACAATTTGAGGAATGAAACGAGAAAAAGCTGAGGCACAGTTAAATAAGTCTGCCCTTGATGGCGAGCAGACTTGTTGCATCCACCTTGCCAGATTGTGCAAAGCTGAATGGTGTTATTTGATGTGCAAAGTTTGCCGGGCTGTTTGCATACAGCGCCAAGCTGACTGTGTTGCTCTCCGCAATGTTGTTCAATGCCGTGGCAGGCTGTGATACACTGGCAATGTTGTTTCTTTGCTGTGCTGTCCTGGGTTGGTGACAGCCTCAGCTACTGCCAGGTTCTTTAAATTCAACACTGCCAATTAGAGTCATCCTGGTGTTGGGTGGTGGAAGAAGCGGGGGAAGTGGAAAAAAAAAAAAAAAAAAAAAATTCTGGGACGATGGTTGCAGGCCTGACAGGACTGATGTGGAGATGGAAATGCGGTAATTTGGAGTAATTCGGCAACTCGCTGGCGCTTGCCTTGCCTGCCCGTCTGTCTGTGCGCTAAAATAAATGGGGTCAGCAGCGTGTGATCGGCAACTTTCATTTATATGTAAATGACCCCATAGTTGCTGCAGCAGCTGCTGTGGAAGCTGCTGCTAAGTCTGTACGCACAGTCAAAGGCTGGACGCAAGAGAGAGAGAACTCGCCAGCTTGACTGACTTCTGTCTCTGTTCACACTCTGCTCCAACTCTGTGTACTAATTTTTCCACTCTTTTTTTGCCTTATCAATCTTTTTATGGCACAGTCACAATATCCTCTCTTTATGTTAATTTAGGAATATATTTTTCATCATTATTCTTGCTCAACTTAAAAGCAAGTCAGATTTTTATATATAATTATACAACAGTGAAAAAACATCATATTTAAATATATTCTTATATACATAACAGTAACCCCAAGAGCTGCTGGAAAATGAAATTAGCAACTCCATAACGTTTGATGCTTGAGGTAAGAGTGCTCTGGACTTTTCTGGTGGATGGTTCTCTAACTTTGGACTTAACAGAAAACCAGCAACCAGCAGACGACAAGGCTCCCCGAATCATCGACTGTGGAGAATTTAAACAACTTGGATTCTGTCTCTCTTTGCTCTTCCTCAAGACTGTGAGACCTTGATTTCTGAATAAACTGGAAAATGTTATTCCAATGAAAAGAGGACTTCGGCCTGCTAAGCAACAGTCCAGTCCTTTTTCTCCTTAACCCTTCTCCTTAACGCTTTTGATTTTTCCCTGGTTCATAAGTCAGTTAACTAAAAATTAGACACTTATTGCCCATGCAATCCCCATGTGTTTTGATTAATGAGGCCCTGTCTCAAGGCATCATCCACAGCTTAGGAACTTCATCAGAACTAATGCAAAGACTCCAGTCCATGTTGTTTGTGCATCTTTTTCCTATTGCATTTTTTCTTCCTCTCATCTGTCAATCAATATACTTCGACAAAGGTATGTAAACACCCAACTTCTTTAGCAATGTCAATCTGTTGCTCTGCTTGACGAATGTCAAGTCAGCAGTCTTCTCAAAGAAGATGATTGGCAACAAGATTTCTTTGTTGAAAATCCTACTTTATTAGCTGTGTAAAATATTTTACCTTTCTGACAATTTTTTACATTTATTAGCTGTTGCCAGTCTTACTCTTAACAGTTATAAAGTCACACATTGAATACCTTACTCTGTAATGAACATATGTACACAATACATGAGTTTCACTTTATCAATTAAATTAATGATTTGTGATGGTATTGTGGGGTTTTCCTCTATGCATCTGCCATAGAAAAGCAACAACTAGTTTGAGTGGACTTACAGCGACACTATGGGGACATATGGGAAATTTGACATGCCTTTTGTGAGATATGCAGACGAATCGAGCAACAGCAAAATGTGAAGTGCATCAGATTGTGAATTGTAAAGCCTGAAGGTGTGTTCGCTTCATTACCTTGCTAGCCATTGTGCTGATGCAGAACCGGGTCCTGTAAATTCCTGCCTGCTTGTGACACCATAGATAATTACACCTCCATAAATAATGGAGTGTGCCTCACCCACTTCCTGTAGATTTCTCTTTAATGAGCTTAATATACAGAAAGCTGCTGGAAATACATGGCACATAAATCTTATTTTTTTGTTGTTAAAAGAAAAAAAAGATCAATCTTGAAAACAAAGACCACTACCAGGAGTGCATTATGAACTTGTGAGTCAATTCCAGTGGAATCTGCTATCCCACCAATGAATTACATAAAAGCAAGATAAAGAGGAGAGATAACTTAGGTCTTTCTATTTAAAAATAGCATGTGGTCAGTAGCACACAAAGTTGAGGATTACTATAATTTCTGGACAACTGAGCGCAACAGACAACATTCTGGACTACTAAATATAAGCTGCACTGACTAGCGTTGAAAAGAAAAGGGTACAATAATAGGCCACACTCATTCCATTGAAACATGACATATTTACATGGAAAGATTTTTAAAACTTGTAATAAAATATGTAGCGTGACATACAAATGTGTGCCGTAAACGCTTTTGTCGAACAGTCACTGTAACACAGTTGCTTAGAAAAAAAAAGGAAACATCATTGATCGCCATCTCCAGCTTCCTAATGCACACTAAAACCAGTAAAGTCATCTTCATTGTTGGAATTGAACAGCCTCAAACACTTCCTCACTTTCTCTTATGTTGTCACTCTCAATGTCACTATCATTTGCTCTTGAACTTGCGCTATCCTTTTCAGCAATTTAGCCTTTCAAAACCTGTTGGTAAATAGCTGTATCTCGGCTGCATCACAGTGTTCAAAGTGTGTGAGAAAAGGACTGGCTGGTCGTCCAGAAATTATGGTAGCTGTTATTTCATTGTGTGGACTAGACTTGGAATAGACTTCATGTACTACAATAGATAACCAAATAGATGTTGACATCATCAAGCTGATTTTTTTTTTTTCCCCAGACAGTTGAGTATCTCGAGGGCTTCACTCTTTCAGAACAAATTCAGAAGAGCTATCGTCACTGACAGAAAAAAATAAACTTCATCCTGTATCATATAACAGTCATGCATCTGTTGGTCAAACCATTCTTCAGAAAGACTGATCACTGGTCACTGGTTTAGCACACACTCCAGATCACTATCAATGGCAACCTGTGACGTATGAATTTGTCTTTTTCCTCTGTATTACAGTAAGTTTAATAATAAAGGTGTTCGTCACCATAAACTGAAGTCCATTAACTGTTGGACTGAGATCTCTGTCAGTCATGACTTGATTTAAGGAGAATTACAGGTTTTTTTATATGCACAATAGATATCCTCACAACCAGGGATTTGCTTGTTTTTAGGTGAATTGCACAAAAATAAAATCAGCTTAATTTTTGGGGGGGAAATAAATAAATAAACAAGTGACTAACTAAAAAGCTTTAATTGACTGATCATATTTGTGGTAGCCTGCAGAAGCAGAATTACAATAAAAAAATGAATTTATGAAGATGAGGTCAATATGCATCAAATTAAAATAACAACAGATAACTTTTTATCAATATGATTTACTACATTACCAGCAGTAAGGACAATTATTTTATTTGAAGCAAAAGAGCAATTTTAATCTTTTTAAGCATTAAAATTTTAAATATTAATATCATGACACTACTGGATATTTACCCTTGGTTATGATGAAAATCACACATCTTGTAACAATACCCAACAAGTTGATCTGAAAAACACAATTTTATGTGGGCATGTTGTGTTCATTCTTTCATGTTCATCAGTAATTTCTGTTTGCTGTCCTGGGGCTGAAAGATTGTACTGCTCATGCAACATAACTAATATGTTTGGTGCATCTGGACGTGGCTGATTTTATCTTCTCCCTGTGCTACACAACCCTATAATAATAAAAAAATAAATAAATAAAATAAAAAATCACCTCAAGCAAGCATAAAAAGTTCTTTTTTTTGCAGAACCAGGGATGTTTTTGATGCTTGCTCAAATGTTGCCATTTCTAGTAACTTTTTCTAGAAAGCAACTTCACAATATGGCAACAAGAAAAGAGAAAAATAAAGCAAACAAAAGACAAAAACCCTGAAGAATTTCAGCTGGAAGTTTGTTTTGTTGTTTTGTTTTTTGTTGTTGTTTTTTTTTCAGGTACGTTTTTCAAAGTGGACCCGAGTACCTCTTCTGAGATGTGTACCGTTTTTTTCACTTTAGTAATTTCTTACAGCAGCACTCATGGAAAATAACTGTGAACTTTCCACTAATGAGAGAATGATGCAAGGCTAAAATCTAAAAAGAGATAGTAAACTTGTATCTATTCAACAGTCTTGCCATGTTAAAGTGAGCTTTTATGCATCTTCCTGCACTGCTGCCAGAGGCTTTAGTGCTTGTGAGTCATGTCTATTTGATGAAAGGGAATGCTTTGATGGTGCACTTATTACTTCTTCAAAATCTTTATGTTATCCTTCATATTGTATGTGGCTTTTATTTACATCCAGTCTTGAAAGCTAAACGTGGGCTGATCTAATTTGGTCCTCTGGACTTAACTCTTACGGATTAAAGATGATAAAATTATTCACGTGTTCAAATAGTTCCATCTGCAGTTCATATGAAATATGGCAAACATACAGAGGAGAGCCTTACATCTCTGTTGTGAAATGAAAAGCCTTTTCAATAAGCTGACATCTTCTGCTTACCATCTCTTTCATGTTGAATATCTGAACATGTCCTAAACTTTGAACTCAAATCTATTCAAAGCATGAGGATAATCTGCTAAAAAGATGTTTTAAAGACAACTTTGAAAAACCTTATCTGGCTGTTCCAGATCAATTCTGACATGACCACGAGTGTGTCTGGGTCTGTGTGTGAAGATATTGATAAAGACAGGAATATCTCAAGTTTTCTCCAGAGAGAGTGTATCACTTTTCTCACAGAGGTGGAAAAAAGTCAGAAAGTATAATTCTGTATCAACTGAAACTGAAACCTGATTACCATCAATCTGTCCAGGGACTGCAGGAGGAAATTGGCTTTTTTATTGTTTTATTTTTTTTGCAATATCCTCATACTGTACATCTCTCCTTTTAAAATGTTAATCAAATGTTGCACAGTGTCTCTGTATAAAACACTTCAATAGTTCATCAAAACACCGCAAGAGTTTCAGAAACTTTTGTAACCGATGTTGAATTTAAATTTAAATTAACCTGCTCTTAAAAAAATATCTAAAACAAATTAGCCTGTAGAGTTAAACAATACTTTATTTCGGTTTGCATCTAAATGGGGTCAGGGTTTTATGTGAGGCAGAAGCTTCACTTTTGGACTGTAGCTTAAAGAAGGAACTTTGTGTAAAAAGGTGGCGCTTTGTGGAGCAAATATTTAGTCACCCCTGAATGGCTGCCTGCCATGGAAGATTCAAGGATTTCTCAAACATGGATGAAAGAGTCAAAGCAAAACTCCAGGTATGTTGTTGAAGAAGAAAAGACATTAGAACATAATACAAAGCCCAATAAAGTCATTTTTACACTATGTCCTCCACCTCTAACAAGCACATATAATTAAAAAGCAACATATCGTTAGCGTAATAAAGCATTGGCATTTGTGTGTATTGGCAACGAGTAGCAAAAGTGAAGAAGGTTAAAGGCAGAAAAGTTTTTTTTTTTCTTCTTTTTTGTTATGAAAAGCCTTTGACTTTATTGTGAAGACTCATTTTTGGTTCCCCAAATTAGGAAGGTTTTCTGGTTTTACAGAGTTTTACACAATATAAAACTAAAACTCATATCAACCTTTCAACAAGAAACACATACATCAGTGCATGCTACAAAACGACACTAATTAATAATAAAACCATATCAAGTCAGACATAATTTTCTAGTTTAAATCAATAAATCTAGATACACGTTTAACATATAGTTTGAAATTTCCTTTTACTCCCACATAGAATCACCTTTTAAATATATTCATTTTAAATATACAATGCTCCATAAAGACACCAGATAGTAAGACAATAAACTAGGACTGAGTCGTGGGGGAGGATGTGTTATAATAAGCTGTGGGAGTAAGGGGGCTCCCGTTAAACTTCAAACCACAACTCCCCAGTATCACATCTCTGGATGGGGTTTTATTGAGGTACAAAATAGTTCCAATGATGGTCTGGAGGCTCAGCCACAATGTCTGGAGGTGGAGAGGGGAAAACATAGAGGGGCTAATTAAAATTTCAGAGGTACCAGCTGGGTGTCTGATCCCAAACCCCCACCCAAGCACCCCTCCCAGTGTCCTCATGTAGGGATTGAGACACACTCACCTTGATTTCTTCATTTATTAACCTTGACAGAAGCAAATCTGCATCCACACTCGCAGTGCCACAAAGCGTGTATAATGGGAAGATTGTGCAAACATACAGTAAATGTTACGCCTCACACACACATACACACTTGAAGTTGACTTTTTCACGGACCCCCACACACACACACACACACACGCATACATACACACCCCGTAGGCCCAGACAAGGCCATCCTTTAATGAACGGCTTAATGAGCAAAAGGAAGATACAACAAAGCCATCTGGGAGAACTGTTTGCAGTGAAGTGATCAAATACTCCTGGAAACGATATCCTTAGCTGAATGATAAGCACTCAGAAATATAAAAACAGGTTCATATTTTTGTCAAATTGAGGCATCATTTTGCCACTAGGGCACCTTTCAATGACAGGCAGATCAACTGAAAAACTCAATCTTCCTAATTTATCTGTCCCACAATGTGCCATTTGTGTATTATTTTAGTGTCACTTAGCATTTAGATTACATTTTGTGCTTGATTGCCATTTTACAGCTTTTCTGTCTATGCAAAGAAAATGAGAGGAAGGAGAAGAAGAAATATGCCATCTATATGTCTGTGCGTGTACCAGTGAGTGGCGTCGGCAGTGTTCCCCGAAGAGTTGAGGGCCGCGTCTCCATTTGGCCTGCCGGATGGTGACCTTGCAGCCCTATCTGTGTCTGTTCCATGAATGCGTAATGAGGACTTCAGGGCCAGGCAAACAAATTGTAATAAATTGTTGCTCTGTGACTTAAAAGTAGGTGTTTTTACCTCACAAACAGACGCAATGTTAAGTAAAAGCCTCTTGAAACATTCCAAATTCTGGCGTGCTTCAGTGATGAACTCAGATGTATTTTACTGTGATTGTGTGACAGACCAACACAAAGGTACTGCACAGCGGTACACTAAAACTGCATAAAACTAAATAAAAGGTGGGGTTTCTGTTGGAGTTTGTTCAACAGGAAATGATTGGATTCCAAACAATATCTACAACAATAATTCTGACACAGTCATTACCCTTCACTACTCATGTAAAGTCACTACAAACTCTACGGCCAGGTAATTAGTGTTAACCTGGAAAATTGATTAGAAATGAAGAATTTAAGTAAAAAACTTGCCAGTCAAAAACAATGTTCTGTGTTTACCGCCTTTCATTTTGACCTATTTCTCATTCAATTCGACCAACTTCCTTTTTCCTGCTGAAGAAAAGCATTCCCACAGTATGATATTGCCAACACCATGACTTCCCATGGGTACCATGTCTTCAGTGATTTTTAATTTGAAGAAAATGTTGGAAAGCATCTTTTCATTTAGCTTCACAGTTCACAAACTACTTTGTGTTGGGCTAACATAAAATTCCAATAAAATTCATTGATGTTTGTTGTTACAAAGTGACACAATATTAAAGATTTGTGGTGCAAGTGCAGCTTTGCAAAGCAGCAGATTCCCCATAATGAAGCGACTCTTCTCACACACATACACAACCTCAAGTGCATGCACACATGCACACATATTCATTTCATGACAGTGCTTAAATTCTCATCATCCTGGGAAAGAAATCGGTTGTGACAGAGTGTCCTGCGAATCCCTCCTGCTTCAGAGCAGCTTCCCTCTCACAGAACAAGCTTCTTTAATAAAAACATCACAGTCGATATCTGATACCCCCGAGTGAAACCCTTTAAGAAAACACCCCCGCCCAAAGGCAAACGCTTAGTCAATTGTGCATGAGAGAAAACAGAAGAAATCTTTACAAAGACACGCACAAAAAGAGAGCAACATTTCAGAGAAAGAGCAGATAACAAAAGAGTGCCAGAGTAACGTTAGTTTGAATTTGTTGAAACGTGTTTGTTTTTTTGTCGCAGTGTGGAACTTTGTGAGTGTGTGTTTGCCACCACAGAAATGTCTGACCTTCAACGACGTTCTGAAGTTGGGAGAAGTTGTCTTTCTTCTTCACTTAAATTGTAGTGACATTTAATAGTCCCCACAGGTCTCAGAGGGTAACAAACACTGAATAAAGGCTGTCACAGGCCTAAAAAAAAAAAGGACAGATCTTTCTCCGAATGCCTGACTGAATGAGTCTTTGTGTAGATGTGTGGCACTTTATTATACAACAAGGTAGACCAGCCATTTAAATAATTCTTTCAACCTTGCTTGAGTTTGCCTCACTTAACCCCTTTTTACATTTTTCCTACTTCTCTAGGGAAGCTTTCCCTCTGTTCCAAGGCAATTACATGTTAGTCACAGAAAGGTAAAAAGATGAAGGGACAGGAAAGAGCAGCGCCGGCTCAAGGTGCATCATGAAATCCAAAAACACAGACTCTATTGCCACTGGCCATTGTAACAGATCCCTCTCTCTAGAGTTTTAAATGATTCAGACATTTGTCCTTGCTATTTCTGTGGTGACCAAAGATGTTCCAGGTCTCCTCTCCTTTGTCCACCCGTCTTTCCGTCGCTCTTAATTGTTGCTTTGCTTCCCAGGTCTTCACATAGACATTGTGATATTTGAAACTCCACAAAATCTCTCGACTAAAAACTCCAGCTAACACATTCTCTGCAACTGATTTTGCCTCATAGTTAACTTTATTATTTATTCTCCTAAGACCCGAGTTTTGATTTTGAAGTTTCCACATGAGAACAACTCGCTAAATATAAAAGCTTAGTGCTGTTTTTGAACAGAAAGCACTTTGGGGGAAAATATTTCCTGTTGATAAAGAGTTTAATTTGCAATTTGAAAAAAAGTAATATCACCAGTGAATAACAGTTTATGCCACAGTTTTAATGACATAGTTAGAATCTTTATGAAGTCAAGATGTGTGAAGTTCATAGTAGTTCTCATATTTGCACTAGACAAATCATGTGTTTTATTCATTTAATCAATTACCATCACATCATTGTGCTTCCAACACTTACTACTAGCTGGGTCATGGAATTGTCGTGTTAAATAAATAAGCATCCAGGATTATTTTGTTAGTTACGTACAAGACAGAATGACCAATCAATACCCAACAATGGAATCTCTAGTTGCAAGCAAATTAGAAAGCATAGAACTTAAAATGCTACCTGCAGACATCATATCCCAACAAAGACAATCACAATGAACATAAAATAGTAATATAAAAGCAAAAACCTGGAGAATAGATATTATTTTTGAAGCAAATAGGTTTCAGATTAAATACTCTGCTCTCAAAACTGGGACATATTGTGGTAAAATGAGCTGCTTTTAGTTTTTACAGCTTCAGAGTCCTGTTTGTTCTCCCGAATCAAGCAGAAGATTAGAGAAGGAAAAGAAAAAAATAGGGCTGCAAGAAACTACCCAGCAACACAAAGTTCAGCAAAACTCCTGTCTTAATGACCAAAGTCTACAGGAGCCTGCAGTAAATACTTTAATTACACATACCAAGGTCAAGCAGAGCTGAACTGCAGCCCATCTGAGATGGGCCGGACCGCGCAGAGTTTGTACCCTACTAAGCTGAGTTTTGGCCTCAGTGCAGGGCTTGTGGAGGATGCTGTGTCTCTGCAGAGCATGCTTTGCAACCCCCAGGTCTCATTAGGGATGCAAAGAGGCTCTGACTCTCATCACCTGTGAGCTTTTTATATCTGCCATAATCTCTTAGTAGATATTTCTTACAACCAATAATGAGCAAGTTATTACTGCACACAACAGAGAGTGGGAGAAGCGAAGGAAAAAGGGGAAAAAAAAAAGACAGACGGAAGCGAGGATATGGAGAAGGCTAAACAAATGACTTGAATTTAAAAGAAAGGAACGGGCATCTCTGAATAACTTTTTAGACATTAGCCTCCAGGCCAGTGCCAATTTGGGTGGGGTAAGGTAGCAGCCCTCCTAATAAAAACATAAGCAAGTGAATAAATAAACAAAGGACCAGACTGACATGGCAAAGACAACACCTTAAGCACTGCAAGACAAGTTATCCCTCCTTTCTCTCTGCTGTCTGTGCTGATTGATGCGAAGGAGGGGGATCAAACGCTGGTGAATGGCAGCGCTCAGGAAGATGCAGCGATAGATAGCAGAGGAGGCCAGAGATTGGAGGTGATGGAGGGATCTAGGATGAAGGCGTAAAGTGGGAACAGATCAAGAAGTTCAGGCCCCCGCTGTCAGCCAGTCAGTTCTGTGAAATGACCCTCTAACTACAGGGCTGAGTCAGACGTTGAAGCCCCCAGAGTCAAGGAGGATTCACTCATTCTCATCCCCCACCTTTTCCTTTTCCTCTCTTTTCCCGTTCACCTCTCTCCAGCAATCTCTCTCGCCCTCTCCCTCCTTTATCTTTTCTCCTCTACGTCTCATCCCGAAGAGGAGGAGGAGCAGGGCCAAGCACCATTAATCTCCCATCTAATAACACTGGTAATGTTACACATTATCGGAAAGAGATGGGCAAAATGAACCAATAAGTTATCTGATATGGGCCTCCCTTCTCCACACGCACACTCCAATCCCAAGGACATTTAGGCAAAAGAAGAGACACAGATGTAGTGACAGAGCGAGGCAGAGAGGAGGGGTGGTGGAGAGAGAAGAAGAGAGAAGGAGAATTAGCGAAAGAAAAAAAAAGGGTGGACAATGTGAAATATTTCCTGTTATCGACCCCTTTACCAGGGACATGCATAGATTTCTGTATGTGGAAGATAAGTGTCTTTGATAAAGTAGGTTAGCATTGATTAATCCATGAAATCTGGGGCCATGGACTTGAAGTTAATGAGTAAGGTTTTCTATTTTCTCTGCAATCTCTCATGACAAACATTCCACACAGCTGGAATACCCCATGCCAGTAGCAGCGTCGCCCCATCCCTTTCCCCTACCGACTCCAGCTGCCTGTTATTTTGGGCAAAGATGGCCAATCAATGAAGTTGACATTTGTTACAATGAAGGATTCACAATGCAATCACTGCATAAGAGCTGTAAGTGCCTGCTAGGTGCACATAGAGAGGGTGAAAAGGTCACAGCTAATCTAAAGGGAACAGGAGTTATTTATCCATACACACCAGAATAAAAAGGAGATGAAAGACACAATCTATATATACAGCCCCTGGGGGGGTTATGAAGGCGTCACGCGCACACAACATGCACACAAACAAAGCCTATTGCATCTGCTGCAAAAGTAATTTCCCTGCCTATTTCAATTGGTAATAAACGCGGTGCATCAAGTGACCCATCTTGGAGCTCCGTAACAGAGTTTTGGAGGAACGTTCAAAAACTCAAGGAGGAGGAACACCGACAGAGACGAATTGAACCCAGGCTGAGGTTACAGTGGAAGCAGCACCATCTCAAACGTCCATCTGCATCATCGGGGTTGTGTGCACATGTGCCACTTTTAATATGCTGTGACAGTTCTTTTTTATCGCACAAGCGTAGTGAAGGAAAGCAAAGCAAACAGCACGCCGCCTGTACGCATCAGTCACATTTAGAAACAACCTTGAAACGAATAGCGGCGTGGATGCATCCTCGGGCATGGAGCGCCGGGAGAGAGAAATCAAGGGAAACAGACAGTCAAGGCATCGCAGGCGGGAAAAAAAAATAAATAAATAAATAATATATATATATAAAAAAAGAAACAACAAAAAAAAACAGGCAGTTTTCTTTTTCTTTCTCACTAGCTGACTGTACATCAACTCATCCATAGCCCACACTCGTTCACATTCTGCTCTCTCTCCTCTCTTCACTCACATTAATCTATCTCCCTCTCTTCCTCTCTGCTCTAAATCATCTTTCTCTTCCTCCACCTCAGCAGCAGCTGTGCGGAGGAGGTAGAGTGGATGTCAAAATATTTGGCAGCCATCTCTAGTGCCAGTGTAGCATTTTAACCTCCGCGGTTATCACACATATACAGGTTTGTCTGACATCCCCCCAGGCATTAGCCTTGAAATCTTTCTCTCCCTTTCTTTTTTCCCACTCTCTCCCGCTTTCCATTCATCACATCATTATCCATACGGAGAGGATGTGCAAACAACAGGCATCACCCCACCCCTCATTGCTCAGTGCTTTGTGAATGGCTGAACCAACATTCCACATACAGCGAGCCCCTGATCCACCCGAGAGCAGATTGGAATAAAGCAGAGGGCTCACCTTTTCACCTTCTCCCTGCAGCCACTGGAGCAGGGATTGACAAGTGGAAATATATTCATTTTAAGTTGGCCTGCTCTGAATATATTTATATCCAAACACATGCACATAAATAAACATGCTTCCTCCCCGATCCCTCTTACAGACACACATACACACACACACACACACACGCATGCATGCATGCATGCATGCAGACAGACAGATGTTTTAGTAGCTAATTATCGAATATCTTCTTTCAGCATTGGCTTGCACGTAAATCATGGCAAATGAAAGAATTTTTTAGCTCCAGGTACAGAGTCCATTGTGCAAACACATGAAGTGCATTTTTATCCTCAAGTTTCAGTTCGAGTGACTTTTTTTTTTCATGAAAACTGGAGGTTATTCTAGGAACAGGGGACAGCCACTGGGGTGTTGGCAGGGTGTGTAAATCAGATGTCACAGAAAGATCTAATAGCGGTACATGGGCTTGATATATGGTGGGTTAGAGTGCTGAGAGAAGCATGACCATGTCCAGAGAATACAAACTCTAAAATCTAAACACAAAAGTGCATAAGTTTTTTTCTCTGTAGGCAGATATCTGGAACTGCATTTGTAAGTTAATCATGTTTGAATGGGTTTTCCTTGCTTAAACTTAATTAATTCAGGTCAAAATGTTATAATTTGGCAATTTTATTCTTTCTTGCATTTATCAGGGACAGTAAAGAAACTTGTGGTTCATATAAGAGTTTCTGTAGGACAGTTTCAACACGCTGCAGCAAGTTAATAACACTCTTATAATATTCTGAAAATGCTTCACTAGTTATATGTTTTGTTCCATTAACCACACCAACGCTTATATATTGCCATATCTTTAATAAAATCTCCTTACAACATCTTTTACATGGAGCAGTTTGCTCAACTGCTAAGCCAACGCTGTCACAGATCCTGTAAACTTTGATTTAAAATGCTTTAAAATATTCAACTTACAAAAAAAATGTCCTCTCCTGCTCTATAAACAAAACATGGTGGAGGTTTAAAAGGCATCATTTTAATTTCAGTATTGGTTCATTAGTTTAGACTAGCACCAGAGTTTGCTTGAGTATATTCACAAATGCACTAAAGGTCTGGTTCAACAGGGGAAATAAACTCTGGTTCGTTTAAACTAAACCAAAAATGTCTGCTGTGAATGTGACAAAAGAAAGTCCATGTCATGCAATCCAGTTTTGCAAGCCGTGCAAAAGAAGGCAGGCACTCAGGTAACAATACTTGAGATTAGTCAAGGTTAAGATAATTTAAAAATCCATTCATCAGGATCTGGATTACATAATCAGGATTAGATTATGTAATTTTCTCCTCATTTCCATGTCTTTCAACGGTTTACTTGAAATTCAAAGCATAAAAGATTAAGTTCAGTGCAATCAAGATTATGATTTTAAATTCAAACCCAATAACATAAAATAAAAACAGGATTACGTTAAAAACGTGGAGGTTTTTATATGATTCATTCCTTTTTTCTCTACAAGTCAAGTAGTCCACTTTCTGAGCAGCTGAAAACACACTTACATTAAACGGAGACCAAAAGGCAACACCTTTTTCTCCATTGGTGGATTTAATTGTGTTCCACTGGATAAGAAAATTTATAATACACACACATAAACACACTCATTCACAGAAAATCAAATCTCCTGTCTGCTCCATTACAACCTGTTCCCTTCTCCTGTGTGCTATTATCACAGATCCTTCTCTCTTTTCCTGTGCACCATCAAAAGATTTGTCCTGCAGTGCATAATATTCTATCCATGAAAAAAAAGAAACACACACACGCACACACACATACTCACACACACACACACACACACAGACAAGTCTGTATGATTCTTAGTTTTGCGTTATCATGTCACACCTCCAGTTTCTGTTCCAGTGATTTTTTTTTTTTTTTCTCCATAAGAACTGGAGTCAATTAAGCACCACATAACTGAAAGAAATAGTTGGGGCGATGGGCTATGTATGATTTAAGTATCGTATTTTATTGGTAAAACAAGCAGCATAAATGTATACCAATATAGCACTCAAGATCATACAGTAATAAACATGTCGACGAATTCTAGATGTAAATGGGATTCTGATTGATTTTACATTTCAAAAATCCTATGAATCTTTCTAAGTGTGAATTACAGTCTCTTTGATCTGCGTTTGGCTAAGCTGAGCAAAACACACAAAAGAGGAGTGTAATAATCAAATCAACAACAATCATAATAGCCAAGGCACAGTGTAGGCAGGAACTGTGAGACTTCAGAAAGTCTGAAACCACGTGAGTTCACAAGTGCATGGCTGTAGCTGTAGTTAAATTTATAATTTCCCCCATCTGCCTTATGCATACTTATGCACACTGTGCTTCAGCTTGACAACTGATTTGACAGAGGAACCAAGCACAGAACATGATGTCCTGTAGGCTCACCACCCCAGGCATAAATATTTATGTGAAAGCCAGGAGGCCAAGGAGAGTCATTATAACCTTGTGTAGACCCAAGTGCAGCATCCTTAAATCATACATCGTCTTCCTCCTCATCATTGCCCTCGCACTTGCTGCTGCGGGCATCGTTTTTAATGTTCAGACACAAAACAGAACAAATTAAAGAAAAAGGGGAGAAAAAAAAAAAGCACTGTGTGCATGGTGTGAAAACAGAAGCAGAGGCTTCGAAAGGGGAGCGTGCAGAGCAAGGCAAGCGGGGATATGGTTGGGGTGAGGAGGGTGAGTATGGATGATAATGAAGAATGAGTCCATGGAGTTGGTCTGAGAGACAGAGCTGGATGCAGAAAGCAGCTTACTCACAGTGCTGGTGAATCATTGTGCCCTGCCCGATAAGCTCTGACTCACGGAGAGAAGTGGAAAACAGAGGGGAACAGGCGTGTAGTGTAGGTGGAAAACTATCTGAATGCCTGTTTGTATGTATGTGCCAGTGTGTCCTCAGCATGTAATTTGGACTACTCTGAATAGTGTGCACATGCACATGTCTTTGCATTGCAAGTGAATGCGTATGTGTGCGCGCGTTTGCCTGCTGCAGTGGTGACAGTGAAGGTCAGTAGCGTGGGTGTGTCTCAGGCCTCCTAGCTGAGGCCTGGGGCTACAGAGCCATCACTGTCACATCTCTGCGTTGCCGCTGTGCACTGCTGGCCCTGCAGCATGGCGGCGCACAGCTCTGACTCACAATTACACACACAACCCTTTGGCTCAGGCACACATACAAAAACATAGTGGCAGACAGGACATATCTAACCCACCTCAGGAGACGAAGCACATGGAGATTCCTGAATACACACAGTGGGATGTCAGAGGAGGGAACACTGTGCATGTTCTGTCTGTAGAAACTTTAATTCGGCTTCAACAGACAGATACAAATCTATGAAACAACCCATTTGCATATCCAAGATGGAAAGCTTTATACACCTCTTTTCTCTAACATGTAAACTTTTTGACATTGTTCACACTCTTAGGAGCACCAGAGGAAACAACATGATTAATCTGGCAGTCAGTTCAAAGTCTTGCTGTGTCATCCAGCGTTGCTTTCTGCTATATACAACAAATCTGTCCAAAGCCGTTCTGAAAGTTTTGTGCGCATTGAAGCTAAACACAAGTTTGTCAGTCATCAGATAGTAGTAAAGCTCTCAACTAGAGCTTTTTTTTTTTTTGCTAAATCAAATCAAATATAGATAAAGTTTGTAACATGAAACATGGTCAGTGTATTTGTTCGCACTGTTGTTGTTTTTTTTTATTCTTATCCAATCAGGATAAAGACTCCAATAAACATGTTTTTAAGCAGCACACATGAATGTGGGGACATCATATACAGATGGAGCTATTCTGAGAATCTCTATCAGTCTGAACAATACATCTGTATTGTTTTGTTCCCCCCTACAAAATCTACTGACATATTTGCAACCAGTCCAGTTGCAGCAATATATTTGCGTCTTGTGTGCAAAACTACTTGAAAGTGATCTGTGGAACTGCCAATGTGACCTGGAATAACCAGATTTCATTAAATACTGAGTGATCATTTGGAGCAGTTTTTTACTAAACGTGGTCTGGTCACTAAGCTGACTTACAAACTCTAAAAATGTTTAGTCTCGAACCGCTGCATCTCACACCAAATATGGCTGACAAACGATTACAGAGCCTGTTCATACCAGCTTGCCCCAGCATGCACCTGCAGCCATTATTAACTGGTGGGTTGGACCCAAAAGTGACCCTAATAGGTGACAGAATATTGTAGCTTTAATAGGACATTGTGATATTCAGTAAGTGGGTATGCAGCTGAAGCTATATATTTTGAGTCTTTTTGAAAGTTATTCCCAGTAGCTCGACTTCATTATTTTATATCTGCGCATAAAAGAACTGTTGTATCTGTTATGAAAAGGCTGAAGTGCTTTGGTTGTGATCAAAATGCAGCTGAGAGTAAAAGGAAATAATTCCCTCTCTGGCATCCCTGCCTGCTGGTGTTTTTCGTTTATTCATTAAACATGTGTGTGCGTGTTTGCGAGTGTGTGTGTGTGTGTGTGTGTGTGCGTGGGTGTGTGTGTGTGTGTGTGTGTGTGTGTGTGTGTGTGTGTGTTAGCATACTGTGAAAGTCTATTCAACAACTTCAGGTTCAAACTGCAGCATCTTTTCATCCAATAAATTGTAGAGATTTAAAAAGAAAAATTCTATTTGGGTCATTCAGGTAAAATGTAGCTTCTAAAGACAGACCAGTTGAGAATCACTGACTACTCCAGTCTACAGAAAAAACTAAGTTAAACAAATCCAATCGCTTCACATTCAGACAGACAGTGGTTGTTATGGTAGAGTAAAGCAGTCTGTCGTCAGTCATTGTACTGAGATATATGTTTAGTTTGACATAATTTAGGTTGAAATAGAACCATTTAGCATTAACTCATGTGAAATGAGTTACAAGTGGTGAATATGATGAAGCCAGATAAAACCAATCTGATGATCCAAAACAGGAAAATGTTTTGGATCACCAGAGGGAAAGGGTGAAGGTTCTGAAGGAGACCATAGTAATATTTGCAGTTTGCTGCCCCTTCAAAAAAGAAACATATGCAACCCCCCTTATCCACATTGTTGCCCTGAAATGGATTGATGCAACACCACTTGCCTCCTTCCAAGCCATTTTTACGCTGGCCTCTTTATGGCCCACTGCATGGCACATAAAAATAAGAGCACATTACACAATTACTGCCTAATTAACTGGTTGATATTTTATGTGGTTAGTGAGTCTGCAGACAGCCTGCAGATCATTTGCCAGGATTTTAAAAGGATGTGTGTCTAACTGAGCTGTTCTCTGGCTGATGTACTGACCTCCACATCTAATTCATGTGTGTTTGTTTTCACATGAATTTTCTTGAACTAAAAGAAAGCACATATTGCACACCTTTGGAAGGAGGTGGTTATTTGTTTGATTCCTCTGAGTCACGGTTTATCTTGCTTCCCGCCCCCTCCTCTTTCCCCTCTCTCCATCCCTGCCTCCCTCAGCCCTTAACGGCAGCAGGTTTGCATTGGGATTTGAGGTGTAATTAAATTCAATAAATAGGCGAAGGTGAAGAAATAAATCAAGCAGAAACTGATGAACAATGGGAGATTAAATGCCACTGAGCCGTGCAAACAAATATTTCAATAGAACTCTACAGAGGGCACTTGGGGCCTCCTGCGAGCCTTGGAAACTTTCAAAACTGAAAGTCAGCTGCGAATGCTATTACAGCGTTTCACTCCATTGTCCTCTCTGACATCATAACACAACCCATAATGAGGAAATAAATAACAATTTCAAGGATATAGATTGTAGGAGATGACAGGCTATGTTTCTTGCCCTCTGTCGCTGGCATACCTCATCACGCTTCTGCATCATCGCCTATTCAAAGGCCAGTCAGCCCTTTATTAATGACTACTGAAGAAGCAATTAATGCTGCATTATACATAAACTACAGCTGTGCAGATCTGAATAAAGTCTGATTAGGTGCTAAAGAGAACAGAAGAAATACTGCTGCTGCATATTAATTCCACCTTTGTGAAGAGGGGAAGGGTCATCAGGAGGGCAGCTCTTTTTCACCAGGCAATTTTCAGATTGCAGACCTGTCTAGAATAGGCGTCAGACCAAGAATGAATGTGTGGCAGAGGAATCATGCTTCTGTTCAGTGTTAAAGTGTTAAATCAAAGGTGCTTTACTTACTGATTGGCTTGCTTTACCTCTTTAGCACCGTTATGCCCTCCTGGGCATTAACAAGTACTTAGAGCCCCCACAATGGAAAAGCGGCCCTGTTCTGACCACAACTCAAGACCACAACTGGTGCATTGAAACTAATCAGGTGCAAGGTGAATTGAGTTATATTTTCCAACAACAGGAAGCTCAACTTTCCTGTTCAAATACTTGTAGAACATGACTGCCTCTGTGTGACATGGCTACATTTTATAATGAAGCCATCATAAAATGGCCACAAGATTTTTGCCTGTAGCCATTTTACAAATGTCTCATTTGCTAAAAGTGTCAAAGCAGCAGACGTGTATGTTACAATAAAATTGCATTAAAGCTGCAACTGCTAGTAACTTTAGCCAACAATTGTATAATCTTCAATAATAATGTACAAGATATCTGTATGGTTAAATCTTTAAACTTGTACTATAAAGTCATTTTCAGATTGCAGTTGTTTTAAGATAAGAGAAGCCCACCTTGGTCTATCTTGGACTGACTGTCAGATTCAGCCTCTAAATTCATACAAACTGGAGACCAAAAGAGTCATCAGCCAGAAGGTGTTAACTGCTTATAGTCTTTCAACAGAACCTTACATCAAAAAAAGTCTCTTTAATACCTAGAAAAACACCCTTTAGTCCTCCTGCAACATCTCAGTCATTTCTTTCTTCTTCCTCTCCCTCCCTTTGTGTTTTGTCCTCCCTTGTCATCTTTTGAACAGCTGCACAGCCTTTATTATGTTTCCCTCTCTCTCTGCCTGTCTGGCCTTTTACTCTAATCCTCCTATGGCCTTTCACATGCACAATATTTCCCCCTGAGCCCCCGTTCCCTTGACAGGCTTTCACATAGAGTATTAGATTAGGCTTAGCTCCTTTCATTTATTTTTTTATTTAGTCAACTCTATTGTCTCTGAAACTTTTTGCAATCCAAATGTCCAAATAAAGAAAAAAGGAAGTGACTATTGTTTTCCGGCAGCAAATTTGTGGCTCTTGTGTTCTTTATTGCTGTCATTTTTTAGGGTTATTTTTGACAGTGAACATGGCAGCACCAGCACAGTGTTTTCAGAATGTCTAATGGAGTCTGTTTTTTCCCCCAATCATTTGGTGGTAAATAGGATACACAGAGGGAAATTGGATGTGCTGTCACCCATTAAGACACCCAACAGCACCTCTGCCTAATTGTGGTAATGAAGACCCTGTAATAGCAACCTGAGCTCTGACCCTTGATGGGATGTGGTGCATGACAGAATATGGGATCTTTCTAATCATGAGTCATTTACTTTCTGGACGATACCGAACTCTGCGGTGGCCTCCTCTTTACCCTCTAGCCTTTCTCTCCGAGCAAACCTGAGGATGCCCTTCCAGCTCTCTCCCCATCTCCCTAACCTTCCCTGGTGAGCAGGCCCAATCAGGAATCAATAGCCATGTCACAAAGAGCCAACACTGTTTTGACACCGGTGGATACGACAAAAAAAGTCTATTACACGGCAGTTATTTCCATTACCGCTGAGCGACTTTGTGCCGAGACGCCACAGAGGATGGCAGGCCAAGACGAGCCACGGTGAGAAAGGTGGGTGTGACAAGCTGTGAAGCTGTAATTCAGAGCAACAGCTCTGATTAACCTGCTCCTTTCCTTGGGGATTTGGTATGTGTGCCAGGCAGAAGACCGACACTAGTGATTCTTATGCTGCAAAATGTATAGATAATAAGTTTACCACCTGAAGACGCAGCGATATCTCAACACTTATTGTATACAATATATATCATTAGGTCTGGTATTTTGGCTAAGCACATGCATTTTAGTTTCCTTTTTCACAACTGGTATCATATGTGATGGAAAGGGAAAGTTCCCAGTTACTTACATACACCAAATGTTTCACTCCTAAAAAAAAAGTTTTGTGCATGTTGATTAATAGGCTTGGATGGTTGTGCAGTTCTCAGGATGTCTGGACACTAAATGTTGAGCAAGAAAGCAGCAGTAAAAGCTCATTGGTGAGGTTTGATCCATGCGAATTTACACAGACTGTGTCACAGATTTAAAACAAGACCCACCATGATGGTAAAGTTTATAACTCATTCATGCCCACAACATGCTGGCAGCTTCCCAAGTACATATTTGTAACACTCTCCGTTGCATTGTTGCTACGCCTGACTAAGCAGCTGAAATGAACAATCCAGCAGATCGCTTGAAATTCTTTGTATCAAATTGTGATAACCATTGTTTAGTACTTTGGTAAGATGATCTAGAGGGCACCATTGATCAGTATTTTTACCAAAACTACAGCACCATCAGAATTGACAACAAAATACAATTCTGTTTTGCTGATATTGGTACAATCCAGGCAATTTCTAATGTTCACGTAACTCTTAAATAGCGTGGTCTTTAGGGAAAATTATGTTTATACATTTACTAGTGTATACAGAATGCAGTTGTAATTCCTAGTTTCAATACAGAGGTGCACCTAAACTGCAGGAAGAGTCAATGTGACCCTGCTCAGTGGGCTTTGCCTTGCCCTAGTAACCTTGGTCAGTCACGATATCAGTCAACATTTAGTTGCTGAAATGTTATGTGGCAAATGAATTTGGCTATTCCCAAAGGACAGGACTCCACTCAGCGGTTTCCCCATGAAGCCTCCAGCTTCCTTTATGACACTCATTTGCCTGATTAGCTAAACAAATGCCGGCTCACTCTCTTTTCAAATCACACATCCGTGGACCTTCGATCTCTGCTCGCCGCGTGTGCAGCCTGTGTTCACACAAACACAAACGCTGTACAAATAATTTCTTGCGCAGTGCCTCACCATGAACAATGCATATGCCGAAAATGATCAGCTGTAAAAGTGCTCATAAATCAGAGCAAGGACTGAATCAGCAAACAATAGCCTTAATCACTGGATTTTGCAAAGATACTGTACAATTAATGCAAACAGTTTATCTTAATTTAATATGTGGGCACTGAACATATTGTACAAGCTCTACAGTTTTTAATATGCAATGAGGTTTAAAAAAAAAAATCTCAAAATGCTTTTTGCTAGCATCCTGCGCAGCCAGCAAGAATACATCAACTATGCAAATAACTGTTATGACCCTCCCATTACTGAAGAATGATGATATATCATCTATTTTAAACAAAATTCAAACTTTGATGCACCGAGCTACGGGTGTAATGAAGGTAATAGTTCTCCGTGAGTGGAGATTGCTTCTGCAGAGTTTAATTTTACAACCTTGTGTTGAATACACTCCTCTGGCAACTCCTCTTGAATGTTTCATCACAGAGCAGATCCCAGGGGTTCACACAACCTGCTCATCTCACACACACACACCCACACACACAGACTATGAGGAACCTTCATGTCATCCATGTGGAAGATACGAGAGTCAACTGGATGCCATTTCATCTACTTGGGGAGCAATTTGATTGCATATTCAATGCATTGGGATATGAACATGATAGAATGTCAAGACAGGCAGCTATGGTAGCTGTAGTTGCAGTTGTGTGTCGGGAAAGCTTTTAGTAGAGTCAAATCATCCCTTATGGATGAAAGCTCCAAACATAGCTTTCACTTTGGCTACACATACATGCATAGTAAAAAAAACAGCCCAGTATTATACAGCAACAGCAATCCCAGAGTGTGCTAAATATTTTTGGCCTATTTTGTTTTGTTATTTTCCTCATTAATCTTTGTCACATCTGGGAATTACAAAGCTGGCATAAATGTAGGATAACGTATCAGTTGTGCATTTACACTCACCGTGTATAAACTGTTTAGCGAGAGGCAAGGTGACACCAGATGACTAATTAGAGAAACTGTGACTGGTGCATGTCAGTGAAAAAGCTGAGTGATCTTTTTCTTGACTCAGAAGTAGGCATCTGTCTTTTCAAACATCTAGATAAATCTGAAAAAAGGAACGAAGCAGCTGGAGAAAGGTCTTTGAAGAAGTCCAAAACTCAGTGAGGAAAAACATGGGTCTGTATGTTTCCTCAATGAATCCTCCTTAAAAGTATGTTTATTTAATGTGTCCTCGGGTAGAGTATGTGTCATAAAAAGTCGGTGTGTTTTTGCTTCCTAGGGAGACATAGAAGGGTAAGAGATAAACAGAAAAATCGACTATGACCAAAAGGAGCCTATTCTGCATTTGCTCTGTAATGAGCAAAAGTTTTTCAGATCAATGAATGTGCCATTCAAACATCAGTCTTCATTTTGCTATTTGTTAGTGATCGAGTAAAATTCTTGAAAAGGAAACTATTTTCTACTGCATTTTAATCAGGGGTTGAGACTTCTGCAAAGAACTGCTCTGTTTTATCTTTATTTTCTAAGAGCAACTACTTTCTCACACCTACATCATGCTAACAATTGCTTATGATGGAAAGGTTTCTTTAGTTTTATTTTACATTTTTTAGTCCTACATCTGAGCAGATTAAACTAAAAATAGATTGTGCCTCCCTGTTTGGATTGCTTCGAGAGAGGCAACTCTGTGACTTTTGGCTGTTTATCATATCATTAACATATAACAGTTGAGAATTACATCTATCACAAAGTAGAAAAATTTTGTCTTATTTATATTATATAAAGAGAAATGGCTATCTACAGGTCAGGGCTTTAAAACTCTTGAACCTGAAATTTGCCTCAAAATCCTTCATTGGGGAATGTATAGGTCTGATAGGGAGTGAGCAAACCAAGGTGACCAAAGTGTGTGAACACAGTTTCTCTACCTGTTGCAAACACACATGTTCCTGTCCCAAAAGATATCATATGGGTGGGGGGAAAAAAATACAATAAATGCATTTTTAGTAATAGAAAAAGGGAAAATTAGTGCATATCTTTGAAGTTTTGAAAGCTGATACTTCTATGCAAGATAGGCTGGGAATGCTGCGGTGAGAAACAAGATCTCAATAGATTTGTTTTTATTATTATTATTTTTTAATAATAATAAAATACCATAAAGATGCCCTGATACTTTGTGGTTTATAATAATGTGATCAGAAAAAAAAAAAAAAAAAGGACTACAGTACACGTTCAGTGCTGTTCACTGAACGTAGTGTCAGCTTTAAACATAAGGGAACACATTTTCTCATTAAAAACATTCAGATGCTACAATTTTACCTTTTGGTTGCTACAATGATAATGATAAAAGCATCTGCAACACAAAACCTTCAATAGATGGTCAAATCAAACCTCAACCCATGGGATACAGGCAGCAGACTAATATGTGAAGGACATTTTTAAAATGCAATTTCAATATAGCTGGGATGAACTTGAGATCTGCTCAGGGTGCACTGCCCCTATTGCACAATGACCCTTGCAGAGGAATCCCTCCTTACCCCTACAGAGAGCCTGCAATGATGGGCAGGTATGGAAAATGGATTTTTCAATTTCTAATATGTACAAAAAAGCATACTGTACATACAGTAAAGCATACTCAGATATGTCAGGGCCCCAATAAAGGAGAAAGAAAAGAATAAAGAGAAATCGAAATGATCCTTCAAACATGAGCACACAATACGGTCCAGAGCATTCAGCTTTTAATTAACGTTAACCATATCAGCGTGAAGTAATTTGAAATTGTCTTTGGGACTTCAGACAGAAAGAGTGGGAGACAGAGACTTTAAACCATTAAGCTCAGCTGATAAACCAGTCACACCGGTAGAGTCCCTATCTCTTGCTCTAATTTGATCTCCTTCATTTTATGTTTTGCTTCTGCTTTTAGAAATGCATGGTACTTCCCTTCCCTCCCTCCTTCCTTCTCCCCCTTTTTCCCTTTGATCCAGCCCCCTTTTCTTTCCAGACTTCTATTCCTTCAAGCTCCATCTTTTATTTCAGCCTCATTCATTTTTTTTCCCCCTACATGTTCTTTATTTCTTCTTGCTCTCAGCTTTTCTCTTGCTTTTATCTCCACTTCATACAGAATAACTGTGCAGGCTTGCTGAGTATAATGAGGCTGTTCCTCTACTACTTCAAACCTTAGCTTCGCCCGTTTGCCAGGATTCTGAAACAATCCCGGGACAAATATTTTGACATTTAGACACAGGAGGAAAGTGAGCACAATTCCTCCACACGTCTGAATTAATCTTTTATGAAGCAAAACAAAAATGGTTTCATAGTCAAAATAAAGCTGTCAAACAATGTACTGCAAAAGATGCTCATCTATTGATAATATATATTGTCTTAACTTCAAAATTTTAATTTTCTCTTTGATAATGATTGGAGAAAAATCAATGATTTAGTGGAAATTAAACTCAATACTGTATGACTGACTATAACGAGAGTGAAGAATGTGCTCTATGTGTGTTATCTTGTTCACAATTTATGAAGGCAGCAAAGGCCTATTGTCATGGATCACAGTAAATTGGCCAGAGCAGCTTTTTGTGCCGATACAGGCTGCTCCCCATATAACCATAATTGCAAGGAACGACACAGCCATGGTCCTGCATATTATGCCACTCACAGTAAACTTGATTATTATGGTCATTTTGAAAAAGCATAAAACATGTCATTTGCTATAACTGCATTTTGAAGAGTTGAGAACTGAAGCTCTGACAGGTCAAATGTCAAACTAGAGCTGTCGTGGAAATTTTCCAAAGCTAATAATCTGCATTTTTTATTATTTTTTTTTAAATGGGTTATTTTCATTTCTCCTGAATTTGTGATTAATTTGCAAAAGAATGACGTGGCTGTTGTAGGAAACTAGAGGTTACTGTCGTATGAAAAGATAGCAGGATGGTTAGATAAGGGGGTGGGAGAAGGAGGGTCAGTGATGAGTCTTGAGCCGCCCTGAGCAGTAATGAGAAAGCAGTAAAAATGAGATGGCATTGTGTTGTACTTTAAGGTAGTTCATCTTTAAAATGAATAGTCCCTGAAGGGCCTGGTAGTTAATGCCATTTATTAATAGACAGACAGGGCCAGCAGTTTGGCTGTGGCCCTTTGAGAGCCCTTAGTTAGGATAGAGAGAGAAAGAGTGTGAGTGACTACAATAAAAAAGCTCTTGGAGTTGGGGAGGGCTGAAACTGAGCAAATAAGAGACAGAAAAGATGGATAGTGACTGGGCTCAGCTTGCCAGCTGACTGCAAGGAGAATCTATAGAGAGGACTTGCAATGTTGCCAACTGTTGATAAACGAGAATATGAACTAAACGTGGAAGGACAAAAAATAAATAAATAAATATTTACATATTGTAATCTTTCTTTGGTCAGCTCACAAGGCCTAACAAATGAATCTATGGCATGTCTAGTGTTCCATATATCAGAACACTTATATATGTTACATAGCGCACCCCAAGTTCAGCCATTAGAGCTAAATCAAAATGTTGTATGCAGTTCAGCCTTTATTGAAACTATCTACATAAATTAGTATTCTGTTGTTGCCATACACAAGGCAATAAAAGTTCACATGTCCTTCCGTGACATTCAGCATGAATACGTACAGGTTACCTGATGATACTGTAAATTCTCACTCTTTGAATTTGCAAAAGCTGGTAATCTTGCAACCAAACAGTGATACATGAAAAGACCTCACAAGAACTGAGTCACTGTACGGAGTGTTTTTAAGACTGTAGCTCAAGATGTGTTACTAAGGCGACAAGTTGCACAACACTTACAAAATGTGACAGCCTGTTCAAAAGTGAGACTGTGCTATTGGCATTTTTTGTGAATATATAATTTGCCATGTTTGATTTGAAACAACATTCCGTCTTGAAGCCCAACTTTGACAAGTAATTTTCAAAGTTATTTATCAAACTTTTTACAAGTTACAGCTACTTGTTATATTTGACTCTCTTGGGAAAACCAATGTGCTTATCCATTGAAAGAGATCGAACAAAAGAAAGATGTTGCGTAATGACTCTTATATAGCACTTTAAATGAGTAGAAAGATAAAGTAAACAATGTGTTTATATTATTAGAGGTGAATTTGCACCCATTTTTGAACAAAGGCAGCTTTTGTGAATGAAAATTAGCGGGATCCATCAGCCCTGAAATCAGAAACAAAAAAAAAAAGCCAAAGTGTGGTCCTAATACGGTGACCTGGCCTACTAATGGACAAAACAGGCATTACCTCCCAGTTAGCCTGCTTTGTGCCCCACAATTTGTCATGTAGTGGGGGGGTGAGCTGTCACAGGAGTGCTGAGTGCTGCGGGACCCAACAGAGGCGGCAGCAACACAGCAGCCCTGAGCCCAGCACTGAGCTGTGTTCACCATGAACCACAGCATCTTTTGTTCCCTCCCAGAACGGCACATAGTGACAGCTCTTGCCAAATAGCTTTCATTACATAGGAAGTATCAGTCTTGATAAAAGATCCAAACAAAGGAGAAGAGGTGGATTTATTGTGCTACTCCACCCGGGCTCTGATAATATTGTTGGTGTCTGGAGTAAAAAAATCACTTCTGCCATTTGCACACATCTAAATCTATGGCTGCAGACGGTGCTGGAGAGAGGCTAGCTATGGGCCATATTACTATTGATTGGTGGAATGATAAAACAATTTCTTACCTGATGTTGGAAATGCACCACAGGCAATGGCAAAGGGGAGAGAAAAAGGGAGAGAATTTGATTAGTTGTGGCCTTGTACTGTATACACTGCATGGTCAATACGGAAGTACTGAGGGAGTAGTACGCACTCCATTAATATACCACTGCAATCAAAGTCTGCAAGCTCCTTTGTGGTTATACTATATTAAGTGCTTAAAAGACCTTGATTGCAGCTTGGCACATTTATTATGAGATCCTAAAGAGGTATTTTACTTACTCTAAATTAAGAGTGACAACCAAGAACAGTACCACTGCAGTGTGCTTAGTTACATGCTTTAATCCTAACGGGATATTTTGATATTTTTTGAAATAGCAGTTTGTGAAGTTATTTCCAGTGATAGCTATTTAGCATGCCTGTAATAAAAAGTGGGATTGTGGAAAAGTGAATCTAAAGGCTAACAATAGGTCAAGAACAGAGTGACTGCAGGGATTTTGGAGAAAGTTTTAGACTTTCTCCAAAATAGAAGCGCCATGAACTATTTAGCAAATTTGGAGCAAATATTCTTACCCTGCACAGGCTTAGGGTAAAGCTGAATTCACTCTGGGCCAGATATCAGTATACAAAAGAAATCACTTGGGTCAGAACCAGACTGAACAGCAGGACCCCCTATTTTAGTTGTCAATGTCAATTATATCTATATATAAAACAAGCAATGCGGTAGACCAACAAGCTTCACAAGATAAGCACATAATTATTTGATCTACTTAAAGATTATCATTGTTATTTCTGTGGAATGCAATCCTATATCTGTGGATATTTCTTTCTCAGCTGAACAACATCTGCATCACTACAGAAAATGTAATCGCTGCAGCCTGCCTGCCTGTATCAATATAGATGATCAGCTAATTACTGGTCTGCTGCAATATTTTCCAAAACAACTATGAGGATATGAACATTACATCTTTGAAGCAGACTGGACTGACTGTCATAAATCACAAAAGAGTAGATAATGCGATGGCTGACAGTGCCGTAGCTCCACCCACACACACGATGCAATGGCACATTGGTCACCAAGTGCCTGGGGCCACCAAAATATCTGGCTTGTGAAAAACCAAAGCAATTATAACATTTATGATAAGAGCATATTTAAATAAAAGTATGTAAAGCATGTTAATATAATTAATACACATGTAACATTTCTGGTTAAGGAAAAGATAAATCTCCTGTGCAGCCCTGATTCCAGTTTCCCTGTGGTGTGGTGTGAGAGTTGGTTGGGCGCGTGTCAGAATGCTTATTGAGAGAGAGAGAGCATGTGTGAGAGTCAAACGCACACGCCTCAAATTACAGTTTGTTCAAATAGATGTATGCGCTCACATCGGTCTCAAAGTGTGCACAGATTGGTGACTTTGCGCTCCAGTCGGTGGGACAAATAATGCCACAGAGAGGGAAAGAAACAGGAAGAACCGTCTGAGTTATTTTACTGCTTGTAGACAAAAGATGCAGCGAAGCATCATTTTACATGAACCACTGAAGCAACACTAAACTGCTTTGAACAAATATGAAAAACATGAAAAATGATGAATACAAAAGCAACAAAGACATGAGAAATGATCCCATGTTTGGCCTGTTAATGTTCTCCATTTTCAAAAATCATTTACTTTAAACAGGAGCGTGTGATGTAAAAAAAATATGCATGTTAATGTGAAGAAATACAAGCAAATTTTATAAAATGGCAGAAAAACTGCTTACAAAATCTTGTTCCATGTCTTTCAATTCATTGTATGGAACCATAAAACTAAACAGATTCTGACTACAGTTTTTCATTTTGGACATTTCTGAAGTTCCATTGACAAAAAATGAAGGCATGTTAAGCCACAAAGTCAGATGAATAGAAATCCACATCCTCCTAAGCCAATGCCCTTTATAGCCTCCCGACACTCACTTAGGCTCCGAGTCAAACTTGTTTTTAAATCCACAGGAGCCTCCCACCACAAGTGTGCTTTAAACACATAAATATGCATTGGCTTGCACATAAACCCTTCCCATACGCCAGCGAAAGTAGCCATCTGCATCAACAGAGCACATGCTGTGAGCTCGGCTCCCTCCACCAGCCGCCTTCATATGGATCTTTATCAGTAGGAGCCGAGACGAAGCCAGATTCTCGCACCCATTTCCACAGCAACCTACACTTGGCAAGTGAGATGGTGAAAAGTGCAGCTTGACTATTGATGGAGCAACAGCCCTGTGCCATATATAGCTATTCCACATGGTCTTAGTTTGGAGTGTTTGGTGGGCGAGTGTTGCTTTTTCTGCTTTAAGTGCCTCCACATGAAGCTCCAGTTTGAGAAGCAAGGTGTTTGGTTTCTGCTTGTTGGTGATATGAAAAAAGGGAGAGCACTTGCAAATGTATAACTTTCTTTGTTCAGTTTCTCTGGCTGCTTCACCAGAGAAGCAAACAAATGAGCCCCTGTAACTTCTTTCATTATTTACACGGGGTATGAAACATCCACACGGCCTTGTTAAAAATGCCAGATTTTTGTGATGTAAAAAATTGAGAATGAAAAATAGAAAAACAATATTTCCACCATTAAAAACAAACTAAATCTGCTACTGTCAAAATTTTGAATTCAGTTCACTTTGGTGGGAGCCTATCAGCATCCCACATATTAACTGATTTTGTTTTTATATATGTCAACATATGTAGGCACTCACCCCAATGCTAAGTCTTTAGCATTATGGTAGCATTTTAGCACACAGATGGACACTCTGAGGCAAAACCAAGTGGTATTTTGACTTTTTTCATAATTTCACGCAACTTGATAAAACATCTAATTACATCTATAATTAACAGCACTAAGACCTTCCTCCTGTCTCTGACTGGTTGTTTTTGACCAGGAGCGTTGACTTTTTCAGTTTGCTATATTGTAGCTCAATTTTTCAGAGATTATCTGTCTCATGCTATACTACAACATAGTGAACATTTTAGCAAATACATAAGCAGCATATTTTTGTATACATATATATAAAAAGTACATGTGGAGATTTAAAGAGAAAAACTTTCAGAAATCTATAATGCCTCATGTTTTTACACCACAAAAACAAGTGAAACGTGTGCTATAATCAGCAGTTTCAACCCACAAGTAAACAAAACAGTGACAGTACAAAAGCTGTCTTGGACTAGAACTTGACTTTGTCAAAATTAAAAGCTAAAAAGTTTGTAGATCCTGCACTTCAACAGATGACACTGAGCCACAGAAAAACTCGACCTCGGATTTGCCTTAGGCAAGGATCAGCCACCATTTTTTCAAACCTTGCCATTCAGAAAGCCCTCTTTTGATAGATTTCCCCTAAAAGATAAAGTCTGGGGATCTCTAGGCTGCTGGTCTGCTGCTAGAAAGATGTTATTTTTCTTCCCATGGATTACATCAGACTTCGATTCAACAAGCAGGCAAACAGACCTATGGATGATCACAGCTTTGCCTCTTTTGGAACACCTCCGAGGTTAGGAAAGAGCCACTGTGCATGGAAGGGGTTAAGTTTTACCGAGCTTCCCAGCTTCCCATTTAGCCGCTCTGGTGGACCTCTGTGTGTAATTATTTAAAGGCCCTGTATTACAGTCTGCAACAGGAGCGAGCAGGGAGAAGGAGCCAGGGATGGATGGATAGATGGAGGGATCAGATTCCTGCTGCGAGAAAGTAAAGTCTTTCAAGTTGGTCCTGTGCAGAAAGCGGATGAGATGAGTATGCTACCTTTGGGTTCCCATGCTGTGAGGTTGCAACCGTCTACAGCCAACAGCTGGCTTCTGGGATCAGCCGTGGGCACGAACCAACTCCCTGTGAAATCAGAAATGAACCAACAGGAGCACCGCTGCGCACGCATGCGCAAACATACGTACCGAATGTATATGTTTGTGTGAGTCAGGCGGCTAATTCTGATGCAACAACCTGGAGCTAGAATGCTCCAATGATGATAAACAAACAACATTTTGGATGGGGAGGGACAGACGCAGGGCTGAACCGACTGAGCAAGGGAGGAAAGGGAGAGAGAGTGGCAAGTGCTGGGCAAATAAGACTCAACTCAGGGGCTTTTTTTTTTTTTTCCTAACATGAGATGGTTTCGGTTCTTTTAAATGTATGTTTGAAGTTGGGGTTGAGCTGAACACAAGCTGTTTGAAAGAGCGTGATGCAAGAGTGGAGCAGAAGATGAGAGGCAGGCCGAGAGAGAGAGAGAGAACGAAAGAAAGACAAGGATGGAGTGGGGATGCAGGGTGGCTGTGGGGATGTCGGGGTAGCAGAGAGAAGGAGTTCATGAGAAAAAGAGGCATGGAGAGAAATATATGGAAAGAACGTGAGGTTTTTATGCATTACAAGAAAAGGAATGCAGAAAGAGGAACTAAAAGGGAGCCTCCAGTGGGACAAAGCAGCTCCTGCAGTAGAAATTGAAAACCAAAAGAAAACGAGATGGAAATTAATGAAGACATACAAGCTAAATAGGAATGTCTGAATGGGTCTCTTCAAAGGAATACGTTATTGTTATCATCATTATCATTTAAACAAAGCAAAAAAGAAGCATAGAGAACATTTTCCAGTGAGATAGAATCAGAATCAGAAGACTTTGCCTTGATTCTGCTCTTGTGATGGAGGATTCTCAAGTGGGAAGGTCAAAATGACAATGCGTTCCTATTTTTATTTTATTTATTTATTTTTTTCAAAGCCTTCCCACTGGCCAAGACCCACACACATGCATGACACAGACGCACGCTCCCACCACGTTTCTGCAACACTTTAATCAGAGCGTGGCATGCTCTTGGTCCAGACAAAGCCCAATCAGGGCGGTGATAATTTGGCCTCTCCTTCAATCAGCGGCGACGTAATTGCATCAGTCACAATCTCCATTTCATCTTTCATTTCTGTGTCGTGGCAGCGGACAGCAGGCAGAAGAACACTCTGAGGCTCAGACCTATCATTAAAACAGACAAGCAGCAAATCCACGGAAAAAACCGAGGAGAACAATACAACTAATTCTTTTCGTTTCCACAAAACCTCCCATTGGAGACCTGATAAACATGGAAGCTGATAGTAAACAATCTTTTTTTTTTTTTTTTTTTCCTTTTCATGCCAATGCTTGGCCTTGTTTAAAGTAACATTGTGAAGCAATTTGAAACTAAAACTACGTTCCGAGAGGAACACATAAAAAAAAAAAATTCCTCACACAAAGTACTTTGCAAAAAATATTTGTTACAACTGCAAACTTTATTGTGGGGGAGTTTTGTTCAGCTCAATCAATCTTCCCATCGACTTTGGCCAGCTTCTCCGTTCCTCCTGAATAAAACCATCCCACAGGAGGATACTGCCAACATGTTTCACCAAGAGGATGGTGTGTTCAAGGTGATGTGCAGGATTATTTTCCTCCACATACTGAATATTTGCTTGTAAGCCAAAAGGCCAAATTTGAGAAGTGAACAAACTGTTCTGTTCTTTTCCCATTTTTCCCACTGGAGCTGCAGATCTCTGCAGCCCCTCCAAAGTGCTGAGGGTTTGCAGTTCTGCTAGACTCATTCTGTTTTGGATTGAAGAGTGCTCCTTGAGATGTCAAAAGCTTTAAACACTGTTTTATCTAACCATGATATACACTTCTCCACAACTTTATCCCTGATGTGTCTGCTGGCTTGTGGTCTCCGTGATACTGTTTACTTGCTGGTGTTCTCTAGCAAACATTTGAGGTCTGCATTGAACATCTGTGTTCATACTGTGAATATATTACACACAAGTAGACTCTGTGTATGGTGTGGGTTTGAATCCCTGCCTGGTGTCTTTCTTCCTGAAGAGGTCTGCAAACCATGCAGGTGTAGGCTCTCACCAATTACTCCGGCTTCCTCCCACAGTCCAAAAACATGGACTGCTGGGTTAATTGGTCTCTGTAATTGTCCTTTGGTATGTGTTTGTGTGTGAATAGTTGTTAAATATCAATTCATATAGACCAAGCATCCATCTGCAGAGATGGGGAAAGCTAACTGAATGGGGCAGGAGTGGAGGAAAGACTCCTCAGCTGGGTACATAAAGAGCAATTTATCGGCACTACCTCATCAGATTTTCTACGCGCGTTCAGATAGCTATGTCTATCTGTCGATGCTGCCTTTCCAAAGTAAAGACTTGTTGAGGCTTTTTAGCAGCTTTGTTACATCTCCTTGCCCTGGTATTTGTCATGGAAATGAATATAAATGACTTTGCAGTCGGACCTTCTTGGAGTTACCGCTCTATGCAACTCAACCATCTCTCAGTGAACTTTTATATGTGTCTCAGCTGCGCACTTTGCCGGGAAAGTGTAGCTATTGGTGACCACTTTGATTTACAGCACGGACATTGGTGCATCACATGTTGCCAGCAGACTTCAAGTCAAGGTATAGTCCAGAAAATATGCTTATAGTTTTACTAATCAAGTGCCTGAATGGAAATTAATGTCACATTTCTCAGATTTTTTTTTGTTGAAACTTCTGAATAAAGTAAAAGAAAAAAAAAAAAGAGTTAAATTTTTTTAACTTTTCTACATGCCAATTCTTGATTATAAAATAAATTCAAGGTTCAATGAATGGCAAATAACTATAAAACGAAATAGTGGATCACGAGCGAAGGGCGACACGCATTTCTGCTTTTTATCTTATATTTAAATTACTCAAAGATATGTTTTAATGTACTATAATGCATGTGTCATGTAAGTGAAATTAGCCTGTGAATGATTAATGGTACATTTTAAAGTTTCATAGGGAACGCAGGTCAAGAAGGGAGGAATCAATTATATATTAAAGATCATTTCAGACCAGCGGATGAGGACTCACGCAAGCTTTCTGCAGCTTTTACCACTTGCCATAAACATTCATCTATACTGAATAAGCTTCAAATGTTCTAACCAAAAGGTAGGACATTGCCTTTCCTGCTGCCACATGTGCCTGTTTAAATTTGCTTTACAATGATCAACAGACTGGCTAATATAGATGTGCGAACCGTCATGCTTAGCACTCCTGAGCGAACACCAAAATTCATCTGTTCCATCTTATCTATATGTGACAAAATGCATGTAGTGCTTGCCTTTTGTTTTAAACTAAAGGATCTAAGCTGAACCACACAGATAAAAGAAGACAGAGGGATCAATTTAGATGATCTATGAAAGTTATTAGTAATGACATTTATGAATATTTTATGGAAGATAGGGAATGTCATCATAAATTTTTATATAGGGAAATGAAGCAGGAATATAAAACAAACAGCATTAAACATTGAACATGGCCCCCATGTCAAAAGGATTGTGTCCAGAATAATGGGTGAGTTAACAAGATGGAGCGAACAGATTAGAAAAAGAGACGACAGGCGGTTTGTCTTGGATTTCTCTGCCTCCCTGTACGGAACGAAAGGTCAAGCCTTCGCGCCGGTCATCCATCGGGGAGGGGGCACCTTGTCGGGCTGCTCTAAGGGTACCCAGTGGTTCCTTAAAAAGTTAAGAGCAATCAGCCTTTATTTGTTTATTGATTGGTTGTGTCCCCAACAGGTCTGCCAGACCTGCTAATGTGCTGTGCTCAACAGAAAACCCAGAACAACAATTATTGTTCAATATTTCTCCGCTTGACATCATCGCACATTTGGAGCAATTCCACAAGCCTGGAGGAAGAGAGTAGCCAGACGGGACAGTGGCCAGAAAGCAATGTAACAGCATGGAGACAAGTGGACACGAGGTCTGCAACTTTAAGCTGCACAACTCTGACTCTGTGTGCTGCTGCCATTTCCACTTGCTCCATATTCTACACACACACACACATACACACACACACACACACACTATCAGCTGCGTTGGAAAAGTCTTTCCTTACCTGAAAAGCAAATACCATCGCTGCCTGGGGCGTTCAAGATTATTTCTGTCTTCTTCTTGTTTTTAACCTCACCTTCCTCACCCTTATTTACACAACAGTGAGTGGACCGGCATCTATCCCTTTCAATAGGTACAGCTTATAAAAAGAATGCTAAAGAGTCAATCCCCGATGCCTGAGTAAAAGTAGAAATAAAGAGATATTGCTCATTTTCATTGGGCGGCACTCAAACAAAGACTGTGAAATCCCTCATAAATACAACTAAAGGAGCTGCCATTTTTACTCCAAGAGGCAGCCACGGCAGTACATACTGATGTCCTTGCCTCTCTTAGTGTATATCACTTTAAAGAGGCTATATTTTGCCATTGAGGGCTGACGCGAGCAGATTTTGTAGGGACAGAAGAGGCATGGAACATCTGGACAGCATTTAGGCTGTTTATAAAGACAGGAAGTCCTCTCTGACCTGTTTTTCACACTTCATTTAATGCCGTGGATTGATGTCAAAACTACACGTGGGTCCCCGTTTGAGCTTCTCTGGTTCTGCAGGCTCATGTGCGGTGACATTAATATAAGGAGAGGTTGCCATAAGAGTGGAAACCAGAATTTTACATACACTGTATGAAAAGACACAAAACTGCTACTTTTATTGTTGTTGCTTGTATCTCAATGTGACATAAACTGAGAAATTCAGGCTAAATTATTGTTTTTTGATTACTAAAATTATTTAAATTTGCTATATGTCAGAAAAATTACTTTTTTTTTTTACAGAAAAGTTATTTGAAATGTATTTGATTCATAAGATTGCATACATTTCCTTAGCATTTTGTAGAATTAGTTTTAAAATCCTGCTATTTGACTCAGAAGCAGCCAAGTTGGTCATCTTAAAAAAACAACTTGAAAGAAAAAAAAGACAGTACCTGTTCCAAAGTAGAAAATGTTAAGTTGATTTATTCTATGCCTTTTTTACACAGGGTATGAAAATATCTGGTTTCAACTGTAATTCCCACAAAAAACCCACGCAGGCACACCCCAAAGTCCACTCTCAACAAAAGCTCTATATTTTAGCTACACTTGACATCCCACGACTTAGCGTCTCTGGGCAGCCTAATTACTGTCCGCATGCATGCGGCTCTGAAGGGCCGCGCAGCGTTGGAGCATCTTTCCCTCTGCCAGTGACAGTTGGTTTGTCAGAGGCCAGGCAGAAGAATAGCATGTGGCCAAGGGGAGGGGATTAGCATTCACATGGCACCTGTTGCCAGCCAGTGTGCCCATGCAGCCTAAAGATAATTACAGTGATTTTGTGGAGGAGTGGAGTGCAGGGGTAATTGTAGTTTTGGCGGAGCAAAAGGGAGAGGAGAGAACAGAGGACAAGGCTTTCACTATCTCACCGCCGCAGCGCTGTTGACGCCTCGTTCGTGTGTGTTTCAAATTCACACGGAAGGAAACAGCTCAGAGTGAATCTGAGAAAGGCAACCGCACACACATGCTATAATCATAATTAAAACTTGGTTGCCATAGAAACACCTTGCTGGACATGTGTTGAGCTACAGCCAACAAATGTTAAAAATGGTAATCAGTGAACTGCAGGATTTGCAAGACTTTTGTCTCGATTCCATGGATCTGCCATGACAAATAAATAATAAATGCACAAGTTCTCTCCCATAAAGCAGTTGCCTCTGCTTATTCACTTAGCAAGCCTGTTGTGCCATCACTTCAGCCATTACAAATTATGTTATTTAGTAAACGTCTGCCTTGGCACCCGAGGGATTGCAGCGAGCGTGGGAGTGGGGTGTTGGATGAAGGGAACATATAATATTACATAAAGCGTCAGCACAGTGTAAAGCTTCAATGATTGGTGTTAAGGTTTTCATTACACAAAATGAGTAATTGCTTGTCATTTGGAGCTGGCATATCCCACAATCATCCTCACTTCGGTGCCATCAATCAAGCGTTTAAGTGCTGATGACTCCGCTCACATTTAAAGCAGGCCAGGCAAGCCACAATGCGCTGGGGAAACTCATTGTTTGCTTCGTTACTCCTCAGAGCCTGGCTACTGCGTGTGTGTGTGTTCTTGTGTCTTGTGAGAGCACTCTAGGTGTGTGTGTGTGCGCGTGTGCGTGTGTGTGTGTGTGTTTCAGAGAACTAATGTGTGTGTTTGAGCAGAAACAACATAGGGATGTGGTCTTGCTTCTCTAAGTATCACTTGATTCCGCAGTTTGTGACACGTCAGGAAGAAGCTTACATAGTGTACCTGTGCACAGTCTAATTTATTCAGGGATGGGCTGTGAGATTTCTATGTCCCTGTTTTGGCATTTTTGGTGAGTGAAAAAAAAAAAGATCTGTTTTAAGTGTATAGCAATGCATTTACTCAATGTTAAGGATGCATGCTGTACATTACTTCCTTAGGCCTTCCTAAATCCATACCCAGGCAGTTGTCTCACCGCAAAAATGTCCTGTGTTCAAATTTCCTTCTTCTGAGTCAAGTTCGTTCTCCCTCACACATCCATGCGTCTCGTCCAAACACGAGATTAATTTGAGATTGTAAATTTCCTTCATGTGTGCAATAGTACAAAACATGAACGACACATGGTTTCCAACATTTTTCACTGGCAAAAATCTAAAAGGTGTGTCATGCATATCTATTCGGTCCTGTGGAGATAATGCTTTGTATGGCATTACATACAAAGCCATACAAAGCATTGCTTTGCTACTTTTGCAATTCAGAGGAGGTTTTACTCTACCATATTTGCAACACTATTCTGTATGGCTTTCTTTAACCTATTAAATAATCTTGCCAGTCTTCTATGGTCATGATACTAGTAAAATGCTACTAGTATTGCCAAATTATTGCAATCTCCCCCTTCAACTTTGGATCCCCTGCAGCTCCTCCAGAGTTACAATGGGTCTCGTAGCTTCTTCTCTAGTTAATGATCTCCTCTCCTGGCCAGTTAATTTTGGTGGATGATCAACATTTTAAATATTGCATCAAATAGTGCTCAACGAGATGTTCAACACTCAAGATAACCCAAGATATTATCTCTGACCTGCCTTGGTGTTTCTTCGCCTTTTTGATCTTCATAATGCTGTTTGTTCACTATTGTGAGTTTAGTAAGCTTTATAAATTGTGCATTTATCCTAAGATGAGGTTACACAGAGGGACTCTAACAGTTTGTCAGTTTTTGTCAAAACTAACTGCGCTGTTTTGTTTTTTTTTATATATAGCCTACTGTTGTATTTGGAGGTATTAAAGTGAAGGGGACTGAAAACAAATGGCAAACATGGTTTCCAGATTTTTAAAAAAATATATATAAATACCACTTCAGCTTTCCCTCAGTCTCACAATTTTGATCTGGTATTTTTGGTGCACAAAAATAGCAGAAAGGTGGAGTTTGTGTGGTCTGCAGTTCTATAGTTAAATGAGAAATGTGTCCAATATAGCTCAGTAACATCAGAGTAGTTGGGAGTCATCACTGCTTATAACCCTCTTTATGGAGGACAGCGGGCAAACAGCTGCTCACTTCCACTCACCGGTCTTCGCCCCGATGTGGACAAGAATGGCAGAGAGGAGAGTAGGACAGCAGATGAGGGAAAAGGGATGGTGAGTGGAGAGATGGAGGCACACCATGCCAGTCAACCAAATGATTTACTCAGTAAAGTAAAACTCAAGTGGAACAACAGCTAAGTCTCCAGTCGAGCCTGAGCCATCATCTCTGTCTCTCCCCTCCCTTCTCATCTCTTTCCCTCATCCCCTCTTTGCTCCCAATTCCTACCAAATCTCAAGCTTGGTTTGACAGCAATAAAGTGTGCTGTTCAGGCAGGGAGAGCAAGTAATATACCTTTTTCATACAGATGATTTTTGCCAGAAGGCAGATGAAAAATATAGTGCGCAAAACGATGGCAAAGAAACGAGTCGCAAACTACAGAGAAAGGCAGACAGATGGACGGAGGGGTCTTACACAACAACACATTAAATATTCCAAGAAGGTATTAGTATATGGTTAGGAACATGAATATTTGATTTTGTAGTCTAGACTTTTAAGGAATGAACACCATCATCATCCGGGCCACATTTTGTTGTTGAACCAAAATTGCAGCTATTTTGCAATAAGCAACTGTCAGCATCTCTGTGGTGAGTGGAAGACGGTCCTGCTTGTTTATCTGCGGTGCAGAAGCCCCATGTTAAGGGAAGACTGAAAATTGTCCTCCCACTGCAAGAGGACTAGATTGATGGGCCGACGGACAGGCAGCGTGAAACTGAGCTAAAGCCCAGGGCCAGGCCAAAGTAGAAGAGGCATTCGTAGCCAACACAGGGCCAAAGCCCATGCTGTGACAGATCAATAGCTTAATGGAATTAGCTTGCCTTTAAAACATGGCTGGCAATCATATTTACTGAAAGCTGTTTATGTTTGCTGTGAAGCTTCACTCAATATTCAAAGGACGAGACCAAGGTGAAAAAAACAAAATCACCATTTGGTGCTTTCACATAAAAGGAGCTTTCTGCAGATATCTGGTTCTTGCTCTCACATCTTCTTTGTGAAAGCAAGAAATGCAACATAACATTTTAATTTAAGTCAGTATTCTCCAAAAATTGCGTTTCCCAAACTCAGAGTATCAAGTATCTGTTACCTTCATTTGTTATAAAAATTTACAAACCAAACATGACTTAAAAGAAATTAGAGTCATGAATGAACAAAATCAAAATAAGACTCCTTGTATGTTTTTTGAAGAGGGAAAAACATCATAGCATGATGTAAAGCTCATAAAAGTTGATTTTACACAATACTGCCCCTTTAACAAACCAGCTGGGCTAAAGAAAAATATGTAAGATATGCAGTTTTCACTATTCAGAGATAAAAATTATATTTGTGATGGAAAGAATGCCACAAGATGTCACTATATCATTCACACAGATCTTATAACACAAGCTGCGATAAGTTCCTAAACTAATAAAAAAATAGTTGCATGGTCTGCGGATACTTATGACTCAAACTGATTTTTTTTTTTGTAAATGTAAAGCTCTACTTCCCAAATTTTCATTCTGCGTCTGGACTTACTTTTTACATTAGTGCAATTGTAAATATGAATTGCACTGACAAGTTCTCTTTGGCAAGAACCAGCAGGTCTAATTACCTCTTTGATACATCTAAATAGTTAATTCCTCTTATGCGTGAATAAGGCCAGCAGAGAGGTGACACATCAAGACTTGCATTTTGCACATAAATAAATCCTATGGCACGTTATCACTGAGGCACACGGAAAAAGCCAAGCTCGCCACAGGAATGGCGGGTGCTGCAAGCGATTAAGGGCACGGAACAGATGCCCACCTGCTCCCCCTGAACCTGGCCATGCCTCAGCTTTGCCCGGGTGCCTAGGGTTGCCCCTGGGTGCCTTAATACACTGTTTCCATCTGTTGCCTGGAAAGTGAAGGGCAGAGATGTCCAAGTGCATGGGCATTAGCTGCCTCCGTTCTCTGTCCACCCTCCTCCTCCTGCGAAGTCTGCCATCTATGTAGCATCCACCTACCAATCTGCTGTGAAAAGAAAATTGTACATTATTGGAACAACACAATGTCTGAGTCTTCCTTTCAAGCCGTCACACCAACAAAGCAGAGTCTCCAGCTTTCAACTGACAGAGCAGCTCTGTACATTTAGCATAATGATGGCTGTGAGCAAAGAGATGAAGAATGCGGGCCCAGCATGTCTCCTTTGATTTAGCTCAATCTCATCCACTTATCAAAGTAAGGCCTGTATTTGCACACAGAACAAAACAGCAGCAGGATGAAAAAAGGGTCAACTCATGTTGAGAGAGCAGGATGTTTACAGATGGGACAAAGCATTAATAAGTGCATATACATGAACTGCCTGTCAATCAAACAACACTGATTCCGGATTTTTGCTCCCCTCTTCCTTACTCAAGAATTAAATGATTATTATCAGAACAAAGCCCGCCTTTATTCTAATTACCTTGTAAATAAACTAGCTTGTCATTACCTTTCAAACCAATTATAGGCTGCCTAATGGAAGTGCTTAATTAGGAGACACTTTAGCAGGAAAAAAAAGGGTGAGGGGAGAAAATGAATGAATAGAAACAAAAGCACCAACACTGGTAAGGGAGGGACTGCATTTACCATGCAATTATACAGACATCAGATGTTGGTTTTTGTTTCTTTTTTGTTTTTACTATTGTTTTTCCCTTTTTTTTTTTTTTTTTTTGCTTTCCGGCTTGGTTTTTCAGGAGCGCCACAATAGAGGTTAAAACCCTCTCTCTCCTTTTTTTTCTTTCTGTTAAGCGGGCAGCTGACAATGGAGCGCTCAGCAGGCGGCTGCGTGGACCCCTAATAGTGGTGTGGCAGCCATGAACCTCACAGCTGGATGACAGGAAACAGCAGAGTAGCATGATGGTCAGCCCACCCGTCCCCAACAATGCCTCACATCTTCTCTGCACAATAGCCATCTACATAACTCTAATCCACCCTCGTCAGCAGCCCATTATTAGCATTATTCATACTGATCCAATCAACGCTGATCTGTGACCAGCTGGATTGGAAACTGAGAAATAAAATGTCTTTTTGTAAAAGTGAAGGCGCTATATGCAAGCACCAGGGCCACAGTAATGCCTCCTGAGTGAAGATAGTTATTCTCAGTATTAGTCATTTAAAGTAAGCTTTATATTACTATTCGGAATGTCTTTCCTAATGTTGAGACATGCCTGTGATTTATTCAGAAAAAAAAAAAAAAAAAAGACTTGTAGACTTAGATTTCCATTCATCTATATTAGACACAGTGAGACTTAATAAAATAAACTAAAAAAACTCAATAAATAATTTCAGGATTAATAAACAAAAATCTTTAGCTCTATCAGTGTATTCTTTGAGTCTCCTTTAAAATTACAAAAGAGTGTTGGGATTATGAAAAAAGAAAGAATCTGTATTGATAAGCACAGTTAGGTTGTGTTTTATTAACATCTTTCCCACTTCATTATTCCTATCACCGACATAATCAGTTATAGTTACCTGCATGTGGATATTAAGACTTACTTTATTTACCAAGCAACTGGCAACATAGAAGAAGAGACAGAGAGAGAGAGAGGAAGAGAGAGAGATTTTTTTTTTAAAGCGGATTTTGAATTTACTAAAATCCCTACCAACATCATACACTGGAAATCAGCTGGTACATTTTCTCTTTTTTGAAAGAGGACATTTTCTCTTTTTTGTGTTCACCTATTTCCAACTTCAGGTTGGAGATAGGTGCCTTCATCTTTTGAACGTCTTTCAGAAATGACACACATCAGAAGTAGAACAAAACTGTATTTGTTGTATCATATGAACCTGTTTGTTTTTGGTTATTAAAGGCCTTTTCTTTTCACTGATAGTCAGGACGCCATTGCGATTATTGAAACCTATTTTCCTTGACAGCCAGCTTTGGGAGCAGGAAGGTGAACCTCTGTCATTTGCAGATAATCTTCCAGCCCTAGGAGGCACCACTGGAAACCATTCAGCATTTTTATGAAATTATCCCAGAAATATGGCAGGATGGAAGTGAATATATATTTAATATGATGGGTACAAAATGCAATACGACACCACATTCTTATTTGTTGGTGGGTTCGGATGTGGAAGAAATAAAATCACGAGCGTGCCTGTTAGCTGTGACACATATTCCCCCATTACAAAGACGCTCAGACTAAGTGTGAAACACATTAGGGCAGAAAGACGAAAACAGCTGTAACGATCTCCAAGCTGACAGGAGTGTTGGCCTATTCCATGGAGAGGGGGGATGGAAAAAAACTTTCTCCAATGGAGGTGTTATCAGCCACAGTATATCTCACTGGTTCAGAGGTTCGGGGGTTGGGGGGAGGGTGATCACAGTCATGTTAAGACCTAAGAAAGATCTGTACTAACTGAGATTAGACACTTGTCATTCACAGTAAAGCAGAGATTGGAGGATTGAGAGGTGATGGGTGGAGAAATCGCCTTGACGGTGGCAGGAGTCTTACTAGAACTGGTGTTCTCGGTTTAATATAAGAATTCTGCCAGTATAATTGCATTTCAGCCCTTATCCTCTGCTGTATCAGGCCTCGTTTGGCGACAGTTTCGGGTGCTTTATCTGCCGCCATTCTCTCCCTATCCGGACTCAATCAAATTTGCTCCGGCTAGCAAGGGACAGAGAAGGGAGGAATACTGCAACGATAAGGGTTGGGTCTAGTATTTTTTTTTTCTTTTTCTTTTTTTTTTTTTTTTATGTGGGAGGATTTTTTTTTTCTCCATTTTTTGAAATGAACAGTTTTCTTGGCATGCTTATCTTGCTTTCATTAGTGGGCTGTCATAGTGCTAAGGCAGCCACAGAGTAAGGCAGGAGTGAAACAAGCAGACAGGCTGTTAAAGTAGAACAGAGTCATGAAGGTAAGATTGGAAGTGGGAAAAGATGGAAGGAGGATAACTTGGGACCTATAAGAACATATGAAGAATATCTGACTAATTGAAGCAAGCCCTAACAGGCAACATTAAACTCATAAAAACACAGCAAATCTGTAGGAGTCGTTTTTATGACTTGGAAAACTTTTGCTTTTTAATAACATCTAAGCCATCTTTACAATTAAGAAGAGCTAGATCGTTGCTAAAAAAAAAAAAAAAACAAACAAAGAGAAAAACCATTAACATTGTAACGGTAAAAACATGAGACACACATCTCTCACATCCCAGTCTGAGGTTTTGCTGCATTCTTTTTAACCTTCAGTTTTTGAGGTTTGTGTTGTTTCTTTCTGCACAGATCTCTTTAGATCTTACCACAACATTTCCACAGCTTGAGGTGTGAACTTTCATTGGAACATGCTATATTCATGCTTGAGTCTATGACTGCAAGGTGCCCAGGTCCTGGGCGAGTGGCTGCAAACCATATCAAATCATCAGCTAACCAGGCTTGACAGATGGTATGAGGGAATTGTAATGTTATGCTGTTTGGTTTTTGCCAAACATAGCAACATTTATTTTGGATCTTTTTTTTTTTTTTCTTTTCAGCTGTTATCTCTCCAGAGGACAAGTTTTATATATTTTGCAAGAACTAAATTCTGAAGCATTTCCTTTAAGAGAAAACACACCTTATCCTGAAAACTCTTCCAAATAAGCCATATTCGCTCTGTCCTTTCCAAATATTGCTGCCATAAGCTGACAACTTATCGCCATAGAGTTTGAGATGAACCTTTTTGGTCATTTGCAATTTTCTAGATGAGAAAAGGCCACATCGGCTTGTTATCTTCCAAAACACTTTAGGTTGAACTTTATTCATTTTCAAACCTCTTAAAGACTAGATTATTTGTATTTTTCTAATATACATAATACATTTTGCAATGGCTCGGTCCAGCTCTAGATATGAATCCATGACAGGAGACCACTGCTGGCTTCATTGAGTATTTTTATTTAGTCACTTTTCCATACAGTTTCTCATACAGAAAACTGAGGAGTCAGCATACATTTAGAGAGCTTTTTTAAACCATGTTATAAAGATTGGGATTAAATCACAGTCATGCTTGTTGTCCATTAGCAGACATAATGTGATGCCTCAGCCACCTACTGGGGGCCAAGAGCAGCACATAGTCGTGCAGCCAAAACAGCACACACATACACACAACTGTGATATTGTGTAGGAGGCCTGTGAGTAGCATTGTGCAGCTTTCACTTGAAAATGTATTCCTCCTTGGACCATAAAAAAATGGTATCCTCCATGCTCAAAATATTTCTGCCATTTTCCTAGCATTAGTCATAGCTTTGTGTAAAAAAAAAAAAAAAAAAAGTGGTCAGAGACTGCATGGGGAGGGAATGTAAATGCTGCTTATACCTCAAGGATGTGCATTCTGATATATAGTATGGCTCGTGCATTTATTTATATGTGTGTCCCTTTTACTATGGTGTTTAAACATTTTAGTTCACATTGCTTGGTAAAATAATTTATTTCAAAGTAAAAGAAAAAGAGCCTTTTGAATCAGAAAATTAAATAAGCACACACTGATAAATTTTCCAAGTTAGAGAGAAGCCCTCAGGGCACAGAGATGGATTTGAATTTTAAGGTTAATTTGTGCAAAACAAATACAAAACGCAGTACTGCTGGCCTTGAAGAAGTACTGCCCTTGGAGGTACGCTGTATTACAACCCGACATGTCTCAGCAACAAAAATTGGATCTGATTTTAAATTAAAAGTTGCATGAGCGCATGCAAATTACCGAACAACTAATTTAAACGCAGATAACAAACCTCTGAATGAGTACAATTTCTCTGGATGCAGACAGGAAATATTAATCTAGAGATGCACCTATAGGATTTTTCCTGGCTGATGAGTTTTTGACACAGTGATACGTCAAAGCATATATCCCTAATCTTTACAGATTTTTATTCCACTCAGAAAAAAAGTGTACCAACTTTTGCCATTGATTGATGTGGCCATGGATCAAAAATGATGGTTCTTAGTTTTAATACATTTGATGACAAGGGAAAAAAGTGAGGCTGCACAGTGGCGCAGTTGGTAGCACTGTTGCCTTGCAGCAAGACTGTCCTGGGTTCGATTCCTGGCCCGGGGTCTTTCAGCGCGGAGTGTGCTACTCCGGCTTCCTCCCACAGTCCAAAAACATGACTGTTAGGTTAATTGGTCTTTCCAAAAATTCTCCCTAGGTTGTTTCTCCTGTTTGTTTCTATGTTGCCCCTTGACAGACTGGCGACCTGTCCAGGGTGAACCCCGCCTCTCACCCAGAACTCAGCTGGAGATGAGCACCAGCACCTCCTGACCCCAATAGAGATAAGGGTAAACAGATAATGGACGGATGGAAAAACGTGAAATGTTTCAGGATTTTACCTATCATTTATCAGAGCCAATCAAAGAAAAATTGTCCCCGATTCCATTCTTGGCCGTGTGGTTACTGCATTCCTACACTACAGTAGGACAACAAGAGCGTTTTAAACATTGCAACCTTTTACATTTTACTTTGAAGTGTCAGCAACACTAATGTGGATGATTTGGATGTTTTCGCAAGGTTGTCAACACCAGTTGCAAGTTCTTATTTCACAGTTTTCCAAATAAAACTATGGAACATGACGCAAGGGCTGTTCAGCTAAAATAAAATGGGGCTAAGGGGCGGAGGTGGAAGGGGGGGATAGTATGCATGGAATTTTATCGTAACATGTCAGGGGGCAAATGCAGCGCAGATTAGAGAATGAATTAAAAATGAGTCGAAATGAGCATGAAGTACATTTTTGTTCCTAGCCTGCAGTTTGTCTATATTTGGGCACGAGAACATTTAATAACGCAATCACGTTACACAGTTGCACTTCAAAGTATTTACTGAATCATCGCCTAGGGTTAGGATTTAAATTTTGAATAAATGTGTTTATGGATGAGGCAGGTAGCAACGGATTTAATCTGACAGATTGGAACAGAGGAGTAGGATGCGCGCTCCGGTCCAGGTGAAGGTTACATTAGCCCCCACAGGGCATCAATCTCCAAGACAGAGCTCGACAGACAGATGGAAAGCAAGTGAGAGCCGGGACAGAGGGAGTAACTAAAGAGAGACTGATGGGGCGGGGGGAGGTGGGAGCAAAGCAAGAGTGAAAACTAATGTAAAAGGAGTTGAGGGCTGGCTAGATCAATAGAGAAATGTTGCTATGACAACAGGTCATTGAGAGACATCATTCTCACAATTTTTTTTCTTTTTGTTTTATTTATTTATTTATTTTTTTGTCACACTCGACATAAAATTATGTGAAAACAAAATATAAATGAGATGTCATTTCACAAAAGTGAAAATGGAATGCGGTGGCATCGAAGGCTGAAGTGACATCACAGACCTCTCTTTGAATACGCCTGATTGGAGGAACAGAAACCATTTTCTGCAAACAATTTGTTGAGGCTTAAAGGGAGATTGCTGTTGGTAAATGTAATGGTGGATGGATTAGGGTGAACAATGTCCAATCAGACTAAAGAGGCTTCGGTCACGGGTTGAAAGAGGAAATCTGTATGTGGTAATCAAAACCTCGGAGAAGGGCACCGACACCGCATGTAAACAGAAATGAAAGACTTACTCGTCCATCACACAACCTGTGTAAACGGGGCGGGGGGAGCACAATCCCTTCAAATAAAATCCAAAACTCAAAAAACCTTTCAAGACGTTTGACTGGAATATAAATTACAGTGTCTGGATTTGCTGCGGTTAGAAATTACCCTTCAACTTGCTGTTGTTATTAGCTGCAAGAATTCCATCTGAGATTAGGCCTTTTACATCACATGCTCTAATCGCCTCGCATCTATGCAATCCATTTTCAGCTGAAGAGTAGGAGCCGTCTTCCCCAAGCCCAGATGGTGTCATTACTCTGGTAAGGCTGGGTGATTACACACGGCTCGCACTGGGAGAAACTACAGTTGAAAGTTCTGTTGGCATTTTTTATGACACTTTCCTCCTCTGACATTGCTCACTGAATGCCATTGTTTCCTCTCTGCAATTTCTCTTCCCTCCCCCTTCTTTCTTTGTGAAGAAAGAATTTTTGTTACGTCGCAATAGTATCCATACTCTATTGAACTTATTATTTTTGTTACATCCCAAACAAATTGTAGAAGAGAAGGACGACAAGATTTGGTTTTCAACATTATTTAGAGTCCAAAAGTAAAAAAAAAAATGTGGCAAGCATTTCTATTCTATATACAAATGCCCCTACAAAACACAGCCTTTAAGAGTTACCTAAATGTAAATACAGAATTGTTCAACAATGTTAATAAACAAACAGAATCTTGGGCAACAAGGAACACACAAGGCAAAGTCTAAGGCAGGTTTATATTGTAAAACAAAGCAAAATCCAAAATGGAAAAGCCTATTGGACAACTGCAAATGGTAGTCGATGGCCGTCAACTTAAACAGAGAGAACAAACAAAGAGGCAACAAAAAGCCCATGGTAACTCTGTAGGAGCGGCAGAGATTCATAACTTGTGTGTTGACAAAGGAACTGAACTTCACAAACCTGGTGTGCAACTAAGAAAAGTTCAGTTCAAAATTTGAACCAGACCATGTAAGGGACACAACCAAAATGTGAAAAGTTGTCACTTTGCTCAGATGAGACCATACAAAATGCAATGTGGGGAGGAAAATTAATATAGACTAATCAACAAACTCCCTGAACTCTCAAACCAAACAGTGAAACAAGGTAGTGGAAGTGTCACGCTGTAGGAAGATTGTCAAATATGAGAGTTAATGGAGTTCAAGGCAAGAAAGTCCTGGAAGAAAATCTGTCAGAATAATGACTCGTCTAAAATACTTTTCTATTTCAGATGGTGGTTTTAGAATTATGCGTTGCTTTACATCAATCAATCACATCAAATAAAAAAAAAAACATACAATAAAGTGAAAGGTTAAAGCATAAGAAAACGAGGAAAAGTTTGAGGTCTTTTAAAAGGCTGTGTAAGAACAAGCCCACACACGTATGCACACTCACAACCCAATCTAAAGTCACTGGCAGGCTGCGATAGGGGGCAGCTGAGCGGAAGTCGTCAGGGTGGCACGGTCACGGCGCATCAGCCGGAGATTTTGTTGCCAGGCCATATCTTGTCATTCTTATAGCCGGCAAGGAGAGAAAAGTAATTTCTAGTACAAAGGTCAACAAGTTGAAAGTGTGATGGAGGGCCGTGACACACCTATCACACTCCTGACAAGCCAAGAGTCAACGCAGAGGAGGAGGGATTAGAGGACAGCGAGGGAAGAAAGATGGCACTGAAGGTTGCACAGAGAAAACATCACCAAGGTTACAATATGATTGAAACTAAATATATGAAACAAAACAAAAGATAAGGAGAATCAAAGAGAGTCAGTGGATTGAAACACAAAGGAATAGAAGAAGTATTGGGCTGGATCTGCATATTGTTATCCACCAAGAAGTGCGTATTGGGGAGTGGAGGAGAAATGGGGGGGGGGCAATTTTTTTTAGCTTTCCTTTTCATAGTCTCTTTGGTCCATGTAACTAAAATACCCCCGTTGTCTCTTACGGGAGGCATTACAAGAGACCCGTCACACAAAGGGGATGGATACAGTAGCTGTACATGCTTATTATGTGTATAACAACTTCAGCTCTGTTTCAGAGAGTCACGCGATATCTGCATTACTAATAAAACAAGAGTATATGTTGCATGTCTTAGGTGATTTGGAACTTCTTTAGCACAAAGATTACACTGTGAACTTAAAAAAAAACACACACACACACGCATACACACACACACACACACACACAGCTAACTTCCGCAGTTTTATTTCTTGCAGAGTAACTCCAAGTAACCCCCTTCATTTTTAATATGATACTGTGCCTCTGTGCTTACATTTTGGGACCATTGTAATTTCCTGGCGTCTCTCCAGACCACCTTTCACCCTTTGATTCTACCTCTAAAGATTTTCAACACATTCTTGTTCCTTGCAGTATTTTGGTGTTAATTTTAATTTATTTTTATTTTCATATCCTTCCCCTCTCCCTCTGCTGATGACAGAAAACTTTCCTTGTCTCAAGCAGATGCCCTCAGTTCCCCAGCAGCAGCAGCAGCAGCATTTGCTTATATAACTCAGTTAGCTTGAGTATTTCAGATGCTGGTTTTTGCTCCCGGTATCCCTCATTTGTCTCTTCTCTCTTGCTCTTCTTTGTGTCATATCTTCCGGCCTCAGTTGTTCCCATCTGCTGTATGTTTCTGTTTCTGTATTTTATTTTTATTTATTTATTTTTTAATTTTAGCGTCATTCGGTTTTACTCCTGCCTCTCGGTCTTTTCGTCAACCACGTCTCTCTGCCCTCCGACCATTTACTGTCCACGTTCATTTTCATTCCCTCTCGTTTATCTCCTCTCTTGTGCTCTTCCTCGTCACACTCCCCCTTTTTTTTGCCTCGCCTTTTCCCTTCTATCGTTTTCACCCCACCGTGGCTCACGTGCTCAGCTCTGCTCACACCTCTTTCAGCATGTCGAGGTGAGTATCCCAAAATGCCAGCGAGGAGAGAAAAAAAGAGAAAGAGAGAGAAAGAGAGGCGAGGATAGCGTGCCATCTCTACATAGTATTCACACTTCCTTTGGTGAAGATGTGCACCAGCAATATTTGGAGGGAAAAAAATATGTGGTGATATTTGTCACATGCAGAGACATCCAATTTGAGGTAAGTCAGTCCCTCTGGGTAACAGTGATGTAACTCTAAAACACAGCGCCGTGCAAGAGTATTTATGCCAACAGAACATTTTCGCAATTGGCATTATTTTGCTGCTCAGTCATGTTGGATGGAAGACCTCTAAGAACAGCACTTTTCAAAGGGTGCCATTTATCCTCAATTAGATTTATGACTGATCTTTGACTGACTTTTATAGGGAATGTTAAGCAACATACAGCGTTTTGCAAGCAGGTCAAAAAGTTATATTTTGGTCGCATCAAAATGTAGCTCCTGCCCCCACCTGTTTGCTGCGTCTCCCACATGGGTTGTGGCTAAAGAGAGTTCCTTTCAGCAACACACCATCTTATTGCATCATCTTCCTTTAAGGCCAGATTTGTGGAGAAAATGAGCTTTTTTCAAAAGATTTGTCAACCAGACCTGTGGATCTCTGCAGCTCCTCTGAACACCGGCTTCTGGACTGCTTCTCCGATGGTTTCTCTCCTTGGATGTCCAGTCAGTTCCGGTCTCAGATGGGACAGCAGTTCTGCCACACTGCTTCCAAATTTGGATGATGGATTGTCAAATGTTGTATCACATCTGATTGGTGTGTTATTTGATCCTCACCATTCTGTTGGTTCACTAATATGTTTCAACAAATGTTTGAGTGCTCTTCACATAATGAAGAGATGTATACTAATACACTGGCGTTTGTGGGAGTAACATGATAAAATATTTTAAAAAGTTGAAGTGTTACAGTGCTCTTTTAAAACACTATATTTATATAGACAGAATTAAGCTTCAGCTATTAATAAACTGCATCCAAACAAGGTTCTGTTCACAAAACCCAGCTCGAAATACTTGTCAAAGCAACCAAAGCTGCAATTTGGTGCTATCCAGGCCTCGGTATTGCTGAGAAGACAGCATCTCTGTCTCTGCACCCGAACATGGCAGAGTGCCTAGACTTCTCATAAGGATGTGAGGAGTGAAAGTGGGGGAGAGTGGCAGAGAATTGGTAATGCTCTCCCATAGCATACAGTGAGCCGCATGGAGGAGCCAGATAAGACACCCTGGCCCCAGCGCTGACTGCTGGAGTAAAGCTTCTCCACCAACGCGAGCAATGACTGCGAGGCTTTGGCCGGCGCTCCGCTCCATCCATCTATAGCCCAGTGATGCCTCTATTACAATGGCTGCCCCAGAGCTGCGCAGGCCCTCGCCAGCTGCACAGGATTATAATTAGAAGAACCATGAAGTGTCCTGGACACTGGCAATTGATCGGACTGACAGTCTGATATTTCCACCAGGGAAATAAACCTTGGTTTGCCACTGAGGCAAAAAGTTGGGACATGGACTGGGAGTGGGAGCATAGTGGGTGCGGGGTGAACAAGGGTGGAAAGTTAAACGGAGAAAAACTTCCTTGTTGCACTGTTTCTAGTCTTACTTTAGGTTTCTAACAGAAATAGTGTGTTGATTAGGTGCATACGAGTTTGTTTGTGAACAGCAGTGCATGTTGGTGTGCCTCCGAGTGTTTGGACACACTTTAGTGCTTTATGATTAAGACTGACTCCTTCCCACTTTGAATTCACACGGCACCTCCCCTTCTCTTTAAACAGCTAATTCTTGTTTGTTGTAGCCAGTTATCCCCGCTCGTAATTATGCCTAATTGACAAGCGTCTTTAAGCAGATACGCGAGCAGAGGCACAGCTGCATCAATGGAGGGGAAACTACGGCAAACAATGTCAAACCCATCTGCTCCCCTATCTCTCAAAAACCACCGTGTTGTGTGGTGACAGTTCTCGACGGAAAGACTGAGTGCCGTTTTAAGGAAATCCAGGTCAGCCTGACAAATACATGAGTTTGTGTCGACATTTGGGGATTGATCTAATGTTTCCTTATGTTGTTTCCTCGGTGGCTCGGGGGAGGCTTTCAGCTTGACAGCATCACTACAGTTCCCACAAGTCTGCAGCTAGGTCACATGCCCAGAGAGAGACTGAGAGAGACAGCTGGAGAGGAAAACCAGAGCGAGAGAGCAGCAACTCAGAACAAAAATGGAGGCCGATGATACCTTATGTGAAGGAGATGAAAATTGTAAATTTACTCAGTTTGCTTTGAATCACTCTTTTGACTCCAACTTTAGCAACAACTTTGGCATTATTCACACTTTTGTCCTGATCAGCCAAAATCAAGCGGAGCTTGTATTTATTTATTTTTTCTGAGCGCTTGAACCAAAGCTTGGAGGTAGGAAGAGGAGAAAATATAGAAAAAAAACATACTTCCACAAAAACAGTGTGACAGACAGGCGGCTTGTCCAGGGTGTACCCCGCCTCTCTCCCGAAACCTTCGCTGGAGATGAGCGCCAGCACCCCTCCTGACCCCACGAGGGACAAAGGTGTACAGAAAATGGAGATATAATGATACCAACACACTAAGAGAAGCTCCTGGGACTAGAAAGAGGAGACCACAAGGCAGAGCTCTGTTAAAAGTAATTAAATTTTTTGTTTTCCGACTTGAAATTTGTTATAATTTAGGGAAAACTGTGCAAGTCTAAATGTTTATTGACAAATAATTCCAAGATATTTATTCATTCAGTATAGAATAGATATAAATCTTAATTGTTTTTTTTTTTTTTTGCTTGCGTGTCTGTCGAGGAGAATTTGAACTCAAGACTTTCCCACTGTGAGACAACAAAGCTAAGTATTAATTGATCCATCCATCCATTCATACTCATTTTCTATGTGCAAAGCTTGCAAAAAATAACATCTTTATAATTTAAAACTATTAATATGCTACACTATGTTCATTTTTTTGTTTTATTTTCTTATAAGAAAAACAACAACAAAAAAACAACTTCCTTATGTTAAATTTTTGGCCCAAAACTGTAAAATCTTTGTACTTGTATTTAAAAACAATAATACTAAGCCCAAACCTTTTCCTTGGTTACACTCTTTAGCTTATTTTAGGTGATCCCAAGGTGTTCCCAGGCCAGCAAGGAAGCATATTGCTTCCAGCGAGGTCTGGGTGACATGAAGAGGGGCGCCCAAGAGACATTCAGATCCAAACCACTTCAGCTGACTGCTTTTGATGTGGGGGGATGGCCACTCTATTTCAAGATCTTTCCAGATGACTGAACGCTTCACCCTGTCTCTAAGGCTGAGTCCAGCACCCCTACAGAGGAAACTTTTTTTAGCTGCTTGTATCTGTAATCTCTTTTATGATCCAAATCTCACCACAGGTCTCATCGCCATTGTTAAAGACAACCTAGTTAACGGAGAACTTGGCGTTGAATAGAGAAGTACAATACCTGCATTACCGCCAATCCATGTATTCATCTCTCACTCGATCCGACCATCACTCATGAACAATGCTTTGAGAGTCTTGTGCTCCTTAGCTTGAGGCAGGTACTTAACCACAACCTGAAGGAAGCAGTATATCTTTTTCTCATTGAAGCAAAAAAAAAAAAAAAAAAAAACATCTGAAGAGCTTGACAAATTACTCTGAACCAAAATGGACAAAAATGAAAAACTGTTTTTGCTGGTGTCTTTAATTATGAGCCCCGTTTCTTTTAAATCACTCTTCCCGAATTAAGGCTGCGACAAAAGCTATATTTCTCAACTGAGATTTTTTATTATTATTAAGTCCTTGACTGGCATTAATATAGCCTTTGACTGGCATATAGTCTTTGCATTTTACTATCTTATATTAAAATCAATGGCATCATCTCTTACAGCCTTAACGAGCCCCTTTTTTTTTTAGTCATGGCTTGACTTTACCCCGTAGCATCAGCGCTATTCAAGCAGGCACCCAGCGAAAGCTCCATGTGTCATCTGCAGGGGTGACAGCAATGCACTATTTCTTTTCATCTTCAAGCGATGCCTGCATTATCAGTGTATAAGATGAATGGCAAGGCAATATTAATAGCCTCTTTCTCTGCGGTGAAATGAAAGAGGCTTCAGCAAAACAAACAATCTGCTCCTTTCTTCTCAAGGCAACTCAGCAGCTATATCAAAGGAGGGAAAATAAATGACCATTATGAGTGCTGTTTGCCGGCGCCGGGTTGTGAGAGGCATAGTTTTCTCCGAGTCTGTTTAGATTCTCAGCTTTGCCGTCTTTTTTTTTTTTTTTTTTTTACGTGAGCAGGATGCACTGTTGAATCGCAGCTGCGAATGAGTGCTGACACCATGTGAGATGATAAGCCTCAGATCAAATGCTTAGCAAATACCAAAATGCTCAAGCAAAGTTCGACATGATGCTGAGGGTGCAGAATATTAACAACATAAGTAATAAAATCAATTGAATCCTAGGATTTTTTTTTTTTTGTATTACTGTGCATTGAATCATCGTACAGTAAACAACCAGCGTCAGCATAATGCAACCCCCCAACCCACCCTGTCTTCCCTCACCCTCCGTCAGAATAAATATCCACTCAGAGTAAGCCTGTGGAATAAGAACCATCTGAACCTAATAAAGGTTGCGACTACAAAGCTTGTGAGTGGAACAACTGGCTGCGGAGGTCGGGTCAATTTGTCAAGAGTCAGGCAAGAATGTAAAGGAGCAGCGCCGTCTCTCTGCATTAAAACAACATACAGGAGCACGAGATTTCCACATGAACAATTTGGCACAGAGCGATTGAATTTCCGAGCAATAAAGTGGTTTCTAGTGAATTAACGCGGGTTCAGGAAGCAAGTGTTATTAACGCACAGGACCGACTGTGGCTAATTATGAACCTAATCTTTATTGGAAACTAAAACATTTGTTTCATATCCATATACCCATGAATGAATTTATATCGCCGTCTTTCTCGCCGTGCTCCATTTATGTGCAGTGGACATGGATTTTAATGAACCTCGCCCTTAAAAAGGTTATACACAAAGACTCTCTGTCAGTCTGATGGAGAGAAGGGGGTGGGGAGTATTAATAAATTAACCCTCTTGTCTGTGTTCATCCTTGTCAGGATCTACTTTATTCCTGCTGAATCTTTGCTTTCATTCCAGCTGGAATTAAAGTCCAAACGGGACTGTCCGGCAGATTGAATCCTTTTCTATTTATTAAGCGCTGACATTTTGATATTAAGCAGTTTATTGGGTGGCCAAATGTTGTATTCAGCGGTTTACAATGGTCTCCAATCCCACGCAATGTATGGAAGGGGATATCAGCTGCTGAGGACATACAGTGAATTACAGCAGGAGATACCTCCCAAGCAAGTTATTAAAAACACAAAAACCATTAGCTGGTAGAGCTGGGGCTCATTCCCCTGGTCTCCTTGCTGCTCTCCTTTCTGGAAAGCCTAAAATTGGATGGAGCATCCCTGACACACACGCACACACACACAAACACTATTTATAGCACCTTACCATAACAGTGACCTATTTGTTTGGTTCTAAATACTCCGGGGTACACATTTTACACAGTGTGCACAACACTCAGAACCTCCATGATTAAATTAGACATTGCATTAGGAAGGGCATGCCAGTGAAGGGGATTTTATTTCATAAAGGCACATTTAAAAAAAAAACTTGGTTGATATTACGGGAAAAACAGATTACAAGTTTTAATCATCGCACTAAAATGTCTAATTGAAACAACTATTGTTTTAAAATAAATTAGAACTTGGCCAACCTTAATCATAATGCAACATCTTTGTTGTCGCTACATCCCTGGTGCACATTAATATCAACTCTTTCTTCCAGTCACACAGAATCCAGATAGTGCATCACCGTGCTTTATTTAAGGACTAATACAAAGCAGTCGTGTCTGCTCTTAGACACTGTTTGTAGGCTACGCTTTGGCTCCGGGGAACCCTGCGGCGTTCTAGCACCGACCGTCTCAAGAGGAGTGCCACCAACCGCTGAGTGAGGAGAAAAATGGCTTTGGAGACACAGAGGTGGAAACGTGGAGAGGTGAGCCATGAAGATGGAAGGCCAGAAAGAAGAGAGAAGAGAAAAGGTGAGATAAAAGGTAGAACGAGAAAAAAACGAGACAAAACTAATCTGGAGTTGATGGGAATGTTTCTGCACAAAATACAAGAAGAGGAGAAAAAAACGATGCGGTCATTTTATTTCGTTCATTAATTAGTCAAAGCAACAACAAAAAAAAAAACAAAGCAGAGTGGACTAAAAAAAATGTTTCATGTACCGACAACTGTTGGAGAGCTGAAGAAATAGTATTACAGGCTGGCTCACATGGGTTCAGGTAATTCAGAGAAGTTTGGCAGCATGACAAAAGACATAAATCAAAGGTATGCATTTTAGTTTAAGCAAAGGCCGAGCAAAAATTACAGGTCAGAAAAGCAATTACTCCTTTCTGAGGCTGTCAAACCGAATAAAAAATGTTCGGTAGACAAAAGACGGAAAGCTGGTATGCTGGATGGGTGTCATAACATGCTGCAGTTTTTGCCTTGAGGTCCTATGAATTGTTTACGCGTTTTCTTTAAGGGGCATTTTTCACAGCAAACAGTGCACAGCTCGCTCACATTTCATTTAGGTTGAATGTTGCACAACAAGATGTGGCCTGCTCCGCGTCTGTGTCTGAGTGAGACGAAATCCAGGCAAGTAAGTATGATAGAGAATAGATTTAGTCTTCAAACTAAGATGATCAAAGAGATAAAATTCATAGCCAGAGCAAATGGTACCCAGTAGCAGCATCTACATCAGCACCAAGGACAGTTTCCCTATTCCAATGAATCACAGTATCCAGTCTTAACATTAGTATAGCTTTGTCCTAATTAAACTTGGCAAAAACTCTACCCTTTTATCAGTTTTGACACAAAAACAGCACCAGCTCCAAAAGACTTTGTGTCAGATCTCACAAACCCGTCATGGCGATAAGGGTGACTTCATTATTGCAACTCCGCTCCGGTCTCCTCACTCTGTGATTATCCTGCTGGAGAGCAAACACGGGGAACAAGCAAACAAACAAATTAACATAGGAGGCAACAAAAGCATATAGCCCTGATTCTTGATGCCAGCGCTCCAGTTTAAAAAAACCTCCATCTGTTGAAATGCATTCCCGAGGTGCTCCTCGAAACTGTGAACGCCCACGCGCAGAAAACTCTGCCAGGAGAACAAAGACAAACATTTCAGAAGCCCCGTGCACCTCTCGCACCGCAGCACATGGAGCAGAAATCACGCCGCCCCGCCAACCCCCCCCCCAACATCCCCCATGCTAAATATATGGGTTTGACGTGGGAGCGTGTGGGCTGGTGAAAGCTAAAGATGCGATGCTTTGCTTCAGCTCAGCTCTGCAGTATTAAGACAGCCATTTCTCTTATCATTCCTTCCTCACAGCGAGCTGTACTCACGTTCCCAAAACACATAGCCTAGTTTAGAAACATACATTCATCTCATATTGTTTTGGGGAGGGGCGTATTTGAGATGGGGGTAGGGGCACGCCGAGAAGCATGCCCTCATGAACGACATCATTCATTTTCAAATAGTTTCATTGCAGAAGGGAACAAAGGGATTCATGTTTGTGGAGTTCTGTGGTCACATGTGCTTTAATATCCCGGTTTATTGCTGTCAAAGTTCCTCTCTAGAAACATTTACAAAGACTTCCAAAGGAAATTTCTATACAGCCACAGACCCATTACATTCATGTTGAGTAGTTAGTAAACATCAAAGGGAAGACTCAGCTTGGAAGAGGCCATTTTGGCTCAAGGGGAGAAGCCATTTCCACAATTACTCATAATCCTAGTTAAACTGGTGTCATGCTATGACCCTTGGCAGTCACAAACAACCATAGGCCTGTGTTCAAGAGTCAAGTAAATCTTTTTGATTGGTGGGAGGCAATGATGTCACGTTGATGGTCTGAACTAAAGATTTAAGGACATAGTCACACAAAGGCTCAGACATCAAAAACGTTTTTCTGATATTCAAGTTGTGAAGGTGTTAAAATATTTGGTATGATATAATAAAAAATACCCAAAACATAAGCCACATTCTGAGTGTTTTATTGCCAAAACGACAACTAAACAATGTCGGTGTGGGTCAAATCTCAAACAGTGAATTTGTTTTTGTTAAATTCAAATGAGTAATTTCTGAGATTTATTTCACTAGATTCTTAAAATGTAACAGCAGCAATCAGTTTTTATGCTTCTCTACAGAGAAACCAACTATCAGAAAACTGCAAAACTGATTAAATTTTGAAAAAATAAAACATTTGTTGAGAGTTCCCTTTATAATAATTTGAAATAAGATTAATTCTGGTCTGGATTACAGTTTTTTATTACTTCAGTTTATTCTGTTAGTGAATTGTAATGTTTCTTTTTTATATACTGTTATACTGTTATGATGTAAAGCACTTTGAACTACCTTGTTGCTGAAACATGTACTTGACATAACTAGCAACCCCAAGGAATAACATCAACAATAACTCTGCATAACCAGCAGCAAAGAATGTTTTGTTTCTTCACAGACAGCAGAGCCAACAAAAATATTGTCCGCTGCTTTGGTGGGAATGATGGCTTTCATGGGAACAATGCGTGAGCAGTCTAAACACAAAAGGTGACAAACCATCCACATAAAGACATCTGGTAATGTCAACAACAAGAAATGGGCAACAAAGCATGACTTTTAATTTAGCTCTTCAGGCCTGTTTTGGAACAGGGCATACAAGTAAATAATGTTAAATTTTCATCAAATGATTTAGAGCTTCATAGAGATATGACTGGCTGGCCTAATATAGTCATTAAAATACGGCAATGAATGATTCTTGCTGTGTACATACAAGCTAATGTTAGCACAGCAGCACTTCCAGCTCCCACAGGAAACATTTTGTATAATTTAGCCATGCAGCAAACATTTAGATGGATAATTTGTGTTGTGAGTGACATCTGCTTCTTCAGATGTGGTGTTGTGAGCTAGTTAGCTCGTAGCATCCGGCATGAGGAACTTTTCCTCAATAGTGAATCATGAGCTGATGGTGTTTACTGGATGGTGAAGCTGAGAAAATGTCCTTCCCTTGCACCTCGGTTTTATCAAAGCCAGTCTGTTTAACGATTACGCTAAATGATGTAGCTCTCGTCACAACACAAAAAACTTTTAACAAAGATATATATAAAAAAAACAAGAATAAAAAACTGTATCCAAAAAAGTAGTTTTGAACCTCATGATTACAGACCATGAGCTTAAATAATATCAGCATTAATGGTTTATATATATTCAAGAATTTAATTGAACTTTCAAATTAGCACTTTTGCATTCAAGCACATGTCAATAAAGACTAAATCAACTATACAAGTCATACTGCACAGCTGAATAATCTCTGTAAAGTCAATCAAAACTGATTCTCAAACTTTATTGGCTTCAGTTTTTAATCATTTGATTTTGTAAAAAATAAGTAAGTAAATAAGTAAATAAATAAATAAATAAAAGCTTTCATATGCTGCACAAACAGCAATGCTCACAAAATAGATAAATGGATACAAGAAAAATACAAAAAAACAGTTTTAACCTCCGTCTATCCATCATCGAGGATGTTAGCAGCAGAATAACAGACACTTAAAAAGCACAGGGCCATCCATTTTGCCCACTATGTTTGCAATTCACATGGTGACACTAAGAGATCCCATCCACTTCTCTGTCAGAAGAAATCCATTAGTCAAACCAAACACTGACACTTAGAATGTCAAACACACAGGTAGCATATAATTTGTTTCACAACAGTATGATGGCTCTAAATGGTGGCTGGAGAATGATGTTTGACTACTGTGGAGAAATTCACAAACCGAGTGGATGGGGGCTGAGAGGGAGGGATTCATGTGTCTGCATCATTTTGAATCTCGGGAACAGTTTATGCCTTTGGTGATGATTATTGTGTACATCACTCACATGGGAGTTTATGTGAGTAAAACTGGAGCAACTAAACAGCAATCATTTGTGGGAAGTGAAAAAAAAAAAAAAAAAATCTAAACATTCTTTATACTTTTGACTCCTAAACAGTTCTGACAACAAACTAGCATGCATGAAAACTGTAAATGCTCTTTTTTTCTTCTATAGGTTTAAATTGGTTTTGAATACCCTTGTTTTGGAGTCGCTCAGAAAAACACGGCTTCGCTTCCCTCTTCCAGGCAATAACAAGGAGACAAACACGCCTTCGTTGTTCTCATTCCCAGCTAATCTGGACACTGTCACATCAAAAGCCGAGACCTCTTAGGTGTTATGTAGATAGTGTTAATAGAAACTTAGCCCTGCTCCGTCCCTGCAGGCCCCCCTCTCTTGCTCTTTTGTTAAGTTGCAAGATGAGAGATGGGACATCTTCAAAGCCCTCGGTGCTTCTGTGTCAACCAAGCTCCTTTGCAGCCTGAAAGGCTTTCTATTAAAAAGGATTGTCTTAACAAATCTGTGTTCTGACACACTTGGATTATTAAAAAAAAAAAAAAAAAAAAGCAAAACAAACACCTGCAAAACGCACACATAGAAATGATTTTATGTCATTTCTCATTTTTCTCATTTTCGAGGATGCACAGAGAAATCAAATGGTGACTGGAATTGCAAACTCAAAAATCCTATTATTTTTTTTGGTTTGTGAACATGCCATATCTAAGCACTATCCAGCTTTGCTAGCAAAACCACTTTTCTGTGTAATTTTTTTTTTTTTTTAAATGAGCACGATTCAGTTCTGGTGCTACATATTGAAGATGAAGCTCAATGTCAAAAGTCATTGTTACTCCACTACAGTTTCCAGGTAATGTTATGTCTCCCAAACTGGAAAATGGCCACTGATTCATACTTCTGCTACAATAGTTTTGTTCAGATAAAAAAAAATAATAAATAAATCAAGCATGGATAAGTGCTGCTATCCACAGGTCTTGAAATTTTGTCCCACTGGAAAGAAGGCAAACTGAACGGGAGCTGATTTTAGCACATCGATAGCTGGAGAGGAAGCCTTTTAGTAATACACAGCTTTTAGGGAACCCACAGAGATACTGCTGATTTTAACTACACGTACAATCCTTTTTCATACTAATCTGTAAAGGCAACAAAAAAATGAAGACTTTTTAAATAATACATTTTTATTCATTAATAGAATTTAAAATAAAAACTGGTAAACAATTGATGACTGATAAGTGGCTTTATGAAAATGTTATTATGCACTACTTGACAATTATAGTTCTTAATTAAGAAAGAAATGAAAATGTCCTAAAATCCCTACTCGCGGTAAAAGCTCTAACAAAACCAAAGAGCTGAGTTCTGCCATCGATTTCTGATCAGTGCATCTCCACTACATACACGACATTCTAACTTCTCACAAGTCCTACATATTTGCAGCTGAATTACAGCATTAGTGCAACTCACATAGTCAAATCTTCCAACTAAACAGCCGCATATTGCTTCATTCAGACAATCGTTCATTTTAGTGTCAAGTTTTCATGTAAGAAGGTGCACAGTAACTATTTCTGTCTATTTGTTTCGCAGCTCAGTGATCCTTGGTTTCCATTCGGTAGATCAGAAATTTCTTTGAGCTGATCTCCATGCTGATCCGCAGAAAAGCTGGCATCTCCACCGACTTCATAACTGTACGTCCTATTTTTGTGAGCTACAGTGAGACCACTATCAGGCAACCTGAGCAGGAGGCAGCGAGGGCGGAGTGGTGGAGTTTGGCTGCAAACAATAGGAGGGTTGTAGGATTCGCATGAAAGCAGTGAAGAGAGACGGAAGAGGAGAAAGAGAGAAAAGGCTTTTATTTTCTCCCCTTCATTCCAAACTGAAAAAATACTTAAGCGGTACCGTAGCCAGCCTATACCCACAGGGCTCCCGCTATGAACGGACACTACAATAAATCTGGCATTATCAGATCCCGTTCATTCAGCAGAAGCAGCCTAAGTGCTTTTAGATGTGTCAGAGGACATGACAGACTTTCACTGCCCTACTGATGACTTCCAATTCATCTTGTGGAAAGTTACTTAACAGTTCCCTGCAGAGCCTTAAATGTTCACAATCATTGTTTTGTTTATATACAGCATCCTTCACCATCCTTGTGGTATAACAAGCCACTGAATGCATTCCCCACGTCAAGGAACAGTGGAGAGCCTTTTGCTCTCATTTTGTTTTCTTCTTTTCTATAGATGTACATTAGCATCTGAATGCTCACCAATTTGTGTTGTTTGCTTCACGTGAATGTTGTGACAAAAATCTTGTGAACTGGCAGAAGAAGGAAAATCCTTACAATGCACCTAAAGTAGACAGAAGAGACTAAAATGGGAACCTAAAAAGCAAAAGCTCAGTATCCAGAGATTAAAGTTGCCATGGATAGAGATAAATCAAATCCATTACAATCCATGTGTATTGTTGCATTGTTGCAGCTTTGGCTTTAATATTTGGTTTTTACAGACTATTTGGCGAAAGGTTGATGGTCTTTTGATTCTTCATCTGTTCACTCCTTTGAAGCTTTGGTACTTTTTAAGCTTTTACTTCTATGAAACATGCATGTGGGATGGTTTTCTTTTGCAAGCACAGGGAAGTTGGTTGGAGATTATGTAAAAATGGCGATACTTAAAGAAAACCTGCTTCAGGACAGTTCAAACTGCTGGAAAAGAATATGCTTATACTAACCAAAAATGTAATAGACACAGAGAAACACCTGCAGACTCCTTGTTTTTAGACAATCTTTGTTCTAATGTCATTTTCTATCTGCTGAGTCTGGAGATTAATATGACACAGTCAACATTACATATCACTTCAAGTACATTAACCTGTTCTAATATACAAATTACCTACAGCAAGCATTAATTGTATCTAATGTTTAATATTGGAAAAAATATATATTAAAAAGTATTTTTTCTACCTGAATATATTATTTTGTATTCATTTGTAGTATTTTTTTTTTTTTTTACAAAAAATACAATTCTGGCATTTTCTTTCAAATGCCAGAATTTGCACATTACTTTACATTTCGTCTTTCTATTGACAGACAAAATATAAATATTACATATAAAAATATTAAATCAGATTTGACTCAGCACTCGAGTATCTGTTTCACCAAAACCTTTTTTTTTTTTTCTTTTGTTTTACTCTGACTCGATTCATTTCTTGGAAAGATACTTTTACTTTCACTTGAGTAAAATAAGCTAAAGTAGTGTTACCCTTGAGTACAATTTGTGACTTTTCTACATGTGTTACATTCCTAGCTGGTAATTTAATGCCAGGAATAAATCCAATCCTCTTTCAATTTGTGCAGAAGTTGTGCTCTCCATCGCTTTACACATATTTAAAATAAATCTGTATTGTCTCAATGAAAAGGGCAAAGTAAAGGAGGGAACATTCGACCAGAGGATATGTCAGCATTACTCTCGTTCTCTCACTTTTTATTTTTTTAGTTTTTGAGGTTTGTGACCAAAGTTACGACTGGACCTACAGTGGTTCAGGTCAACGGATATCCATGTGTTTAAGGGTCCAGTCAAAGCAAAGGAATAAATCCAGTTGAGTGTTTGTGACACTTGAAAATTACTATTCACAGATACTCTCCATGCAGTCTGACTTGAATTGAACTACTTTATAAAAAAAATAAGAATAACTGGAACAAATTTAGATGTAATAATAATAACATATTTTGGATTTGAAGGCAGGGAGTTTTGAATACTCAAACTAATGTTCAAAACTAGAAAGTAAAAATCAGTGGCTAAAAGATGAACAGGCAAACAGAACATTTTAGATCATCCAGTAATCATTCTTATTAGTCCAGAAAAAAGTGCTGAAATTTAGCTAAATATTGATTTTTAAATGCTTTAATGTTTATATTTTTAAGTACTAAAAAGATACTATGAGGCAGAGTAAATCAGACCATTATGCACTCTTAGTGTGTGCAGCCATGTAATCTAATGTAAGCAAAAGCAAATAAATGCAACATTAGAACAATTAAATAATCTAAGGCTCTTACAAAGTGCAGAAAAAAAATCCAAGTTACTGCAAGTGCTTGGTAAATGCAGCAGAGACTTGAGTAAGGTGCAACGCCTTAGGATTTTCCTCAGAGAATTGCTGGGAGACATTTCACGAATCCTGTCAATATCACATATTAAAATATTGACAAAGCAAAGCAAAGAGTGGGCTATCATATAGATTATCAATGAGATGTATGGGGATCTGAGCTGTGTGTTTGCTTTGGCTCTAGCGTATTTTGTTCATTCCACTTCTCCTGCCTGCTTTTCTCATTATTTTCTCCTTTTCCCTCCAATCAATCCATACTTGATGAATATGATAATCTGAGAGGAAGTGTGCACTCAGTAAGTGAGCGTTATGTTGTCAACCTAATTATTGCCTCTGGGACGATTTTGGACTTTGTGGCATTCAGCTAAGGAAAACAGATGTCCAGGATTCAAATCGGGAACCTCGATCAGTCAGTGATGCCCACCATCAGTACCTCCCACTCTTATTCTGACACCTCATGTCTTATCAACTGATTTTTACATCTCTATGATTCAACCATCATTCGTTTCAAACTATGGGGCTTGGAAATATGTTCATAAGCCTTGAATTTTTCTAGATTGTGTCAGGTTGCATCCACAAACCTTGACATAGTTTGGGTGGATTTTAAATGGTATTGGATACAATTTTATTTATCAATATAAGAGTAAAGAGGGCTAAAAATGTAATGGGGTTAAAATAGTTTTGCAAGGTTCTGTTTCTTCTGACTTCACATTGCCACCTCCTGTCGGGAAAACTCAGAAAACACATTAAAGGATGCATGCTGGCCAAACCTGCAGAGCAGCAAGTCTCTACAGGAACTGACAGCAAAACAGAACAACTCAGAGAAACATGCAAGCGGACTGTTTCAGGGATGCATACAAACACACCAAAACTGCAAAAGCCTTTCCTGTGCCAACAAAATCTTAAAGCAACAATGGTGCCCAGTGATGTGTGTGTCCCTACAAGCCCTTCACGGGTCTCTGATACAACCTTAGTACGTTTTAGGGGTTGTCCTAGGAAATGGGTATGTTTTTTTGTGTGTTCCACCCAAACTTGATCTTGCAGCCTGCAGGACATGAGGCATGCCGCTGTTGTTTTGAATTACTAACAGCTGCCTGTCGTTGGAGATGCGGCTGAAAGAGTTAAGAAGCCACCGACTATAGCTGCCAGCACAAACCTAGATAATTCATATCCTCTGCTGTTCTGCCGCCACCAAGCTTATTGTTATCAGATATTTGAACGGCTTCAAGGCTGCCATGATAGGCCAAGCAGAAGCATTTAAAATAAATGTCAGGTAAAACCCAAGTTTGATGAAAATCCCCAAGCGCTGGCAGAATCCAGCGCTGAATGTGCCGACGTACTTGATCTAGTCATTGCTAGCTCAGCGTCCGGGTATTCTGTGGGGCAGACGACAGAAGCCCTCACCATCAGCAATCACCCTGACACCGGCTCCCTGAGCGAGGCCTACTGCCAGATCTCTTCTGCAATGCAAATACCTCTTCCACATGAGCAGACCCATCACTAGCATTCCCTGTACACTTGTATTCTGTGTCATTACCCCTGGGGACCCTCACACATGCCGCTCTCCTCTCTCCTCTCCCCTGGAGCCCTCATGCCGCTGCCCTCAGCTGGGATAGGATAAGGCGGAGGGTTTTGGGGAGGGGAGGAGGAGATGCTGAAACAAATCATTTTGGCTGGCTGAAGCTATGGTGGAGGGCTGCCACGGGCTGCTTCAGCCCACACCTCCTGTCAGTCACACTCCTCTCCTTGCCCTCCGGCCATGCACACTGTATTTCATTAGACCTGATTTTTGCTGACAAATGCTGGCTGTCGTGCTGTGCAGCCCCCTCATACCCTCTCTGTGGATGCTACACCAAAGCGCTGCCAGATCTGGCTTACAAATGAGCTCTCTGTGCTTCCACCACACGACCATTTGCTGTTAAACAGTCAAGCATAGATACATGACACGTGCTGAGCGCACGCATGACACATCCATGTACCGGCGTGCGGACACACACCTGCAGGGGCAAGATACTATATGTTTTAACTCTGAGCGTATTACTTAAAGCTGCCGACACAAGCCTGCCGGAACCCTCGTCTCCGCTTTTTCCCTTTCCTCTGTTGCAAGTATAATGTCACTTTTTTTCCCCTTCAAATCGCTCATCTACTCCTTATTCTCTGTCCTCTCCCCTCCTAAAGGCACAAAGTCCAACCAACGAGATGTCAGCTGAGATGCGTTTCAAATGCGACCTTCGTCATCGTGTTTTTATCCGCCCTCGTCTTTCCTTTTGCAAGCTGCTGTCTTGTTTGGAATCTAGCTTTTGGGAGTTGATCTTTTCTCCCGCGTGACATATCCAGATCCGTTTATTAGAGATTGTACGGTTTGTCATCCACGCAGATGCACCCTCTGCTCGATTTGCCTCGATATCTTTGTGTCTGCAGTCAGTGGCGCACCTGTACAAGCTTGTCCATGGATCCACGGATGGATTATCACTCACTATCTGAGCCTTGGCTTTTACACAACTTTGCACAGCCGTATCTGACAGGAAAGGATAAATCCAGACTCATCTGGGTTAGTCCTTCTGCTACATGTAATACATCGGCTAAATGTAATACTCAGATCACCTGAGCTACACAGGATCAAAATAAACCAAACTGCTACTTGTCAATCCATCATACGGGCGGTGACATTCACCGTTGAAAACCAACGTCGCAACGCACATGTATTTCTTTTTATGTTTTTTTGTGTGTGTGTTTTTTAACCCTGTTAAACACCAAACACAGCTTCATAACCCAGATCACAGTTGTGTCACATGATTGCATCTCACAGACTGGCGGGCGAGCAGTCTCCAGCCACAACCAGAAATAGGTTAAACTGGCTAAAAATATCAAAAACATTAATAATTCAGCTTTTTTTGCAAACCTGCACCTCTGGAAAAAATAGCACACTTCTCACTGTGAAGTGGCCTAATGGGCGGAGTGCACTGTGGATTATTTTTGCATTTCACGTTGCATCTCCCCTGAAGAGCACACTGTGAGCGGCGGAGGGGGGAGTCGCGGGGGTGGGAGAGGAGTCAAACATTATAATGTCATCAGCACAAGTGTCATCTGCTTCTGTAGGCAGGGTCATGAACTTTGGGAGGTTTGTAAGGAGATTATCATTAAATATCATGACAATCACTTTTTCTGTTCAACAATTAAGGAGATAGAGTTTATTATTCAAGAACAATTCTGTATCTGTTTCCCCCACTAAAAAAAAATTCTGTCGGCAATCTGAAGAAGAAACAGGGATGACAATATCAACCACAATAAAGCCAAAAACCTGAAACATGGGCTATTTCATGGGCAGCACTTGATGCACAATTGCATCATAGTTAGAATGTGGCTTGTAAATCTTGGACCAAAACAAAGTAGAGTGTAATTGTCAAGCAGAAGGAAAAGGATATCTGGAAAAAATGAATAGAACTCAAAAAGTATTAGGTGGGTTTATATCCTGCCTCATTTTGTTGTTGTACCAAATATATATACACATATACAATGCTCCAATTGAACAAAGCAGGCATCTACATCTGTTTGTGTATTAGTGTTAAACAGGCACCAAAGGACCAGCGCTGAGGAAGAAGGTGGGGAAGGAAGGCTGAAGGTGGAAAACGAGCAACTGTGAAACAGTCACTCTGTGTTCCCTGGTGTGTTTCTAGCACACTTGTTTAAGTAGCATGCATGTTTATGAGCGTGAGCACATGTGCACACATAGGTATATGTTTTCATGAGCGGGTAGAAGCTGTTCCCCAGGGAGCATTCGAGCGTAAAAGCACTTTACTTTGTGCAACATGACAAAATAAACCAATATGGACTGCACACAAATACACGCTCAAGGAAAAAATAAAACCCATATAGTGGGAGAAGTGGTGTAGTAATGCTGTCATTTGTAGAGTTGAAACCAGATGTTTACGAAAGCAGTATAAAAAGACACTACCTCCTTGTGTGACGGTAAATCAGACCAATCCTTTTCTGAGTCGAGTCAATTAGCATAAAGTTTCTATTTGCTAAATGCCAGGACAATAATAAATTTATGACTTTAGAGGACATACACTAATATGAATAGATCTTTGTAAAGTTCAGATGTAATTAAGTTAATTTGCAACATTTGAGGCACATTTGTGATTGTGTTTTAATTTGAAACTCAAACTGAGAAAGACAACATCTTTCTCACTGTATCTTAATAATTCACATATGGCAAGATGGATTCCTTAATTGAGTCAAGTCAAAGTTTATTTATATAGCACCAAATTGCAACTGTTAACAGACGGTGTGCCACGTCTGATCTTTCTCCATTTCTGGGAGTTTTTCTAAACTAAAACAAGAGAAATACCAGGCTTTCATACAATTTCAGAAGAAAGAAAAACAAAGAAGAAGAGAGAGTGACTGTGCTTTCTTTAGATTATTCTCTGTTGTGATGTCCCTCCTACAAACACACATACGCAGACAAAAACACACAGGACACCTTCACCCATCGGCTAAATTCTAACGAGTCCCCTCTCCCTGACTGCAATACCTCCAAACCTGCCAACACCGATTGGCTTCACGCAGTCCGGTCTGCTCCGTGCCGGCCTCCACTCCTGCCCACTCAACGAAGATGCATACTGTATACATACACACAGACGCGCGTGCGCACGCAATCGTACAGTACACTACACTACATTCATACCCTGCCAACCAGAGTGTTGCATTGAATTATTCAGCCTTTGCAGCAGCCTGGCTGGCACACAAGGAAGCTTGGCTGTAGATAATAAAAAAAAGGTGGATCGCAGGCAGTTAGAAGTAAGAGGGGATATATGATGTTTGCATCCATGTGGGCTCTAGCTGTTCCAAGACATGGAGAACTTGTCAGTTTACGACATGTCAAGGAACAGCGTCGTGACTCACAAGCTCTGTAGACATGCCTCACTCATAAATACACATAAATAAATGCAAACTCACACCTACACGTGCAGAGATACATCGTGTCGTCCACAGAAGACCAAGAGTGCAGCGAGGTGCTGGCAAAAAGCACCGTGCAACAGCGAGACAAAGGGAGACAGAGGCAATCAAGTGGGAATGTTACTTCAAGTGTTGACATTGAAGAAGCCCACATGTGTGTGCTGAAGCATAATCTTCCCTCTACTTCAATTGGGTTTTTAATGTGGGTGCTATTTCCATAAACCTGCCTCCTGAATCACTGCCAGCCGCTTACACTCCCCTCAGGTCGACAACTACTAATACAACGAGAGAATGCGCGCAGCAGACACATTTCCACCAATGCCTCTCTGAGACAATCACTGTTGTACACAATACAAGCACGGCAAGAGAGAGAGAGAGAGAGAAAGAGAGAGAGAAAACAGAGGTGCTTTTCTTTTTCTTCCTGTGCTACAGCAAAAAGAGACTTGCTGCAGTGGCTGAGATTATGTCTTGGATGTGCTGGATTTGAAGAGCGGCGGTGAGAGGACAGAGTTTCTGAGGAGGGAGGGGGCGGATAGTGTGAAGGAAGCAGGATTTTGTCATGATGCTAAGCTGGGTGGAGTAAATCTCCAGCGGACTTGTGTAGAGAGCTGTGACATTCGCAAGCAACACCAGCTGCTGTAGGAAGAGTCACGGTGAGGCTTCAGATGGCACAAAGCGATCTTAAAATTTCACTTGGTTTTAAGACGAGGTCTAATCTTCGGGATTTAACTTTGAAACGTGATCTTAGTCACTTTTATGATAACATGCAGGAAGAAAATGTACCAGCTCCGCCTAAAAATAGAACAAAGAAGCACACGAATAATATATTCAGGCGCTTAGTGTCGTGGGCGGCTTGCGATCACGGCAAGCTGCCATGTACACATGTTGTTTGTCTCACCTTTAAACATTACTATCTGTATCTTTACAGACCCGGCTGCTTTCTGCGCACACACACCCACGAAAGCGCACGACTAATAGAGCCAAGCAGCACACACCTGGTACACTGTCAGAGCTTTTCCTATTCTGAGGCCAAACTTATGTCAGGCACATGTGTCCCCAAGGTTCCCATCACACTTCACTGCAGGAATCTATATTACAGTTCAGTACACTTCCATTAGGCCATACTGTTCCTTTCAGCTGCTAATGTGCAACAAGGGGGACGTAGATTATGATGTCCAAGAACACCGGCGCTTCCTTCTAATAGTGCCAGGCAGCTGTGAGGTGTTTGGATGTGCAGGGGCAATAAATGCCTCCGTATTCACACCAGAATGCACGCAATGTTTGACAAGATTCAGTGGTTTTCATCTAAGTCTGCATCTTGAACATTATGATCCTGATTTATTACGACTTTGTGCCTGTCGCAAAGTGATAATAAATATAGTAATAAACAGGGGTGTTCTGTACGGAGAATCTGCAGACTGATTTATTAAGTATTGTGCTCTCAGTTTATTGGCAATTTTGTCATAATTTACCATCAAATAAAACACAGGTTTTAGTTCTTTCTTTTTCTTAGTTTTTTTTAGTTGTTTTTTTTTTTTTTCTTTATATGGCATTAGAGTTATTTCAGTGTACTTTTGTTTGGAGTCCTGAAAGAAAGAAGTTAGGTAAAGTCAAGTAGAGCAAAGCCAAATTAGTGAGTTTTTTTTTTTTTCTCCAACGTCTTGCTTTTATCCAAAAAGTGATTAAGAATGTGATTACTTGGTTAAAATTATTATATACAAATTATCCATCCATTCATTGATGCCCAGTGGTGTCAGGGAGAGAGACGGGGAACACTCTGCACAGGTCCCCAGTTGATCACATGGGAAATACAGAGGCAAACGATACAAACGACCACACACACACACACACACACGCACACACGCATACCAACAAGCAATCGAGACATTTGGGAAGAACATGCAATCTCAAAGAAGAATAGCCCAAGGCCGGGATTCAAAGAAAGGACCTTCTTGCTGCAAGCTAAGAGCATTAACCTGCAACTTCCATAAGAAATATAGAATATATGGAAAAATCATAGGTAGAATTACTAAAACTGTAATGAATAATATGTTATTTTAAGCAGCTGTTTTTCTCTTTAAAATAAAATAAATTGACAAATGTTTTTTTTTTTTTTTTTGTTTGTTTGTTTGTTTCACATGTTGCTGTTATTACCAGGACATAATAAAAGCATGGCGCTTTTATTCAAGGTTATAATATCATCAGAAACATTCAGCAGCCCAAGCTTAATATGCATCCAGTCCCCAGTGTAAAACAGAAGTTTTACATATTAACATCATCTTCACTCTGTTGTGTGCATTTTAATGCAGGGAGATGCACTGACCTTGGTAAATACTGCATCTAATACTGTATTATGCACAATTTGATTACCAGCTAAGCCGGATCATTAAAGATTTTTCAGGGACAAGTCAAAAACCACAGCACCAAATGTATAGAACGTAGAGGTGCTCTGCAACCTGATGTAAGCAACTTCTACTCAAAGATTGCAATACATTATAATCTCATTGAACATTATGAGGGCGTTTTGTCTGCAATGATAAACGTTCACCTCTCCATGCCAAATGTTTGGAGTGGGTCCAACAGCATGGCAGTCCAATTTACTTTCCGGTTCATTCAGGTAATCATTGTTTTTAATCTTTGAAACAATTGCATTGTTTCAAATGTAATTGTGCATGGTGAGAAATGGTGAGAAACTATGGCAGTCTGACAGTAGTCCATCCATCCATCCATTTTCCGTCACCCTTCTCCCTAACGGGGTCGGGAGTTGCTGGTGCCTATCTCCAGCTGCGTTCCGGGCGAGAGGCGGGGTCATCCTGGACAGGTCGCCAGTCTGTCGCAGGGCAACACAAAGACAAACAGGACAAACAACCATGCACACACACACTCACACCTAGGGAGAATTTGGGAAGGCCAATTAACCTGACAGTCATGTTTTTGGACTGTGGGAGGAAGCCGGAGAACCCGGAGAGAACCCACGCATGCACAGGGAGAACATGCAAACTCCGTGCAGAAAGACCCCGGGCCGGGAATCGAACCCAGGACCTTCTTGCTGCAAGGCAACAGCGCTACCCACTGCGCCACTGTGCAGCCCCTCTGACAGTAGTCATCTCAGCAATTTGTTTTCACTGGACTAACATCCAGGATCTTCTTAGGATTTAAAACCAAACTGTATTTCTAAGAATCACTTTTTTGCTGACAATTCAGACTGTCATTTCCAAGTGAGTGATGTTCCAGAGATAAGAGAATAGAGTTGTGATGTTCAATACATGTAGCGAAAACAAACATTTTTCTCTAACATTGAACTTGTTCCTATTAGACAAAAGTAGAATTTGCCACTGTTGAGGTTTTCTGGCAAAACATTTTTATTGTTTTGCCAGAAAACAATAAAAACACAACTTTGATCAAACGTAATAGTTGGCTGCTTATAGTATCTTTCATATGTTTTAATACTCTTTTAACATTTCCACATTCTGACTCATTACAATTATCAAATGATTATGCCTAAATTATATTTCTATTTTATGTGATATCAGACACAAAATAGCGCAAACTAGTGAAGTTCACTTTGTTTTTGCTCCTTTTCATTAGGCAAATCATGTTTCACATTCCTTACTCTGTTCTGTTATGCTACTTTATGTTGGTTTGTCACAAGATATTCCACAACATTTCTCAGTGATAATAAAGTGGCATAACTCAAGCACTTTAATAATCAATGTTGAACCAGCTAAATCATTGACTCAAATTGCAGATTGTGTTCTTCTGGATAATAAAAAAAAACAAACAAAAAAAACACAATCATCAATATTAATAAAGTAACCAGGAAAAATATGTTTAGAGGATGAAAGTCAGAAGAGAAATGCTAATAATTTAGTGGTCTACCTGCTTTTCTCAAGGGGAAAAATTCACTTAGTTTCTTGTTAGTAATTCTCCCATTTAAAACTCATGCTTTATACGCTTGTAATGAGGAGTGATGCAAAAAAAAAACAACAAAAAAAGCACACCAGCTCTAGAGGTTTCTACCTCCCACTCATTAAAAAAGACAGATCAAGATTCATTTATTTAACAATTCAGAAGATTAGGTTATCACATTAAAGAGTGACCATCTATGTTTGTCAGCTATTTGTGCCTACAGTAATGCTTGTTTCTGACACAGTTTGTCATAAGAATGAACACTTTTCTCTAGGATTTTGCTGGTTTTTCATGAAGTAAATTTAGATCAATTTAAACAGAGCTTGGATGAAATCCTCCAACAAGGAAGCAAATCCTAGCGGGGCTTAATGACAAAATTTAGAGATTTATACATTTAAAAGATGACCTCTGAAGATTTTCTTGTTTCCATTAATTGGACCAACAAGGAAAAATCCTAGTAGGGGGTTAACAATAAAAAGCAGAGATTTATACATTTAAAAGATGATCTCTGAAGATTTTCTAATTTCCATTAATTAAATCCTAGCCTCTGGCAAAGTGCACATCAAGCAGGATTCGCAAACAAACAAGTGACGTAACTACTTACCATCAAATAGTCGAGTAACGAGGGTCAGGTCGCAACAGATTTAGGGAGCAGGAAAGCTCAAGTGGTAAGTACGTGAGGAGCTCTGAGACACAGCAATGCATTTGTTTTTGTTTTGTTTTGTTTTTCATTTAAGCTTGCCATTATATTTCTTGCTTACGATAATAGTTTGTGTTGCTCCAATGGCATTGAAAACGGGCCTAGAGGATTCTTTGGGACACTGGCACGCAACAAAGTTGTGAGCAGCAAGTGTTGCATCTATGTGTAGCTGGAACATCAAGCACACACTGTCCCTGTTTCTCCAGACCGTTGGTGTTTGTATGTGTGAGTAAAGCTGAAGGGAAGGGAACGGCAGAGCAACCTCAGCCTGACACTCATCAATGTCTGGCTGTTACATTTCTATGACACGCTCTGTCTCAGGAAGAGCAGCGACAGTGGTGCAGAGGGAGTGGGAGGAAACTGGGAGGATGTAACTTAGACAGGACCGAGAGGGAGAAAAGGAAGAGGCCGATGGGAGGCCGAAAGAAAAACTTTCCATCTTAAAAGTTGTTCTTGGCAACTTTGCCAATCAGGGAATACATATCCCATTATGCACAACCAAGAACAGATCATCTTTTAATTCTTGTCCAGAGCTTTTGTTAGTCACACCTAGCAGGAGGTTATCTGAATCAACCTACAAGTTTCATATCAGTGTGAAAACTCTTGAGTGCAATTTTGAAGCCTCAAGCTTGGAAATTTGGTCATTGCCTTCTTGTTTTTAAGCCAGATACCACTATATTTACTAAGTATAAATAGTGTCTTTGACAACTTATCTATTCAATTGAGGATTTAAAAAAAGGATTAACAGAACACTAATGAGATTTACTGAATTTATTCAGCTTGAGGCATAAACGTCTTTGGCTTACCCTCTCAAAACTGGATATCCAAATTTATCATATAATATGGCGATTTAGCCCAGGATCATAATTTTAAAATATGACTTTTTTTTTTTTTTTCAGTCAAAATGCTCTGTTTAAATTTTGTCTATTAAGGACTTTCAAAGTCAGGCAGAGAATAACTTTTTAACCCTATCCTGGGTTAGGAGTAAGGCATCAATAAATTTACGTTTTTTAAATGGAAAGCCATACCCACATTCAGACTGAATGGTTCAAACGGATTTCAGAGGATTAGTTTCACCGCAGGGGGGCCTCCTAAAGTAATGTTTCCCCATCTCTGGTCCTCCAGGCACAACGTCCTACAAACTTTAGAGGTCCTGGTCGAACACATCTGATTTAAGTTTAGGCCGTTTGACAGACTTGCTTTGACCTTTTTTCATAAAATGTTGAGCTTAGTTTTCATTCGAGTTTTTGCTGTTGCAATGAGAACACTGAGTTACATACTGGCAAACAGACATTTTAAAATATCACATTTTCATTCCTTATTTAAAATGTTTAAGTTTATGATGGGGACTCAGGATTATGCAGATGACATTTCACCCTTATCGATTTGTTGTACTGTTTGGTCATTTGTATGCATGTGTATGTCTGTGTGTCTCTGTTTGACTGAGCAGAAAAATAGTAACCATGCAATTATTTTGTATAAGGCATGCACCAATCAGGCTGTTCCAGGCCAATACCAATTCCTATTTGTTCTTTGAGGTCTGACACATTAATTACTAAAATGAACAATTGTGATTTCTATTCTGGGAACTATCTTGTGTAAAAGAGAGGGAATCAAGTCCATCTGTTGTGGTGGGAGATGTTTAATGTATGTAAGTAATAAGACATATCATGATCAAATTTTTGAGATGATCAGTGTAAATTCTCCTTATCAAAAAATACTATATTATCACAATCCTGTGAACAAGTATTCAGTGTCATTTAAGAAAAGTGGACAGAAAAAAGTTAACTTTCTGTGTTTCAGAAATATTCTGGTTCTTTTTGACCAGAATATTTCTTTTGAAGGTTCACTACCTTGAATTTGTTTTGATAGTCTTAACTTATGTTTGCAAATGGTTTCTTTTTAGCATAAATTGTGATTAATAAAACAGATTCTTGTTCTTTTCCCTTTTCCACCATTACGGGGTGATGCTGGATGAGTTTTTAAAAATGACAAGTCACAAAATGAGAAAGACAAGAGCATTATTAAGATGTACAGTATAAGAGCGATTAAATATGAATCACAAATGTAGGATGTATGTCTGGGAATTAGATAAATTTACTGAATAGGGTGCCTGCCTAAATCTGAAAACAAAAATAAACATCTCCTTTTCATACAACACTGGTTCAGAAACTAAGTTTCCTTGAACGTAGCCCAATACTACCAGCCAAGGAAAATTTTCATAAATTTTCTTCTTTCCTATTATTTAAATGCAGCTTGAAAAAAAAAAAACAGAAGATGCCCTCTGGCCTCATGCTTGCTTAATTTGCAGGATAAATGAAACAACTTGTTTTTCAAGGAAGCTAGTGGAAAATAAAGGGCTCTACATCAGTAGCTGTAGTCTTCTTCCAACTCTAAAATAGGACTTTTGGTTGAGTGTCCCAGGTTCTTTGTGTCTTAGGGCTTGTGGGGCTTATAGTTATCTGTCTTATTTATGTCACTGTCTTAAACACTGATCCAACAGATGCACACGGACGCGCCGAAATGCACGGACAGCAAACAAAACGCAATAGTAAGATTAATGCCACTTCACAGGGTTTTATTGAACTCTAGACTCTGAACTACAGAGCTTTCTATTTCTACACCATTCTCTGCTTTTGGTTAAAAGGTATGAGGCAGAGAAGGTTCTGATCAATGCTTGAGAATATCCCCTTGAGGAGAGACACATGGAATAGTTGAAAACTGGCCTTCAAAAGGCTAGGCTATTGATCGAAAAGCTTTCCAAAGTGTTTTTCATCTCTGGTGACTACAGAAAGATAATACTGGCTGGTGTGCAGCCGGGTGCAGATGGCACCACTGACCACCATGGAGGGGAGAGAGGAGGAGCAAATAGAGGAGGGAAAAAAGACAAATACGTACCCCTGGCAGTGTTTTCTGTTCATGGAGGGCGTTTTGGGCCTTGATGGCAGACTCACGGGCGCAGTAGGTGAGGAATGCGCAACCTGAAACAAATAAATAGAACAAGGCACCAAGGTCAGACTAAAACAGAAGTTTAAATCGCATAAAAAGGCATAGTGATTGCTAAATATACAAAATTTTATTTAAAAATGTAAACTTGTGAAATTATGTATTGCAAAACGCATTGTTTCACGGTCAGTCAAAATATTTGCATCCCACAAATATTCTTGGAATAAAGAAAATTTAGCATTTGTACTCTCAAGGGAATAAGAAAACAAAAAAAAACAAGCCAATTGTCAGGTGAGTCCAGCCTCCCTTTCCCCTTTGCTACGTCCTACCCAAACCTCCTTGCAAGCCATGCCATTGTCCTCCTCATCCTGAACAGCTCTGACAGCAGAGGAAGTAAAAGAAACAAGAGAGTGGAAAAATATTCAGAGGGACAGAAATAGAAAAAGAAAGACGAAGGAGACAAGCTCAGAGACGCAGGAGAAAGGGATGGGTGGGGGTATTGCTGACAAGAGTCGAAGGCAGGTCAGAGACAGGTAAAACTTGGAGGTGAATTTCAGAGCACAACATGTCAAGTGTGCTGGCATGTTCTCACGAGCACACAGATATGAGCACATGTGAATGTAGAGTGATACGGGGCAAGTTTGACCACAGGTCTAGTGAATAGATGTGATCAGTCAAAAAAAGGGAGAAAGAATAGAAATGCCTGCAGACTGAAGAAAAGAACATCAGAAGGAAATTGTTCCATGGCTCACGTTTGCAAATTAATAAAATAAAGCTCAAAACAAAACAATATATTTAAAAAAGAAATTAATTCTCAAGTTAAAACTAATTAAAGTTAAAATCAAATTATTGACTGACACCAAATTTGGACAAAAAAAGGGACATTTTTGTAAACCTCTTAAAGTTGTGATATTATCATTATTTTTGGCCTTTTGGAGGAAATTGCACAGGAAACATTGATTCATGTCACATTAACAAAATCAAACTTGTGATGGACCAACACCTGGTATACTGTGTAACTTATGTTATTGTTGTTCCACAAAGGCACGACAGTGAAAATTGGCAATGAAAAGTCATCGCGTTGTCCACCAGACCACACATCAAAACAGAAAACCAAAGGAAAAAAAACAACGGATGAAGAGTGTAAACATCAATATGTCAAGTTATGATTGCCCTGACGTCACTATTTCATTTCTTCATCCAGATGCAACAGCTGCCTGTCTGCCTGGAGATGAAATCGCAATGCACTATAATTATTAGCTGAATTTATAAGAATCTATGTGAGGCCGACCTTCTGTTGGAGCCATTTCAAGCACTCAGTATGCCGAAGTGAGTCAAGTAATGACCATATCTGACATTTAAAAAGCACTAGTACAAAATTCAAAGCAGGTTTCAAGCAGGTTTCATGCTGTTTCATGATATCTTTACTGTCATGTTTCATCAAATCCAAAGAGCCGGTGTCGTTCTGGTTTAGGCTGAGATCACATCATCCGTACTACTCGAATGATACTGGAGTTAATTCAAGCTGAATTTGCTTGTTGTCATTTAATATGCAGTTGTGTGATTGGGGCAAAAAGAACAAAATTGTGAATTACTTAGTACCCTTAAATCACTTCATATTTACTCAGATACATTTATAAATGGAGGAAATGCGCATTTCCAATGTAAGGAATCCCATATCCAATCTAAACCAGTGCAGAGACTAAATGTAATTATACCACACATCTGTATGCATTTAATACACTGAACGGGAAAAGCAGAGCTGAGAAAAATAGCCACAGAGGCAAAGAAATGTGGGAGAAAGGAGACCGAGTACTGAGGCAATCATTTTCGCCCTGACTATCTGGATAAATAGATTTGCTTGTGTTCTATTAATGAGGTTCATATGGGTCAGCATGCATCATATTTCTGCCACTCTGAAGATGGTTTATTAGCGGCCCTTGCATTCTGGATCTCGTTTCATCAACCAAATGTATTCAGTGGGTGGTGATGTATTAAGTGTCTTTACACGGACAATATTCCAGTCCATTTTTCTTGCCTCATACAAGATCGCTTTTATTCATCCATGAACCATATTTCCTGTGCCTTAACAGAGTGTGGCCGTGTCTCTAATGTAGTGCTGACAGGAATGCCTCAAAAAGTTTTGTGGTTATGTATGTGCTCTCCAGATTTTAATATTATGTGTTAAATATGAGGTTGTTTATTTTATGAAGTGTCAGCAGGCTGCTGGCTCTGAAAGCCAGGCAGTAATGGAGTTTTTTAAGGGTCAGGACCTTGGAGGTTGGAAACTGTGACCCTGATGTCATCATCCCAGACCTCCTGTATCCCAGCAGTCCTAACCTAATGATTTTCAATTGCCATCACCAAGTAAATCACTCAATTAACCACAGTGCTCTTCAAAGGACTGTCACTCTTCTGCATCTTCAGCGTGCAAAAAAAAAAAAAAAAAAGCTACAACGATGCAAAAAGGCTCAGTTTTGGGCTTGTTTGTTTCTTTAATCAGCGAGGGTAAAACGGAATGGCTCTATCAGGGCTCTTGGTTTTCTTCTTTCTCGTTTGGTCTCTCTGGGCTTGTTGTTGACAAATGGTGCCCCTATCTCTGAATACGAAACAAGTATTTTGCATTACAATCAGAAAGACGATTTATTTGTTAATGTGTAATGCATAGGGCTTTGCGAATAAATTAATAACAACCACAACACTGTGAAACAAAAGAGAAACATGAACTCCATTTAAATGTGATTCTGTGCTCTTTAATGTATGGCTTAATAAGAATTTGCAGGCCACAGGCGAAAAGGCTTTAACAACTCCATAATTGGAATCCAAACACGTACAAATTGCCAGAGCTGCATTGCATACCAAATGCAGAAAGTGTGTGCGGGAGGGGGTGGAAGGGTGGGCATGATGAAATAGTTTGAAACACAACAAAAAAGCCACTGTAATCAAAGCCTGCTGACACAGCACCGGGGGAAGCCTTTCTACTGTGAGGAGATGATCCTCTGCATCATCTGACAGAAACCTAACACAGCTTTATCTCACACATTGATTTCAGCTCCGAGGAGAAGAAACTCTTTGCAATCCTTACCTCCTCTCTGCTCTCTCCACGCTTGCCTCTCATCACCTACTGCAACTCCAGGTTTGGTACAAAAGAAATCTTCCGAATCTCACCATCTCCACTCTACTTAATTGGCATGTAATTAAAAGTGTTGGCTGGGAGACTGAGCGAAGTGCTCTTCCTTCACACGTGTCGTTCCAATTGTGGCATCCGAGCTGCACCCGTCGCCACTTTGTTCCCCTCAGAAAGCCGGTTGTCACTGGCTTTTTGGATTATGACATTCTATTTCAACACAGAGGATTTAAAATAGCAAAGAACGGCATCCCAGATCTATTTTTTACATACACATTGTTATTTTGTGACTTCCTATTTTTATATTTACGTGTTTTAAATGGTCTTGCTCATTGCACATTTCTTTGAATCTGAATGTGCTATTTTTAATAACAGTATGGTGCTTTTTGTTCCTACAATTTATAAAGTAGTACAGTTCGTATTCATTATTTTTTATTATGTTTTCCCTTGTGAGTATCTGCATGCTTCCATTTTGCCTCTCGACTTCCAGCTACTACATCTATTCTGTTCTGTTCTATTTTATATTTGTAAACAATTTTTATTTTTACCCAGAAATTTAAACAGTGATAACAAATTTTTTGTTGGAGTATACTATGTTATTGGATTATGGGGTTAAAAAGTCCTAAAATTGTATTTAATTGTACCATATTCTCAAATAGTGTATCTGACTTTATTTCCATCCCCGTTTTGGCCAGTTAATATAAAATATATAACAAATTAGGAATCCTGACAACCCCCCAAAAAAAGCTCATTAGTATTCTCCCGGTAGTAGTTAGTTACATGACCGCTTATTAAAAATAGCTTAAAGTATATCACAAAATGTCTCACTGGTATAAGCCTACATTTTCACCAAGTCTTTATGAAATGCTCCATGTCAAGCAACACTTGACTGTACCTGGAAAAACCAGGTATAGCATGACCAAAACTCACCAGTACTGTCAAAATAACATTTAAGTTGTGTTGTTTTGCTTTCATCTCTCTTTTATAAGTATTGGACATAAGGGAAAATAGTGACCTTAGCCTTGAACATCACTCCATGTACAATACCTCAATAAAAATAACTACAATAGTAAAATTTCAGTAAAATAAGTGTATTAAGTGTATTTTTGGATACAAAAAACATCATTAGATGATGTCTGTTTTGATAGAAGATGGTAAAAAGTAAAATGTGGAATTCCAATACTTGACACTGGTTGCATTTTCTACACATTTTAACATGCTTTCAAACACTTTGATGAATATTAATAACCATGATTAATTTACACAAAATAACAGTGATATTAACATTTTATTTTAATGTTATTTGTCACATAGATTGAACTGATATGCTCCAGAGTTAGCTCTTTGTGGCCATTGTAGTGATGCCCAAAAAGGGAGGGTATTATTTGACATGACTTTTTTCGGCTTTATATCATAAAAAACATGCGTGGCAGGTAAAACTAATCAATAATTATTAAAATCAACTGATATAAAAAACTTATATTGTGATATGTTTTTCAGCCGTATCACTCAACCCTAGATTGTACACTTTATACAAAATATAGCAGATGTAAAAATGTAAATTTTAATAAAATCCATCCAGTCAGTTGTGATTGTTGTCCTGTATCTATAAGCAGGTCCAAACTTTTATCAGCTACCTCCATAGTTGATGAACCTGACTCATCACCACATGGTGACTAAATTAATTGTGTTCTACTGAATAGTCAAATCTGCATGTCAATTTCAGTGAATGCATATTCCTATTTTCGCTTCACCTTTGGTATCTTCATTTCATCCACATTCTGTATCTTTTTGCCCAGAGGAGCCAAGCTACCCCAGTGTGAAAAAAAACGAAGCGTTAACTTGCTCTTGCCACGGCATTTTCTTGGCCAGAAAGTGTGGATTTAGCACAAATAGAGCCAGTCCTGGCACTGCTCTTGTCTGCTAGCTCTCACATCATTTGCACTTTTAGGAAAAGGCTCTCACTTTTGGTAAATCGTTCGCTTACATCGTTAATGGTCATGTGGGACTCTAGAGGAACTTAAGTGGGAACGGAAGATGAAACACACATCGTGAGCAGTGAGACGATGTGCTGATGACCTGAGTCACTGCCAGACCTGAACACAGTTGGCTTGCTGATGCAGGCTGATCATGAGGTGGGTCATCTGTTTGGTTCCAGGGATCATTCTAACAGATTGAATCGGTCCTTATGATCACAATATACACTGGATCTGACAATAAACTACGTTTCAGAGTGATAAAAGACAAATAAGTTTGATTAAGCGGTGCTTGGCAGGAACTTACCACACTGCTCTCAGTCATTCTTCCAAGAACAATATTTTCTCTGTCCTGGCCAAATGGGCTTGTAATGATGGTATAATAAAATCTGTAGCTTGGCAGAGCTTGTAAACCCTAATTAAAATAGACGCTCAACCTAAAACAAGCCAGAAACTATCCTCTACAAAACATCTGTTGATCATGAATTCAAACCCAATCTTCTATCGCCCCTTCATCAGTCAGCCCATCCCGTTATCTGCTGTATCCAGCTTCAAAACATCCTTCATTTCTCTTCCCCTTGCAAGACCCGCTCCCATCCTCCCGTCACCTTGAGCAGTAAGCTGGGGGACTATGAATCCTGCATAGAAACCGAGAAGCAACAATGTATATCATGAGGGTAAGAAATAGTCCCCTCACCCTCCGTGGTATTCTCTCTGACCCCTGAGCGGAGGATCTCTTCCATTGATTTGTTGCTACTTGCTCTCACAGAGTATACTATCCCACTAGAATCAGTCAAACAGATCCATAAGGAGCACATCCCAAAGGAGTGACTGTTTTGGTATGAGTGTATTTACAGGATATACCATATAAATGTATGTATATTTTTGTATGAATTGTTTGATGTCAAATAAATGCAGCAAACCTACTGTACATATATCAGGGTAAGAACAGAGATAAAGAAGCCATCATATTCATCCATATAGAGACGTTCTCACAACTTCTCTGAATTTAGTTCAGAGGTTATGAGGTTATACAGTTCTGTCCAGGCACAATTTGCACTTCATATATGATCAACCATTAAAACATTTCTTTCAAGTTGTTTCTGATAAGAAAATAGTATTACTAAGCAGCTGATGCATCATATCTCCCAGCAAATTTCCCATCCTCAAGTCAACTAAACCGTCTTTTAATATGTGGCTTGATCGCAGGAGTCTTCCACCCGTCTGTAGCTTCACACTATTAAAGGGACTGCCCGATCTATAAAGACATCCAGCGAACTGCATCCCGGACGAACAGGCTAATTGACACTGTTAATGGATGGAGTTTCTTGTGGCTGTAAATAATGTGTAGGTTCACACTTACTGCCTCCCGCTGTGTTACTTCTGGGAGGTCAACAAGAGTTTACCTGCCAAGTGCCGTCTCTCCAAGCCGTTGTTCCTCCCTCCCTCCAACGCTGCCCCAGCCAAGGGATTTACAGAAATCAATAAAAGTTTCTCTAAGCCGTTGCCTGATTCAAAGTCAGAAAACTACATCTCCCCGCCTTTATGAACTGGAATAACCACTCACAAAAAACAAACAAGAACAGAACTAGGAAATAGTAAGAGTGTTTTTTTCTCTTGTTCGGTTATCACTGTTTAGCATATGCCATCCATTGTATTATACAACACAGTGCAAGAATATGTCAAACTGTTGTAACATCCTTGTGTAATGTCTCTGATTTGCATATGAGACATAATATGCCGAATGATTCCTTTCCTCTTTCTAGAGGTGAAAGACAGTACAGCCTTTGAGACAGATCAATAGATCTTAGACAAGCTACAATCATAGATGACTGGCAGCTGCAAAATGACTGCAGACTAAGAGAAGGATCAGGTTCTAAGCCCCTTTGATTTTACAAATTGAAAGTTACCTTAAAAGACACAGCTTCAAAGGCCCAGAAGGTGCATGGACAGACTGGTTGCAAGAGGAGTACAGAGGGAAGGCATATGTCTTTTCTCCTCATCTGTCTGTAGTATGTCTAACCTACTTATGCGTTTATAATAGGTATTATGAGAATGGACTGCTAGAACAAAAAGAGCTTTGTCTCAGTAGTTTAAATTTATGTCAGGCACCTTCATTTGTTAATCTGTTCTTAATTTTCTTTTTGTTTATTGCCTATATTCTAAACTGTAGCACAAGTACAACTGGTGGTATATGTAGGGCCAAATGAAACCATTTTATTTTTTGTCAATTTTATAGTTTTTATGTGTCTGATTCCCACTTTTTCCATTCTACTTATATTAACAAAAAAGGTGTGTAATTATGGAGTGAATAAAATCAATTTAGCAAATCAATAGCCAGAGATCTACATTTACTATAATTCAAGGTTCACAAATGTAACAAAATGCTGTGGATCAACAGACACTTCGATCAGGCAACGAAGCGGTATCTCCTTAGTAGCTAAATAGTTATTCTGTTATAGTTATAGTTATAGTTATTCTGACTAAACAAGGCATTACCAAACCAAAATAAGGCAGGTTAGGTATAAACGACCCCTGCAGGGAAGAGAGAGGAAGAAACTAAATCTACTCATATCTAGTTATTGCTATCATATACAGAATGCATTGCCCTGTCAGTCACAACCCAAGGGCTTCGTGTGTTTATATTAAAATCTTCAGATTAAAGCCTAAAGCTGTCTCCTTTAATAAACAACCGTCCTTTAAAATTCTTCTCTTTCTGTCCCAAGCAATATGTAAAACAACATGCTGCACTCCTGCATAGTGATATGTTTCCCAAAAATGTATACTGTACAACCATCCTGACTTGTTATTTATTTATCTCATGTCACCGCTGGAGCTGAAGAAGACTAATGATCACCTCTAATGGTGTGACTAACAACCAGGCACAAGAGTGTTAATTGCATTGACTTAAATTTCCTACAAACCTCATTTAGCCCAGAGGATACCAGAAATACTGTTATCTTAATGAAGATGTGACGATAGATAGATAGATAGATAGATAGATAGATAGATAGATAGATAGATAGATAGATAGATAGATAGATAGATAGATAGATAGATAGATAGATAGATAGATAGACCGATCTAATAAGACAGAGGAACCTGTTATCCATTAATTAGTTTGAGGAGTCATTTTTTTAATTAAATCCGATCTTCTGCTGAACATTAAATCTCAGATCAGGTTCCACGTTGGAGCTTGCATAAAGTCCATATACTCTGCTCATTAAACTAAATTAATATTGGATGGTGAAGAAAGAGACACAAATTCCATCTCTCATCTTTCTCCTCAACACAGTCTGGCAAGCAGTTTGCTTTCATCACAGAGTGAAACACGGGAAAATATGAGGAAAAAATGCAAATGTGGCACATCTCTGGTACAAAGCCTCGAACCAGAAACAGTTTGCTGCAAGATGGATGGATGGATGGATGGATGGATGGATGGATGGATGGATGGATGGATGGATGGATGGATGGATGGATGGATGGATGGATGGATGGAAGGACGGACGGATGAAAAATACAAGAAAAAACGATGGAAAGAGCTAGGAAATGGCTCTGTCCCCCATAGCTTCTCACACAGTCTCCCCCCTTTTATTCTTGTCCTCTCTCTCTCAGAGTTTTTTGGGTAACGCTGGCAGGCAATCAGTGATGTCATGCCAGCAGTGCAGCGATGCCAGCTTAACCTATTTTACCACAGAAATACCACAGAGTTCCTATTTATAGCACTGCTGAACAGCATGCATCTTCTGACTTCCTGCATGGACCGGAGGATGCACAGACAAGTCTTTTTTTTTTTTTTTTTTTTTTTTTACTTAATACGTTTTGTTGGAGCATTGAGGGATATCTGTACATAATTTCTACTTGTGATAAATGTCCTTGATTTAATTCAATAAGGATTATTTGTGTTGTCAAAATTGCAACATTCATGTTTTTCAACTGATTAGTTATTATGGAATAAAATTTCGTCTAATAAAGAATATTAATTGGCCCAGGTAGTTTTCGTGGTAATATTTGGATTATTTCAAAGTGTTGCTATGAGAGAGCTCCAGGTGATTATTTTATCTGCTGAACCAGGCCTCTGCTCCTCCCCCTCCACCATCCTCCCCCTCACCATCTACACATCCAGTGCTCTGGTGCCAAAATGCCACTCACCCTGTGTGACTTGCCCTATGTGTCCCGAGCTGAACCATCACTCCTTTCTCCCAACGCCTCAGGAAAAGCGCAGCCATTTGTTTCTGCATCTCTTGACAAACACTTCATCTTTTCCCCCATCTCCCATACAGCCATTGTTCTGTGCCATGTGTCTGTCTGTCATTTGCCTTTTGGTCCCCCACCCCTTCCTCTGCATGCGTGTGCCCAAGCACGTTGTCCAATTCCTCTCCGTCACACTGGGCTGTGTGACAGAGAAGGATTGGTCGGTGGTGCTGAGGCATATCCACAAAGCATTGTGTTTACATGCACTCTCAGGCAGATACAAGTTCGACATTCATGCATTGTTCATTCGCGCCAACATCAAGGGCTCAACCATTTGGTAATCAGAAACATGTGACAGCTTGACTAATCTGTGATTGTTTTTTTTTTTTGGCCAAAACATGGGGGTTAGCAAGCCCTCCAAGGGCAAAGCACTATAAGGCAAGACAAATAACTTATTATTTTTCCAGGCTTGTACAAGGCTTTATCGCATGAGTTCTCTTGAACTGTTCCAAAATGGAGAAGGATTATCACAAAACACTGCCTTAAAATCTTCTCTCTTCCCCCATGCCCCTTATTTTGTTTTCCTTATAGAATGAATCAGCACATCTCCAGGCTCAAACACAACTTTAGCATTAAATAACATCAACCCTTCCTGCTTTCTTTGCGCACCCCCCCTCTTTATATCCCATATTGTAAGACCACAGTCTGCTATGTTGGCCACAGCGCTCTGCAAGCAAAACATAAAGGTGGCAAGCTTCTACGTCTCGGCCAACTCTACCTATAAAAAATACATGTGAGCCAAAACAGATTCAAAATAATTCAGTTCACATTCTTCAATGTGGCAGGTCTAGAAAGTTGTCAGAGGGATGTACACAAAGCCACAGCAGGGTTTCTGGAGTTTAGTTACGCTAGGTGTCGTTAGTTCCCCAAAGGTTTTCCCTCTGAGCTAAATGTGGGGGCTGATGTGTCCAAGGAGGAAACCATGTGTGTCTGGGAAGCTGTTGTGTTGATTTGGCCATCTATTTTGAATTGCCATTTTGTTAAAAATCCCATTTTAAAGTTTGTTTGTTTTTTTTTTTGGCAGCCCACCAGACTATTATTAAAAACTTTGTGGGATTTCAATAAGGTCCCCCAGGGCCTTTGGAAGACACCAGCAGGACAGATCCTTTATTGTATCAGAGTGTGCATTAGCGTGCTTAATGCGGTATAAAAACAGTGGAAATGTCATTAAGAAACTATTATTTTTCTTTACAATGAACCCAAAGCAAAAAAATTAAACACTGCTAAATATTTCTTGCAAATCATTTCACTAATATTATTGCCTATTCCAGGTTTTCCTAATATGCTGCAGCCTTAGTACAATGTTTTCTGGGAGTTCACCACAGAGTGCCTAATAGGGCCCTCCCTCAACTCACTAAATCATAATGAGCAAAGGGTTTTTAAATTGTCATTCAAACCAAGAAACGAGTATTTGGGGCTTCTTCAAAGGCCAAAAAATAAATAAATCTCCAAAGAACTTGCTATCCGCACAAATGATTGACATTTCATAAATAAGTCTCTCTGATAAAAGTTTGTTTTATGTTATTTCTTAGACATGTTTGCACATGTACACATGCCCATCCATGCTTCAGGCGCCCATTAAGAGCAACCATATTCCACAAAGGTCATGGAATACCAGTCCTTACAACGTGCTGAAAGTGTTATATACTGCAAGCCATAATAAATGTTGCATTGGAGCAGGAAATCAATCCACCTGAAGGCTCTCTCAGTTAAAGATTAACTGGGAGAAAAAAAAAAAAACAAAAACAATGCGTAGAGAGAATAACAGTCAAGTGAGTCTGGTGTGCAGACGTTAACTTCCACCATAGCTTTTTCTCGTCGGAATCTGAGATTGCCAATCTCTATGGGGAAAACAGCAGAAACAAGCAAGGGAGAGGGAGAAGGTGAGGCAGCGCGCCTCATCCTGAACTCAGGACCCATAGCGCCTGTCAGTACTCGTTGAGCTGCTGCATCTTTTATGAGGAAAACTCTGTTGCTTATTACAATATTTACAGGCATTTAAAGATTGCAAAGCGAGTGTTTTTACTGCTTGGCTCAGTGACTTTTGCTCACCAGCCCTGACACAGGTTTTTATTCCACATTAGCTAAATTAAATCACTGCACGTAACTGCATAAAGTCTGAAACTAGCCTTTCCTCTCATGTGCTGAACACAAAGTCAGAAGAAACGCTAAACAGTAGGGACATTATTTCTTCTTCGACTTGTTATGAAATGGATGTGCTCCTAAAACCTAACCAATAATGTTCAAAGAACCACACAAGTCAGATGTCTATTAAATCTGGAATATTACTGAATGCAGTCCATCTATAAAGAGACATTATATCAGATTCAATCCATGAGAAAAATATAGTAAAAATGAATATCAGTGTGTTAGAAAGCCATTTAGCAAAGCTGCAAACAGACTAATGGCACCTTGGATTTATCTCAGAAGTATCATATTTGGGAATCACATCAGACCCGAGCCAGCACATTTTAGTTTCACGCTAAAGAACCAGAAGTGTTAGATATTATTGCTCTGAGTGATTATGGTAGCTACTATTAGTGTTGGATGTCAAACCATATTTGTCACTGTTCTAATTTCTGAAATGGCAAAAAGACATATTCACAATTTGCTTACTTCAGGAGTTGTTCTCTGCAATTTATCTGACTTAGAAGTCACAAATTTCCTCTTCCCAGCACAAAATTAAATGACAAATAAAAGTAATAAGTTAAACTGGATGAACTAGTAAGCTAGCTAGCAATGTATTCTTAGTGATAGGCTTATTATTCAAAACATCTTTTTAGTATCTTTGCCATTAGCAGTTTTGCTCCATTTGTATGAGGTTTCTTTGGATGCTTCTTTCCTGCAGTGACACTGCAGATTGGTGAATTTGAGACTTCAATGAATAATATTTATTATCAATAAGTTATTTGGTTTTAATCAGGGGTGATAACTTCCGAATCAAAGAATCATGGCTTAGGATAAAATCTTCAGAAAATAATGTACAATTAAATCTAATTATTCGTGTGAATTCAGTGGTTTTTGGATTATTCCAACAATTTATCAAATATATTTAAATATTAGAAGAATCAACTGTTGTGCTTTTGATAAAGCTGCAACATACTGGAATTAGGTTTGCACAAAAATCGGCCAAAAATTATTGAAGGCGCAAATTGAACAATAATTAGGAAAAGATTACATTTTTCGACAATCAATTTACTGTTTGTTGGTCAATGTTTTGTAACCAAGGGGAAAAAAAGCATGTTTGAAACAAGGAGTAGCTTGAATAAATCTGAATTAAATATTATAACTTTTGCTTTGCAACTGGGTTGTCTTGGTATACAGAGCCAGCCGTCTGTCACCTGCAACCAGCCTGCTTCCTTTGCAGCAGCCTATGTGAAATGTTAACATAGTGACAGACATATAGGCTTTTGCACATACATGCACACAAGCACAAATGCCACACGGCTAGTGCAGGCAGATTCGAGCCTGAGTGAAAATGCTTCAGAAGTTCAGATGTGATTCAGCGATTCAAGACCCCGTTCTAAGAGACACCTGTTTCAGTAATACATTACATAATTAATACAACGCAATAGTACCTTTATGCAATGTGCATGGACCATCTATGCCACATCTACAGTTTTATTTATGATCTGTGAGTTTGCCCCATCTGTTTCCTCAGGGGGGGATGCTGTCCTACAACACTACCATGATCTTTGACACTTACCATAAGGCGCACAGATTATGGACAAAAACATGGATTCAGATTTGTTATTAATGATAGAAAGGTTGCTTTAAAAAGCAGAGCCTCAGTCCACAAACTCCATTGTGCAAACTTATAACTGCATTCTAAAAAAATACCCTTTTATGTGGTTTTGACAAATATAATGTGTGGAAATGATTCTGTTATTTCTCTGTCTTTTCAGGGAGCAAATCGCTGAGAAACCCTATCTATCAGACTCGCTCGGAGGAGGGGGAAAAAAAATAAAAACTTGAATAAATATTTCATCAGATTATTCCGTGATTTAATATGCTTCTGCTTGGCTGTGGTCTACGGCAATATCTCCATTTATAAATGCATTAACAGAATGATAGCCGACACAAGCTTAATATTGATATCAGGTTTGCCTTGGCCAACGAATTGGAGCAACTCAGGGAAGGCTTGTCTGTCTGTCTGCTGAGCCGAATCACGTATGCTCTTTCACTCTGATTTGATTGCGTGTTACTTAACTGCATGAGGGGAGCTCGGGGGTCATAATCTGTCCAGAGACGTTTGCTTTCCATAAATACATCCGCGTTTTCATGGCAGGGATAGTAAATTGGTGAAATAAACAAAACAGATGCAAACGAGGGAAAAGAAAAAAGGAAGGAAGGAAGTTGAGGATCCAACCTTAGTTCTGCATATATGCATGTGCATAAATGTCTAAGAGTGTGCTCTGCATGTGCTACAAACACAAGCTAATTAGAGCCAAAAGGGAGACGTTTCCACCGTGTGATAAATTCAACATCAGGAAATCCTCTACCTATTAATACCGGTTGGGCGACAACAATTGGCAGGCCATTGACAGCGTGGGCAGAATTAATCATTTGAAGAGGAAGACTGGACTGAATTTTTAATTGGGAGAGGCAGCCACTGTTTAGGGAGGCAACCAACTGATCACCCAGGAGACCGCTGCTTCAGACAATGCACATTTGCTAATCCTCTTGAGTCAAGTTATTATGGCCATGCATTATTATCACGCTTTACAAACTAATTCCATGTTTTCCCCCATGGATTACCAAGAGGAAAAATTGTTGCATAAGGAAAGATGAAAGAAAAATAATAAATATGGATAGTGCATGGGAAATGAAACAAAAATCAAAATGACAGAAAGCACGGCATTTATGATAATGAAAACAAATTTTTGCATCTAGCACTGTCCGTCTGAGTGTTTGTCAGAGTTAATGCACCTCTTAGAGAGGGCGCTGTCCCTGTCTCTCCACGAGGATGCATGCTCCATAATCCCATTCTGCCTAATAGCATGATTAACTCTGAAAGATCACTGACATATTAGGGTTTGATTGTGTATTGTTAATTGTGTGGCCAGGCATCATTACATTCTAAGACATTTAATTTGATGAACCCTACTTATCTTGTATTAATTAGTTGTTTGCAAGCTTCTGAATGAGGATAAATATTCACTTTGAAAAGTGGATTTGAAATTATATATTGCATTAAATCAGGGAGATGACCTCAACTCAGTATCTTTCTGTTTATATATTTTTATTTAAATATGCCACGTTTGTTTACGGATAAACAAAATTTCACATCTAAATTACAGAAATAAGGATTTTTTTGTCGTTTACAAGTCAAACATGGACTGTCCAATTAACATATATATAATACATTAAAGAAATCAGAGAAAACCCTTTCAAAACACAAACGCACACATATATTTATGTATGTGTATGTATACGTACACATACATATATCGAACCGAAGTGTTGAGCTGCATGTATAACAGTCTGAGCCTTTTTTTGGACAAAATTTACTCAGCAGCCAAATACTGCAATCATTACGCAACTCCAGGCAATGATATTGTAGACCACACACACACACGCAGACACACGCACACATAAAATAAACACATGCCAGCGGATGGCAAATGAAGGCTACATTGAAAAAATAAATCTTTCTTTTCTACAAACTGACATCAAATATTGCCTCACATTTCAGCAGGGAAATAAAGGGTCTGATGGTGGTTTTCAGCTTCAACCTTTCGTATCCGAATGAAACGGGGACTCAGTGTGACTGTTCCGAGGCGGTTCTGGACAGACTGACGAATCTCACTTCATCTAACTTTCACCTTTTGACAGCAACCACAAATAACCAATGTTTGCAAAATGACATTTACGTTATATACATAAATTATATATGTGCTGGTGCTTAATGCACAGACTTTTACCCAGAGTCCCAAGCTGCTTTACCTTAATGATAGGAAGTAATTATGCTCCTTAAATGTGCATATTTTAAAAAACTGAAGATAATTTATTTCAGAAGCAGCTGAATCGGTCTTTCTCGTCATTGAGAGAAAGTGCAACAGCCAGTTGGTGCACAATGTGCAAAATCCTGTAGAGGTAAGGGAAGAACTACATTACTTTCTGCTCCATAATGAAGAAAACTCAAGTCACTATGATATTCTTTACTCACATCCTATTAAAATTACTTTAAAAGGGTGGGAATGGTTTAATAGAATTTTTTTTAGCAGTTTTAAAACCAAAATTTTTCAAAATTTGTTTAAATATGCTTAGTTATAGCTACTTAGTTACTTTAAAAAAGTAACTGACCAAGAGAAATCTTATGAGCTCAATAGGTTATGCTAATAACTAAAAGTATGACTATTTTATTTCAATGTTTGTACCACCTTAAACCTGCAGCCCAATTGTGAAATAATAGTGGTGTTGTAAACCATAGCAAATATTTCACTATCAAAATTCAACAGGACATCATTCCTCTTGTCTTTCCCCAGCAGGCGACATAGACAATCATCTCAAAAGATATGTTGATACATGGGCCAAGATTTTAGCTCCTCAAAATCCAAATCATCTTTCAACCTGAAAACGCTGGATTTGTCTTCCTTAATAAATGATAGCAGGTTGGTGCAGAACGTGAACAGATGAATTCAAGCCGCAAACACGACATTATTTCACTGCACCCCTATATCTCCCAGTCTATGTTTTGACTCTCATCTGTCAAAACTCTCATCTGGTCAAGAGATATGAATAATATCTACAAACTCCAGAAGACTTAAATGAGCCTCCCTGTAGAGTAGAGCGGTTGAACATGGGAAAAAAAAAAAAAAAAAAAAAAAACTTGAGCTTTAAGAAGAGCCACTGCTCCTCCACATCAAAAGAAGTCAGTTTAGTTTTTTTTGGGGGGGGGGGGTGGCGGGTGTCTGATCAGGATTCCTCCTGGGTGCCTTGCTTCATAGGTTTTCAGGGCATGTCCCATTGAGACGAGACCCAAGGGCAGACCCAGAGCCCAGTGGATGAACTGTATATCTTCTCTGACCAGAGAATGCTTTGGGAGTGAGCCCCTAGAATGAACCGTGGACTGCCACTGGGCATATCTGGGCCTCCCTTCTTAAGTCAAGTCAATAATTTATTGTCAGCGTGATAAACATCGCGAGGCTGCACGGTGGAGCAGCTGTTAGCACTGTTGCCTTGCAGCAAGAAGGTCCTGGCTTCAAATTCAGGCATTTTGCTACCTCTTGACCAGGATTCCCTTCAAAAAAAAAAAAAAAAAAAAAAGAGAGAGAGATTTTTAATCTCAATGGGACTTCACTGGTTTAATAAAGATGAAATAAAATTTTACAAATGGCTTTCCGGTCTGTAACAGGGATTCTAGGTTTCTCTCATAACCCTAAATTATTGTTATAGGTTAACTGATTACTCTAAATTACCCTTAGTTGTAAGTGTGAGCATGCATGGTTGTTTGGCCTGGGGGCCTTTGGGCTGCTCTGTGATAAACTGTCCAGGACATACACCACCTCTCACTCAATACACTGGAGGGAGACACCTACAACACAATCCATCTAATTTACAATCCATGGATGGATGGATGGATGGATGGATGGATGGATGGATGGATGGATGGATGGATGGATGGATGGATGTGTATCCTTCCTCCCATTGCAGCTGTAAAAGCCTTAAACTCTGTATGAATTGATGAAAATTCAAATGAAAAATGACTATCAGAACAGTCTGAATGCCAAAGATTATTCCAAGTAGTTTTGCTGAGTCCCTTGGATAGCCTATTTCACTTCAAACGATAAAATGTAATTCTGATGTCCAACATGCAGAGTGGACGTGGGAGTTCGCTCCTAAACACATAAGCTCACAGTAATGTCTTCCTAAACAACTTCCATTGGGCCTTGGGAGGATGGAAGTTGTCACTGTCGCCCGTGCAGAGTGGGGCAGAGTGAATTTGCATCCCCTCCGCTGCTGGCCTCGGCTTCCCCGCTTTCAGCCGAGGCAAAGCGCAGTCGGCGTCACACAATCTCCGTGGCAGCGTCCGTCATCTTGTGACAGTTCCTGCGCCCTTCGGAGACACTGGAGAATTACACAGATTTAGCTGTGACGGTTCCGCGCCCGGCCCCCCCCAATCTTTCCTCCCCCCAGCTCCCACTCCCACTCGAAGAGATGTTAAAGAAAGCATGTGAATGAATAAATGATGCCGTCCCTCCGCAGACAAAAAAAAAAAAAAAAGATGGGACTGGCAAGGGAAGGCTCTTTAAAAATGCATCCTTTTCGAGCGCCTCTGCCCCACTTTAGGAGCGCAAGGAAACACTCTTCTATTACAAAAAATAAAAATAAAAAACCTGTAAGGAATTGTTTGCGAAAGAGAAGCGCTCATAATAATGGAGGACGTATCCTGACATATTGAATTCTGTGGGAATACAAGCGCTGGAAAATCGAGTTGTAACAGACACGTCTCCAAATATTGGGGGGAAATAATAGAAGCCTCTCACTGACAAATTGGACCAAATGTAAAAAATTTAAAATAAATAAATAAAAATAAAAGGCGCATCAGAAAAGACATGAGCTAAATATCACAAGCGATATTAGGAAATTATAAAAGCGGCGTTCGCGACCGTGCGTGGCGCGACACGTTACCTTTGTGCATGCCGGTGTATCGGTCCTTGAGAACTGTCAGTTCGTGGATTTTCCCAAACTGTTCAAACAGGGGTTTCAGGTCTTTCTCCTCCAAGTTCCTCGGTATCTGCCCGATAAACAGCTTAATGGCATCTTGGTCTTTCATGTTGCCGCTCTCCGGATGAATTGAAATGGGTTCTGACCCGTTCATGGGTTTCGGGAGTGTGAGCTGGGGGTACTGGTGCTGATGTGGGAGAAGTAGTAATGGTTGGTGGGTCGGTGGTGCCCCCGGTCCGGTGAAAACCAGGCTGGAGTGAGCGGGCTGGGACTGCTGTGGATGGTGCTGCCTTCTTGTTTCAGTCTGAGTGAATCTGGCCATTCTGAGCTGGGAGCAGAGTGGATAATAATGACAACACACACACACACACACACACACGCGCATACACACACACACGCGCTGCGAGAGAGCAAGCACTCAGCTGGAAACCAGGCTGACTTTCTATCCAACACACAACGCACCCGCACACACAGTAAAGAGCAGAGGGGGGTAATATTTGAGGGAATAAGCTCACTGAGGCGATATTGGACGCTCTGGAGCGACACCCAGTGGCCTTTAAGGAGAAGGCAACTTTTACGGAGGAAATCGTGGAAAATGCGCCCTGGCGAAATGTCAGAAAAGCTTTTCTTTGAAAGCTGGTGTGCTAAAGGTTTTGGCAGATATCACTGTCCGTCGGGCCTGGATTTTGTTCCTCGTTGTAATTGCATCGTGGATGAATGACTCACTGGGCTGTTTTGAAAAGAAAACTTGTCATTGGGGTCAATGAGGCTGTTGCAAACGTTCACTCTGCGTTTCAAGTAAATAAGTGCAGAAAAATAGACAAAAACTATTGAATGACTTGCAACTTAAGTTTTCCGAGCCTTTGACTTGATGATAAAAAAAAAAAAAGATATTTTAGTGCAGAAAAACTCAGTAATCATTAATTATATTTAGAGTTGTTAATAATGAAGACAAATAATAATACATTTGTCTTTGTTCTTATTGAGTGAAGAGAGCAGTCGAGAACATTTTGGTTCTCTTAATATTTCTTCCTTCTTTTGACAAATCTTTGAGTCATTTATCTTTACCTCTGTTTTATGATTAAAGATAAATTTACATAAAGATAAATGGTTGGAAAATTTAATAGTTTGTATGTGTCCACTGCAAGGCTTTTAACCAGCCAGAAGGAGTTAAAATATAATTTAGAGTTGTACGTTTGTGATGGTGGTAAAATTAATTTTCAAGTTCATTCATTTGCTTACCCAGAGTGATGGAGATTACAACAAAGGCGACAATAATAGAAGAAATATATGCTTAATGAAGAAAATAGGATTGAAATAACTGATGTTTTGCAGAAAGGCTTACGCTTCCCAAAAATGACCTGATGTATTGAAATGACCATAAACGCAAATCACCATAGCAACTGCCTGAAAAACGTCATCTGTGCTTCATGAGACCAGACCTGAGTAGTTATGATGATTAATATAGAATAAGAAACATGTCTATGTCAAGGTTTAGTTTTAACAACAGGTGGGCAACATGTACACCAACAAAATATAGAGGACCTCTAAAAAAAAAAAAAATACAGTCACTCATTCATTAAACTGTAAAGGAAAAAAAAATAGAAATCAAAAAATCTGAACAAGATGTCACGTCTGTGAGTGTCCTGAAAACACTCAAAGTCCTGAAAAAATGCATCAATATTGATGTATTATTATTATTATTATTATTATTGTTGTTATTATTATTATTATTATGAGATATCCAAACATACCAAGGTGACCAGGGTAGTCAGAAAATTTTGTAGAACAATGTTTTTAGCTGCAGTTTTCGAATGCAACAAAAAAAATTCAACATTTTTATGTACTATAAAACACAAGAATGACTTGACTTTACTATTATAGATGTATCTAAACAGATGTTATTCCCTCTGGTCGAAACATATCTTTGCCCAGACATGAAGTTGTGAAACATGCTGTAAGCCCAGAAGTGGTGATGACGTTGAATTAAATATGTGAAAATACAAAACAAGATTATGAATTTCAATGAAACTAACAAGATATAAAAATCATAAGTCAGAACAAAGTAAGCTGGTCGGTCCAATGTTACGATTTGCTTAGTTTCACTTTCTTATGAACAAATCCACAAATCAAAACAAAGTTTCATACACGTTTAAGTAAATTCTTTGAAAGCTGTATATTATTTGACTTCATCTGCTCTCTGTGTGAAAACAAAGGTTTGTTTCTGCAAATTTCATTTAATTTATTCATTCAGTCACTTTAATTGCATGTCCTGATTTGTTAGATTTTGAGATCAGTTTTATTTGAGTTCTCATATTCCCCGGCGGTTTGTTAGTTTTTGGCATTTTTTTTTCTTTTTCTTCTGGTTACTTAATGTGAGCTATGCTTTATTTTGGATTTGTTCCCTGAGTTTTTCTGTTTCTCCAAATTTCTTTCACTTCACGATTCCTTCCTAACAGGCAGCCAGACTCGCCTGTTCTTCGTTCCAGTGATCCCACTTTAAATTTGATCATATGGGTCTGAATGTAATCCTTTCAGGCTGGGGTTTTGCAAGTTTTAGATGTTTTCCTTCTCAAATACATGTGGTCATCAGCAGGTCATCGGGTTTTGTAGAGAGCTTTAGATAAGCCATTCTTTTTGAATCGGACGCTGAAACTTCAGAAACAGCCGGCGCACCGAATCTTGAAGGTTTAAATTAGGAATGCTGCTGTAGGCTCTCATTAGGAATTAATGTATGTTCCTTTAGTCTATATAGTCCTCCTCAAATATGTACTTTACAAAAGAGAGGGAATGAGTGCAGTGTTTTACTTTGTCACAATTACATTTCCTTTGCTCTGATCAAACTAGATTTGAAAGTTTTGTTTTTCTTCTAATGTGAGCAAAATGGAGAAATACTCGCCACATTTTATTTATTTATTTTTTAGCTAGTTTAATTAAAAATTGCTTGACAAAAAGAGCTGAATGTAACATCAAGCAAAGCATATCACTATGCATGAAACTACACATTATACCAGTTACTATGCTGGCATTTTTGTATACAGAAATAATTCACACTAAAATCATGCTTATTGGTATTTCAGAGCATTGTGGAAACTTGGATCAGCTTGTTCAGACAATTCAAAGTTTTTCATTTTTCCTAACATCACAGTTTCTCATCACTGGATTCATTTGTATCTGAAAGGACAACAAACACAATATTTCAATTGAGATATTTCCTGTGGACGTTTCATTCTTTGTAGCTTTTCCCATCTGTTTAGCAAAAGAAATATTTGCTGTGACAAATAACTGTCAGTCAAACAACAGTCAAGGGATCAACAAACATTATCCACAATTAGCAGACCTACTGTAAATATTTTCCAAATAGCCCACTTACTAATCCTCCCCAAGAGTGTTTATTTGCATCATCTGCTTTCTCTTTGCAGGCACTGTCGACAGCATTCAGATTAAAGTCCTTCCCGAAAAACAAAATAGCTCCAGTGGAAGTTGATGCCGTCCAGCGCGTGGGGGCATCCTTCCGGCTCGGCCGCAAACTACTCTTTAAATAAAACAAATCTGCTGGACGGATTTCTAATTACGGCCTATTTAACAGTGGATTAAATGAAGTGATATACTGTCTGTGACAGCAGGATCAAGGCTGCGAGGTGAATCAATACCGCTGGCTGCTGCTGCTGCTGCTTCTCTCGCTGTGGAGGAACGGCACCACAGGGGTGCCCTCTCCTAACTTTAACTTCCCAATATCTGCATCGATGTGTGAAAGAATTTGCCTTCAGCTGCCTCAGATGCTCCCAGGCCAGCAGTGTATCGAAACAGCAAGAATGGCTTTACTTCCAAATAACCTGGCAGAAACAGTTATACAACTGTGAGGTTGACAAGTTTGGGGGAAAAAAAGAAAAGGGAAAAAAAAAAAAAAAAACTTGCCAATTTGAGAAGTTAGCTATTTTGTTTGGGAAGAAACCATAGATCATTCCAGCCTATTGAACTTTGCTCATAATATTTCTTTTTGGAAGCTCAATAATTGAAACTGTGGAAGCAAAGCAGGGGCACACATTGACACGGCACGTCAATAAAACAGTAGGTGGCAGCTTCGGCGGCACAAAGCATTTTTATTGTACACTTGTTCTTTTGAAATGGGAATATAATTCTTTGAGGCAGCAGCAGCAGCAGCAGCAGACCCAAAACATTCTCTGGGTTACAGTTGCTGAAAGTGCTGTTTGTTTTCAAAGTGTTATTTTATGCTCCATTCATTCTGTATTGATTAAAAGAGGCAGAGCTCTTGTAGGATGTGGCAGGCCGCCTCAACGGGAGCTGCTCGGGACCGGAGTCGAAGTGTTCGCCGGACCAGAGACACAAGCGGGGCTCACATCGAGCAGGACTGTAAGAGAGCGGGCTATTTTTAGAGACGTGGTCCACAAGACAGAGGGGTTTCTTTTTTTTTTTTTTTTTCTTTTTGACTAATGCCATTAGTCTTCTACCAAGTTGAAAGCAGAGACAGGAAAAAATCTATAAAAAGGTCAGTGCACAAACTAAAAAGTTACAGAAAATTAAACTTGCTGTCATTCCATTTTTTTTTATTTTTTTTTTGCTGGTGCTTGTTATCCAGTCAGGGACCTTAGAGGGAGGCCGGTTGATTTGACCCGTTCAGCTTGGGAAGGTTTTGGACCCCAGAGGGAGAATCTGCCAAGCTACGGGGAGCAACTTTGCATTTCCTGTCACTCTGACAAACTTTTGTCATGTCTAGTCTGAACAGACATTTCAGACAGAGAGTCTTTCAGACAAAACCGTAATCTATTTCAAGATTTTCTGAAGTGAACAATATTCATCAGTGGTGGGAATAGAATGCAATGAACGTTTTTTTGCTTTGCAATATAAAAAATTATTTTGCTGGGCCTTTATTTAAAAAAAAAAAAAAAAAGAAAAAAACAACAGCCCAAAGTAGAACATACTTGTGAAGGCAAATGATTCATTGTTTGGAACAATGTGCATCCATTATAATTTATTATCACCAAGTAAAAGCTACCAAATTACCAAACGGAGTGTACCTGTGTGTAATGTAATCACACTATTAAAATTACAGAATAGAATTTTTATTTAAAAATATGTTGTTGTTTTTTTTTACATATTTGTTAAAACTGTTGCTATTTGTAAAGCTGCAAGTCAAAAGACTGCAGTAAAAGATGGTTCTATAACTATTTGCTCAGACAAGCTGAATACACACCACATTTAACTGATTCTTATTTGTAGCAAAAATTAAAAGCATTTTCCTTCCACTTAACAATACTACCCTACTTTGTAGTGTTATTCTGACTGACCAAAGACATTGGGATGTGACCAGTATGAACACTTTTGCAAGGGAATGTATAAAACACCATTTAGTTACATGAGCCAAAAATATCAAGAATATCACTGAAAACCTCCTGAGTTGAAAACTTGGCTCTGTTAATGCTGGATATTTGCTGTTCTGAAAGTGAGCTTGTAGGTTTCATAATTTTGAGATGTATTTTGGTGTCTGACAAGCCGCTGAACTGTGTTCGGGCATCGCAATACATGCTTGTTCAGCTATAAGCTGCTGTTCCAGGAAAATGAGGGTGTGATGTGATGTTGGCATCTCGCATCGCTGGAGACAGTTTTATGGAAGAGTGACTTCTCAGACTGATGTGATGAGATAAGACCAGACTGTGCCCCACCTTTCTCTTTGAGTGTTTGGTCTATTCACTAAAAGAAGAATAAAAGTCTTTACTATTGAAAGACAAGGGGGAAAAAACCCAAGTGAGTGTGTCTTTTCAAATGTTTAATCACTCACAGTAACAATTGCTGCTTTTGCTTCTCCGGTGACCTTTTCTATGCGCAAATAAACACAAAGCCCAACACAGAAAGTAGGCTGTGAACAAGACATCAACCAGGCTGTGAATGTTTCAGCAAAGTAACCAATTTACTTTATTTAACTACATCTACAACGTCGCTTTTCTAAGGTCAGCCACTGCTGATTCATGCTGAAAAATGACAAATGCTTAATTTTAGCAGACTTGAGACTTAAGTCCATATCAAGTAGAAAAAGGTTGAAGGTACAGACATGTTTGGGACTTAATTTCCAAAGAAATAATTTGCTGTAAAGTTGTCAGTTTTTTTTGTTTTTTTTTTTTTGTTTTTTTTTTGCAATTACTTTGGATTCATGGTGCTTTATTTAATTTAAAAGGGACAGTAAACATTAATCAACATCTAAATGAGTTAAATGCAAATGCACCCTTAATGATAGTTTTTATGGGAAGTCTGTTTCACCGTATTTAGCAGTAATAAATAAATGCTTTATTTCCTGTACTGGAACCTCAGATCTTAGAGGAAGAAATGAAAATCTGAATACAAGAGTTTTTTATGTGTTGATGTGTATAAGCTATTTAATTTGAATTGTGAAATAACTGTTTAAAAAGTTTAAAAATCGTCAAAATTATTAGTCAGTATCCTCTGAGGATGCTCAGAAGACAGTGATGGTTGTCGCGGTAACTCAAATGTATTACAAATATGTACTGAGCTTATTACAAAAATCATAAACTGCACAGTCACTTCAAAACATTTTAGACACCTTAATAATCTAAAATGTAAGTAATAACCAAAGCATAGAAAACATTCACATTTACTTTTCAGTAACTCTATTTGTTCCATCGGTTTATTGGTTTTCTTTTTAATTATTATTTTATTTTCTTAACATCTGATTTAGGTTTTACTTGTTCGACAATAATTATTTTCAAGCTGACAGTCATCACATGCTCAGATTAATTTTTTGCAACCATCTTCATTTTATTGGGTAATATACAGATCCAGTCAATAGATTTGAATGATGTATTTTAGCAACTCAGTTCAGCTGAGGAAACACATTACCAGTATATAGAATAATTGCATTCAAATGGATGTTTAAAAAAAAAATGTACTTACAGATTAAAACCACGGGGTGGCAGCCTTGCTCCACTGTAGACTTCTCTGATCTCTCGTTCTATATCTGTTATTTGTATGAAAAAGGAAAGACATTCAGATAGATTTGTTAAGCATGAAGCATTTTTGATCTTTTTTTAGTATTTCAATAATATAAAATATCTTAAAAGTGAAGTTGTTTTGGGGGGAAAATGTGTGTGAATTAGTGAATTACTTTATGTAGCATGAAGCACTTTGGATGTTCAGGTCGTTTACCATAAATCATGAACCAAATATTTTTATAAAAGTGGAATTATCTTAAAGTACTGTTAGTTGAAAACACAAACAGCCCTGAATGTGGTCCCACCTTGGTATTGAATTAAGAATAACATTTAATGGCTAAAAATGCTTCATCCTCTTTGCATACAAAACCAGAAGGCATTAATAATTAAATTCCCCAACCATGTCACAAAAGGCTCTGATCAGAAAATTGTCCAGACATTTTGATTTTCAAAAGGACTACAAATTTGCACAGTGCTTATTCAGCGGAGCGCTGCAGTGTAGAAAATTGAGATATGGACTTTTAGTAAAACATACAAAAGTTATTCTGACTCATGATGTTATGAAGCATGTATGTGCCAGTTTTTTTTTTGACTTAGTGTCTCGTGACTCGCTGCAGGATCTATGTCAACTTGAGAGGAAACTGTCAGGCTTGTTGGTGGTTGTGGTCTCCAAAAACTTATCTCCTTTAAACTTCCCACAGATATCAGATACATGTTCTGTTTCCGCACACGCTTGCATGCAAGCACATTCACACAAACATTGCACAAACACTGAGGCAGATGCAATCGCACAATTACATGCACACAGAAGGAGCATGAAACTATTATTTATAATATAACATTTGCTGTTCATGAATTATGGTGCTGCAGATGCTATTGGTTCTCTGTGTCTTTTTTTTCCCCGCCCATTATTGTAAGCATTAAATACAGATAGTATCGCTCTGATTACTTCTGTCACACTCATTGTTATTCCCTGGTTTTTCCGCCCTCTTTTTGTTCTTTTCCTTCCGTTCTTAACATATTTGCCACACCTTGTCCAGTCCGCTGCCTGAATCAGATATTGCCTGTCTTGCCATTAATTTAACAAAGTCAACACAGTGCAGCAGGGGGAATATCTTATTTCCTCCTGCTGCTGTTGTGCAAATCTGCCTTTCAACAATATGAGGTATCCAGGGTTATCCATGATGTTTGCCTAGGCAGCCAGAGCATGACACTTAAACTGAGCATCTTTTTGTTACCGAGTGTGGCTGAAAAAATCAGCAACTGGAAACATTTTATGAGATACATACTTGCTCTGTCCCAGAACCTAAAAACGCAGTCTGTGTCTGAAGAAAGCAAACTGTGTCAAGTTCTTATTACTCTCTCCTGCCCAAACATGGAAAAAAAGCTTGTTTGACCCTTCCAGACTGACGCGAATTAGCCTGTCCTGGATGTATTAGGGATGTATCAGGAAATAGAAATCCTGCCTTTGCACGTGAGCATGCAAACACCACAAAAAATAGAAGAAGCTGAGATGTAAACAGAGGACCATCATGCATCCCTCTGTCCTGCCACACTGTGAAGGACTGGCTAATTGAGGGTCTGTTTGTTCTCATCAAGTCATACACCTCAGTTACACTGAAATTCACTCCGAGTTGATAATTAGTAAGACTAATGCTGCTGTTTAAAATGTAGGCCATCTAAGGATAATCCAAAACTAAGGTGCTGCCCATCAAAATGTGATACAAAAAGACTAAAATAATTTTAGATCCTCCAAATAAATTTTCAGAAAATATTCAAATGCATGAAAATGTCTTTCAAAACCAAATGCAGAGAACCTGGCTGAAAAAAATAAATAAACAGACCTAATTTTCTCAAGCATTTGTGGGCGAGCCTTGAATAACTACTTGACCTGAGGCTCAGGTTTCTCTCTAAAGGATGGGATCTGCAGCATAAACCTTGATCTCAAGTCAAATGGTGGGTGAAACATACAGCATCTTTGGAAGCCTTTCATCAAATGCATAATTTAAGAGGAAAATCAAAAACTTGTGTTTGTTTGAAAAAGCATTTTGTTTGCAAATAAAAATATATTTGAGAGTAGCTGCAGTGTCTGAGGCCTGATTAACTTCCAACATTGTGAAACATTGTTACTCTGCATGATTAGTTCTACTATTTCTAATGCTTTATTTCAGTGTCAACAGAGCACGAATGCACACGAGGAGGGAGCTAAAAAGTCCATTAAACAAATAAAATGAACTGGAAACCGAATAAGATTAAATGAAGGGCACGTAAAAAGTCTGAGGTAGAGGTAAAATGCGAGCAGCTCTTCATGGTCTGGCAGCTTAAATTTAGCCCATCTAATTTTTCCGATATGAATTATGTTTGATTCAAAGAGTCATCATTGAGAACTGCCTTTTCTGTGTTCAAAAGCATCCACGCTCACAAACAAAATATCTCTAGGATACGCAAGAGTCGTGATTATGCATACCTCTAACATGAATCTAATAAATGTTTTCTGCCTGTGTTGATGAACTACTAAGGAAAAAATTGTCTTCACTGGTGACAGTCATGTACATTTATTTATTTGTCTGGATGTGCACAATAAGGTTCTACAAAGTAATAAATAGGACAAAAAAATATAAAGAAATGTCACACTTTTGACATTTTTTCTAATCACGAATTTAACAACCTTCTCTTGTGAAAAAGTTCAAGAGGTGTTAACACTTTTGGAAAGCCCTGAATTTGATATTTTAATGATGCCGACAAAATTAAAATCAATGTCACTCTTTTTTCAGCTGCTGTGCCCGCTTGCCAACAATGCGTGACTTTCACATAGACACATGAATAGAAACATTACAAACGTTTGGACGTCTCTCAAATGTTTCCAATTTTTCTCTGTTTTTCCAGCTTCGGCTTACAGGGGGCAGCAGTCTGACATAGTTTCGGTGCAACACATTTCAATGCACAGGACAGAAATTATTTATAGCTGGTTAATAATCAAGCTAAAGTAACTTCAGGATATGCACAACAACCAAGAAAAGCTGTGTCAGCATGTACAAATTATAAAGCATGTTTTCATTTCCCTCTTTGAAGCTGAAAAATGTGAGCGAAATCCAATTAACTTCTCTGATAAAAAAAAAAAATGGATTCAATCGCAATAGAGGTCTCCAAAGAAAATCTGCCTTTCCTGTTAAATTAAACAGGAATCATGATTTTATAATTTTCTGCACCTGGATGGAATCAAACAGAACCAGTTTATGTAAAAATAACATTCTGCTATCAACAAACATGAATCAGTTAACTGAGATCCTCACTAGACATGCATCTGTGCTTGGAGTATCTTGATTTCAAGTTCTGCGTCCAACTGTGTGTCCAATTCATATTAAAAATGAAAAGATTTTCCTCATCAGCCTCTCTTTTTGTTGTTTCTCGAAGCGTTAAGACCCCCTAACAGCAGAGGGGCCTCAGACATCACACGCAGCTCAGATCAAAGTCGTCCTCGAAGGTCTGTGTTGACCTTCGAGGAGCCACATCAGAGACGAGATGCAAATGTGCCAGTTGTGTTGTTGCTGGTCTGATATGTTAATAGTCTCAGATTTAGACCTTGAGTGATCATTTGTATGCTTGAAAGATGCAGCAGTGGACAAGTTTTTGATTTCGTGTTCAACAGTTTTTGTCTCCGATGTGGACCATTTCAAAAAACAAAACTCCAAAAATAACACTAAATACTTGATATACTCTCCACTGATGCAGGAATAAATAATCTTCATTTTTTAAACACATATAAATCATTAAGTCACAAGAATAAGCTGTTTGTTTTTAAACACCAGTCAAAGCTGTTGTTTCACATCCCTGGGTTATGTTTGAGTCCTGTTTTTTTAGATGTTTAATGTAAATGAAGCTTGTTAAATGGGAAGCGCAGCAGAATAATCATTTGTTTTCTTTTTTTTTTTTTTTTTTTGTCAGACTGGCATTTACTGTAATGATTGGCATTTGGTCTTGTGCATCAGTAAACCACAGCACGGTGTTGTCTTCAGCGGCTTATTATCATTTTCTTCCCTCTGATGACTTTTGCTTGGGAATACATTGTCATCTGACCCTTATTTTAGATTTGCAGAAAACTGTATGAAACTCGGGGGGAGTGGGACAACCAAATGGGGAATTACTGGGGATTTGCCAAAAATGTCAGATCAACCCGTCAGCAACAGGCACGGCAGAATTCATTTCCTCTGCAGGCTTCCTCTCATATCAGGCATGAAGTGTGAAATTATCCCTGTCTATTTTTTTAAATTATTTTTTTCTAAAAAAAAAAGGATTTCTGAAAACTAAGGACTTTTTTTTTTTTTTTTGGCAAAAAGTAGTTCAAAGAAAAAGAAGATGGTAGGTGTTGCAGACAATTGTCTGAGTCTGGAATCTCTCCAGACACCTACAAATTAACATTTTTCACATCTGTCAAACCTCTGACCTTATAGCTTGAAGATTGTGTCTCATGAGGCGCAGGTAGAGACAAATGCCTGGCAGAACTTATGGGGTTAAACTAAAAAATGATTCACACAATAAACTGTAAAATTATTATATATTTAACCTTATAAGCTTCTTGGATCCTTTTCACTGAAATAAGTTTAATGCCGTCCTGTGATGACGTGGCGACCTTTGCAGGGTGTTTCCAGCTTACCCAATGATGGCAGGAGATACGCACCACCCCTTCTGCCAAAATTGTGTCAGCTTGCTTCAGACGTTTGTTGAGAGTGATCAAAGACATAAAATAAATGTTTTACTAATTTCTGTAGCTATTGTTTTTGGATCAGTTTCAAAAACCCTCTGGTGTACTTCTCATTGAGCATCTTTTCTTCTTTCTTCGGGAGAACAAACTCAGACCTGATGACCTGCGATTTTTACACCCTCTCTCAAAAATTTAGCTGGAAGAAGCAGCATTTCATCCAGTCCTGTCTTTAAGTTTACATGTAAATTCTCAATCAAAATAGTGATTGAATGCAACATGCAACGTATCCACACCAAAACATCGGTGTGTCTGACGATACGATTGCACTCTATTACATACAGATCAGAACTTCATGTAGATACACACACAAATGAAAAGCATTTCGAATGTAAAAGTACCATCTATTTAGTGTGGTTGCAGTAGCATCATGTGGAGTCCACTGCAACAACTTGATGAATATTGATGAAGGAGGAGAACATCAGCACTCTTTAGCTTTGTCTCAACCGTCAACTCGAAGATCTAAACTCCAGCCTCTTTCACACTGTTTTGTCATGTCGACAAAGTTGAGCCACCTTTAAGTCACATATCTTCATTCATAAATCACACGTGATGCTGGCGAGTTTTCAGAATTAACGCCAACAGTGACTGCCAGGGCTGACATGGCCCTCTGGGAGAACATAATCGCCCCTCAGGCACCAGTAACAACAAATGACATCATGTGCAAAGACTGGCAATGAGTCTTAAACATTACCTCTGATAAGTTTTGGCTCATTGTCCTTAGTAGTAATCTTCAGCTTCAGGCACACAGGATGGTTTTCAAGTATGAATAGGGTGGTTAAAGTCATACTACGACATTTTATTCTATGTTGCATGACTTTGTATTTTGTGTTTATGATGTAAAGCACTTTGAAATGCCTTGTAGCTGAAATGTGCTATACAAATAAAATTTGATTGATTGATTGATCTGAATCGGAAAAACATCGAAACTTTGGCTAGGCCACTCCAATACAGAATTTTGTTCAACATTCTGAATTTTTTGTAGTGGTCCAAGTTGATTTGGATACCATTTTTTCCCCCTAGCGAATGAAATCGTCACTTAAAACTGCTTTCTGTATTCATTCAGGATCTTTGTCCAAAATAAAATGTATTGGATTATTTGACACATAAATGGGAATTGTTTTCAGTGCAGTATGACCCTTTGCTTATTACAGAAAATTCACAAACCTAATTTTACTTCACATCAAGCCTTATCAATGTGAAGGTCACATTAAGTTCACAAAGCATTTTAATTTCATCCTGGAATTTCACCTGACAGGCAAATATCCCTAACTTTTAGTAAATTCTTTAGATTTTGTTGCCACAAAACACACATGCTAAAAGTACAGCTACTCTTATCTGTAACATTATGTTCCACTATCCTCTGGGTCATTAACAGTGCATCCACTACACAACTAGGGAGAACACCAGGAACTCTGGTGAAATATTTAATTGTCTTCGATAAAGACAATTGTAAAAAAATTTCCAGATTTTCCAGCGGCGCAATATTGGACAGGAAACATTGTTTAGCGTTTGATGCAGCCAGAAATAATGCACCATCTCTTTCAGAGCAACTGTAGTTTCACCAAAATTGAAATATATAAATAAATTCACAGAGAAAGTAGAAATTGTACACCAGCTCCTTTTTCACCAGAGATTTAATTTGAGAAGTTTTGCCCTTTGGAGCTATTACTCATCAGATAACAAGGCAATAACGATTACGTGATGCCTCGTTTATGAAAACTTAGCAGAACAGTCATTACAGGACACTGACACTAACCATCAAGATGACCAGTTTTACTCTTAGTGTTTCTAAGCTAGAAATGTTGCTTCAAAATAAGCTTCTTTTTTAATGAATTCCCAAAGCAGAACTTCTTTTTTCCACTGATGAAATGATGGTAGTTGCTTCATGTAATGACAAGACAGGGTCTGTGTTGACAGATCCTGTCTTTATCTAATTGTTCATATCCTCATAAATTATGAGATAAACTGCTTCAGTTATTGTTTTCTCTTCTAAAGCTCCCTTGTGGTTTGGTCCTTCAAGCTTTCTCAGTAAGTTTAGGTTTGGAACTTTTCCACATGGATGACATCTAGTGATTTACTGGAAAAACTTTGAGTGAGACTTATGTTAGTACTTCTTTGGGGAACTGTAAGATTGGTCCTTGTACTAAAAATAACAACAAATACACTTAATTAGGTTCCCCTATTAAGAATCAGCTGATCACATAGCAGCAATTGTCTTCAATAAGGACACTTGTCCTTATTGACAAGTGCATTTAGTGCATTTAGGCCCTTTTGAGAGGGTAAAATCACTTGATGACCATTAGATCCTTCCCACCCACATCAGCATCTTCACCTCTTTGAAGAAAATAGTGCACTATAAGTTACAGCAAACTTCAATTTCCCTCTGCAACAAATAAAATATCTTTGTATTGAATTGAATTGAGTTATTATTAGTAGTAGTAGTAGTGGCAGCAGATTAGGCTTGACTGTTTAACTTTGAAAGTTTTGATCCATTCTGCTTTGCATCATTGATTCTGACCATTGGTGGTGGGTTGCGTTAAATTTTTGAACTACTTAAATTCTATATAATTAACTAATCGAAATGAGTGCATTAAGTTCCATCCCTAATGCACGCAAACATTGAAAAATATGGATGTTTTCATTCAGCTACCTGAATCCACAACATTTCAATAATGGGTCTTCAGGTGTCTGTTGATTTCATTTTTCATACTCCAGTTCTTGTTCCTGCTTTTGAGTATTTCTATAATGTATTATCTTGTTCTGAGTAGTTTTGAGTCGGAAATCAGTCGTGACTTTCACTCATCCATAAAACATGTTATTGGTGTGACTATATCTTTTAGCAGAGCACCGGAGATAATTTGGATCGACAAAAATAAAATGCTCAATGCATGTTAAGTGGTGAAGACATTGTGTATATGTCTGTGTGATTTAGTTTTTATTCAGCACCCTGCAAGATAATTATGTTCTGTTCCACAGCAACTTCACACTTAGTCTAATTATTTCATTTCATTACCTTCTGCCATTATCACTTTTCATAACAAAACAGACTATGATTAGTTAATTAAGTTAGCATGGGTCATTTGTCCTGCTTTGCTGAAGAGAAGCATTGCAGGATATATATACTTATATATATATATATATATATATATATATATATATATATATATATGTATGTATTATTATTATTATTATTATTTTATCTGACAGCTACAACAAATACCCCAATAAATACTTACTGGAATCTTTAATAAACTTTGGTAAGAGAGTAAAAATAAACACCTACCTGAAAATGAAGTGATGAAAAGTAATTATTACTAATGAAAGTAAAGCAAACTAATTGCTCTAATTTTTGTTTGCATGTTGTTAAACAAACACAAGTACACTCAGCCAAACCTGCTTTCACCAGATAATTATCTGCTAAGACACAAGTACAGTATTAATAAAACTGTACATTGTATTCAGCCAAACCTTTCTAATGATTACTTATTTTGTTTGCTGGGTTTCAAAGGAACCCACTTGTCGTGTTCTTAATGTGTTACAAATCTGGACTAAAGGTCAGAGCCTATTGTGTCAATGCACTATCGAAGAAAAAAAACTAAGCTTCAGACTTTGCTCTTTCTGATGTATCTCCTCTTACTGGAGCTTTCATATCGTCAGGCTCCAGCAGACCAGCTTGTTAGGTTAATGAGTTGTGTACTCTGCGCTGCAAATTAGATTGCTGATATCTCTTTGTGTGTCCAATGGCGATAAAGCCTGGCAGTCAGCTGGGTGTGTTGTGTTGGAGTTTGAACTCTGGACCTAAGCAGTTGAGCTGAGAAACACAGTGGGGAATCTTTGGAGGAACAAAACGCTTGGATTTAAACAGAAAGCAGTGACGAAGTGTGGATAGTTTGACGGGGATTCGGTAGTTTTGGAGATTTCACCCAAATATGGCATCCACGGAGTACTACCCAGAGCAGGTATGCAGACATATTGTTTTTGTGCTCTAATTGGTCAGATAAAGGTTGTTATTAAAGCGGAAATTGGAATGCCCCACAAAGACATGAAGCTCGAAGGGAGATGGAACTTCAATCTAAAACTGAAAAACATCCTCAGTTTTCTCAGTAATATCCATCAAACAATTTCATCAAAGAGATTCATAGATAAATGTACAGAGCTGTGGAATAATACATTCATTGTTTATTTATTTTATTCCTTTTGATTCCATAAATACAAGACAACAAAAGCCAAACAAGACAAAATGTCCTGAAATGTTTAATTGCAGGGTTCTGACTGCTCAGAGCTGCTCGACTGGCTGTTTGATAAAAACGACGGAATCCTGCGTCATGAGGAAATAGGACAGCATGGCATCCCTCCCAGGCTGCCATTTCAGGAGCCAAATGTTTGTGAGGCTGTTGCATCTCTAATTAACTCTATCTACAAAAAAAAAAAAGGAAAAACAAAACACATGCTTCCATCTTCATACGCTGCCTAGATTTTGCCTTCGATAGATTGTCTCATCTCTCTCTGTGTCATGCTACCACAAGGACTACCTAATGCTGGCAGTTGATTTTTGTTATGCTTTTTCTTTTTTCACCAAACAGATGCCACAGCCAGCTGAACAGGCGGACGATGACTTTCTCAACGCCCTTCTGAGCGGCAGTGATTCTGTGTCAGCCTCACCGCTGTGGTCCCCATCGCCTAGCGACAGTGGGATCAGTGAGGACCCTCCATCAGACCAGATGGATAGTCCTCAGCGCCCTGAAAGCCCTCCAGACGCACACTTTTTTGGAGCAGGACTGCAAGCCAAAGCAGGCCTAGAAGCAAATGTTTCTTCTGATCCAAGTAATTTTTGAATTAATGTTGATATATTTTATACAATGTGTTTTGCCTTTTTGTCAATCTTTGTCTCTAATACTAACAATAAATTCAAGAAGGATATCTTCAGTAAATGAATTTATCTTCAGTAAATGAATTTCCTCTCACCGACAGCTAAAAAAAAAAACGTTTTTTGAGGGCACTTTCCATTTTCATTGGCACCTTTGTTAAAGATGTATATAAGATGTTAAGTGAGTTCTTCCTTTACTGCAGTTAAATAATCTCAACATCAAAAGAAACATTGCGATTCTCTATCAGTGAGCTTTAAGGGTTTTTATTTGTTGCTTATAGCATCTTCTTCACTGTGCGCGACGGCAAGATAAACATGGATGCTCATCAATCGTGTTTGTAAAAGTTCCAGCAGTTTCAAACCTTTACAATTGCTGCTCTGACTGTAGATGAGAGTAAAATTAAAAAAGTGGCCATAATGTAATTGAAACAGCCAATAGTGCAGCAGCTTTATATTAAGATAGGAAGTTGTGAATTATAAAGTAAAGCTACTTAAAAAAATCTGAAGTATCCAATTGGACTTCTGGCAATGTCCATACATATGTCATAAGATTTACATCAGTGATTACCAAAGCTCCATGTGAGCACTGGTAAATTGGGAAGGATGTTCGGGAATGACCGAGGAACCACCAAGCTCCAGCATATCCTACACTTCAAATGCTCCTTACCACCAACATGGACAAAAAAAAATCCCCTCAGCATCTTTAAGCTTGACTGAAATTTGCACCTTTCAAGGAAAATACGTCTAAGAGAAAACTTTTATGGATGGCCAGAGAAGATGGAAACTGAGATAGTTGTTCACAGTGACCGTAAGAATGATAGGAGGAGTCAAAATGAGACTTGACACCTCTGAAAACTAATAACAGAGCAGATTAAATGAGTCTGACACTGATACCACAACTTAGATTCATATTTTTTATGTCACGAAAATATTAACACCCCTCTTATAGAGCTAAAATGTTGCACACTATTTTATTCCAATGGAATAAAAGTGCATATTTCAAGCATTAAAGGTCATTTGTAACCCACTTATTGTTTAACCCAGAAAGACAAAACTGCAGGGTGTGTCTTATTTTCATGCATTTTTTAACACCTTATTTTCTTGTCTCTTTGATGTCTGATCAATGTTTGCCTCTCTGTGTGGGCGCAGATGGCTGGGAGCTCGGCTTTCCAGTGGGGAGAGAAAGGATCTCGCAGTATCTATCAGATGCACAGCGACCACTGCTGTCGTCTGGCTTCTCCCTGACTGTCAAGGATCTGCTGCTGTCTGGCACACCAGAGCCGGTAGGTGCAGCCCCGGGTCTGTTTGGCAAAGTCAGCCGAGTTGGTACAGGTGGTACGGGGGCGAGGGGAGGCATTAAATCGCTGTTTGATTCTGACCTTGTTTAACTTTTCTTCTGCACGATTGTGTACTTTGGCAGAAACAACCATAGGAACACACATCATTCCCATAGAAAGGCCTTTGGAATGCAAATGAGATCCCTGTTTTTATTCATTTTTTTTTTTGTTGCTATTTTTGGAAGGATTTGCTGAATATGCAGCAAACACAGGGGCTGTCTTCAGAGGGGAGTTGTAACCCAAAGATCCAAGTTAGCATTGTGTGGAGGTCGATCTTCTCCTTCAGCCTCCTGAACGTGGCAATTCCCTCGTGATTCGACCTGGTTTATTTGAGGAAACTTTTGCAGTTATGAAAAATCAGCCAAGCAGGCTCTTATAGAGGCAACGGTTCGTCAAGTCATCGTCACATATTTCACTCATTTCTTGTTGACATCACTGAGGAGAGATCGGCACAGACACAATATCTGTTTGCAAATCTAGAAGGTGTTCAGAGAAATGGATTTCAGCTCATTCTGCGCATTGATCTCATCTTCCCACCCGGGTTTAATGAGATGAAGGAGAGAGTGGCAGAATCTAGCTCAAATTCTCACACCATAATTGCTTTGAAGTGGCCATGAAATGAGGGTGATGAAAGTGGCCTGATAGTCTGCACTCATTAAACTACTTCCTGTGAGCCTCTAGCGAGGGGGATAGGTTTTGCAGACGGTGGGAGAAATGTAATCCGGCAGCAATTGTGATATTTATAACTTTTTTCCTTGTGTTTTTATTCATTTTTGCCGCCATCAGCCCCCGCAGCCAGCCCAAAAGTTCATTCAAGAACTGATTCTCAACGATGATGAAAAGAAGCTTTTAGCCAAGGAGGGGGTCACCCTGCCCACCCAGCTGCCGCTCACAAAGGTAAATTGCCATGAGTTACCTCACTCTGAGTCCAGTCTGCTTAAGCCTGAAAATGTAAATATTGTGTGACCTCTGTCAATCAGTATGAGGAAAGGATTCTGAAGAAAATACGCAGAAAGATTCGCAATAAGCAGTCTGCCCAGGAGAGCAGGAAGAAGAAGAAGGAGTATATTGATGGGCTGGAGAGCCGGTGAGGCGCCGAGTTACACTCCAGCAACAGCATGAATGACGATAAGTTTTTTTTTGCTTGACATTTTTTTTAATCTTAATAAAACTAAATAATGTTTCTGAAATGACTAAATAACACCTTCATTGTATTTGTATCACGTCTTAAAAGATTTTGTCTGTCTGTTTTTACTTACAAATGTTGCATCATCATCATCAGCTCGGTTTGACTTTTTCCCTCCCCCTGTTAAGTCTGGGGAAAATGTCTGTGTTAACTTGTAATACAGACAAAGTAGACGTCCGGAGCGCTTCTTCATCAAACTTCAAGATTAAGTTAAATGCAAAACATGACAGTAGGCTCCGACGTATTACAACTCACTGCAGACCATGCAAAATTAAGAGCAATAAGTTACAAGTCAGGTCGAGTCGGGTAAGAAGGTTTCGATGGTTGCTTTGAAGGATTCAAACGGGGAACAATTAGAGGACAGCTGCTGTTTAGCATTTTCTTTCTGAAGAATTATTCACAGCTATTCCCGAATCAATCAGCTGAAGGAGGACAAAGCACATCAGTCAAACTCCAGTAGGTTGAAACATGCATCCTAAATCAGGATTTAGCATTTCAGCAGCTGTCTAGCTTGTCTGTAAAAATGGAGGGAATTCATTTCAAGAATTTAAATCTGTTCCACAGCCAGAAACTTATTGGTACAAATGTGTAAAAAAGCTTAGAAAAGCATATGTTAAAATGTTTGTTCTTTTTTTTTATATATATATATACCTTTGATTTGTGTACATTTACTCTGTTAGGAAGAAAATCCCATGTTCGGAAATCATAATTTTAAGCAATTATTATGCATATCAGACACACTTGGTATGCCTGGGGAATAAATATCACACAATATCACTCTTAACAGACAACTGGAATGGCGAGAAAAACATGAAAACTAACCATTAGAATAACTTAGTTCTATTATCTTCATCAGCTTAGGAAAACACTCAAATTTATTAGACATCACTGGCCCGTTGTAGGCGTCAGAAACAATTTCTAAAAAACGAGACTTGACAATAACCCAGTGAGGTTATTGTTTATGAAAGGAAAATATCTCGAAATCTCAAAGCTCTATTAGAAAATTTGACCAGATTTAAATTCACAGAGGGACTTCTTCTGGATTGTTTTTTTCCTCAAGATGACCTGTCATTCTGTTTCTGTTCATTTTCCCCTCCAGCATGGCTGCTTGCAGTGCCCATAACCAGGAGTTGCAAAGAAAGGTGTCCCAGCTGGAAAAATGCAACATGTGAGTGGTTTTTAAATTGAACTTCTGTTTTCCAGTCTTTTCTTCTGCTCCAATTTGTTAGAACATTTGATTTCTCTAACTCTAAAAATACTTTCTCTCTTTCTGCTTTCATTCTCTTTCTGCAAAACCTTCTCTCTCTTTTTTTCTCTCTCTCTTCATTTTTTTTGGCTTTCCTTTTTCCTTCTATCTTTCTGTAGGTCTCTAATGGAGCAGCTCCGCAGGCTGCGAGCTCTGGTTATGAACTCATCCAACAAACCAGTCCAGACTGGGACATGTGTACTGGTATGACATTCTCTAAATGTTTATATAAATGTTTATAGCAAAGACATGTGAACTGAAAAACAACTGTCCCGCTTGAAGGAAAATGCACCATATAAGCAAAAGTCAATTTGCCCACAACAGTGAAATAGGTCTCCTATTACAGAACACTAGCACTTCTGAAAAACTACATCACACAACAGAAAACACGTAAAGTATTATTTTCTCGAAAGCAGGGAAAAAAAGCAGCATCATTTTCTATCTCTGTGCTCTTGTTTTCCTTTTTACTTTCAAGGTGCTTCTGCTGTCCTTCTGTTTGATCCTGGTCCCGAGTCTCAAGCCTTTCTCTGATTCAAAGGTCAGCCAAAGTGACTTCAGTCCAGTCAGAAGTGAGTTTAATAATCCAGCATGTTTCAATCACAGCAGAGGAAATTGTTAGAACCAAAGGAAACAAAACCCTGTGGCTGGAATTGGTGTTACCCGTAGAGCCTCAAATATGCCTCTTTATCTGTAAATGTTGGTGTTTACTTGAAAATGTATGTGACAAAATAGCATCCTCTATTACAATAACTTTCAACGTTAGTGAACTTTCGTACATTTCTTCACATTACAACCAAAAAGTTCAATGAATTTTACATGTACTTTGTTCAGTTTTGAAGAGGGAAGAACATTACACTTGGTGATGCATCGGAACATTTTCTTCATAAATAAAATCTAAAATGCATTGGTAATGTACTGTTCAAACCATCGTGTGAAAATACAAAGAGTACAGGAGAAACCTCAAAAGAAGCCATTTAAAAGAAACAGACAGGTCCAGTAAGGACTGCATTATTCAGAGTTGAAGGGATTGACAGCTCCGGTGGGAAGAACTTGCTGCAAAGACATCATTCAGGTGAGGATTTTACAAATCCGGGCATTATAAGAGAGTGTCTGTATGAAAACCATTACAGAAGGAACGATATTAGAAGTACTACCTGCAGTTTTCATAGATACACTTAAATTAAGGCCTTAAATTAACATGAATATGAGAAAAACCATACAGGGTGTGCACAGCAGCCACCCTGCATGGGTGACAGATTGCTCATTATTCTTTCTAATGGAAATTTTCTTACATGAGATACGTTCACTTCAAGAAGACCAAGTTTAAAACATTTTAAGACAGCGGGACCTTATAGCGTTTAGTATTTCATGGAGGAAAGAGCTCTAACAAAAGAGTCGCCAGGGTAAAAAGGATCAGACTTGATTTTCCTTACCATCTTTTTCACCCTGGAAATGTTTTTATTATTTTATTTTTTTTTTTTTTTTTGACGGAGCTTTCAGAATCTGTTACAGTAGAAAGCCTTAAAACTTTTAAAGTTTTTGATGTCTCAGGATGGAGTTTTACATGCTCGCAACTTTGCGCCAAGGGAAACGCGCTCACACACTTGTCATTCACAGTCCACGGTTATAAAAGTATAATAACAAACACAGCCCCAAAGAGGCTTAACCTTATTTATTTTTTCCTCTGTCTCCTCTTCCTCCAGTCCAGTCACGGTCCCTCCAGAACATCCAGGCTTCCCGTGTGATGCGTGTTATCGACCCGTCTTTCCCCACTGAGGACGAATCAGACCCGCTGAACCAGCATTTCCCCGAGGAGCAGGGATTGGAAGACTTCACAGACCTGATGATGAAGAAGCTGCCGGAAAAACAGGAACAGCCCGGCTTGGACTCTGTGTCTCTGAATAGCAGTCAGGAAGATGGAAGCAGTCATTTCCATGTAGACCCAATTACCGGCCACATAGCTACTGTGACTCTGAATCCCCATCGCACCACTGGGCTACAACCACATGCTGACGACATGTAAGAAACGACTAAATCTGCCCTGAATAAATCAGTCCTGCTAATAATAAGGGAGAGAATCATCGTGGACTTTTGTTTACAGACGGGGAAATTTAAATTTTTGATCCTTCCTGTTTTACCCTTGAAACATACAGTGGTTCTCAAAAGTCATCTCACCCGTAAAACTCCTAAAACATTGTTGACGAATTGATTCGAGCCAAGGGAGTTGTAGCGTCATGCTGTAGGATTATTTCTTTACCACTAGCATGAACAGCTCCAAATACTGTGTTCCCTTCTGGTGCCAGGATGAAATGAATGGCTTGAGTGTAAAAATGTCAGGTTCAGAAACACAGAGCTGCACCTGACAGAAACTCTGTGGGGTCGTTGAAGAGGTGTTGCAGACAAAATAAGTCCTACAGTTCAATAGATTTAGAGAACTTTGTAAAGGTAGAGTTGGCCAGTATTGCCACATCAAGATGTATCAAGGCAATGGACCGCAGAAGACTGAACGCTGAAATCCTGATTTCAGCTTCAAGGATTTGTTTGAAGGTTTTCTCATTTAAGCAGACTAGTGGCTGAAAGTGTTTTGATTTTTTTTTTTCTTTTAGTCTCATCCTTTTACTTTAAAAAAAAAAAAAAAGAAACATTTGAACTGGGGTGCCAAAGACTTTTTATATCCACTGTATTTAGAGTGTGCTTTTTTTTTTCTTATTCGTCTTATTTTTTCATTTGAAAGAGGATGTTAATCTTACACGGATGCGATTGATGCGACTCAGTGATGTCTTTGATAAACACTTCAACATGAATGCGTCTCAGTAAATGAACAAGTATAACCACATGGTTTTGTAAAATATTGATTCAAACTGCTAATTTTTTTAAGCTAAGGGTCAATTTTGTTATCTGCTTGTTAAAAAAATAGATAGCAACAGTTTAGATTCAGCTGTGAGTGAATTTGCATCAGATTGGAAGCGGAAAAACAATGCGAATGTTTTAAAATGCTCTGATGAAAATTTGTTTTGTTAATTAAAAGTCGCTCTGAGTACACGGTGCTGTATTTTCTCTCTGTCATGTCTGAGTTCTGCCTTTAAAAGATCTTATTTCTAGACAGGCAATCACTCAAAGGGCAAACCCAGACAGGATGAGTGGGAGAGAAGGACAGAAAACTGGGCCAAAGGTGGGACAGACGACCTCTTATCTAATGAGTCAAACTTTGCACTCCGTGATTGATATGTTGACAGAGTTACTTTTTGGAGGAAGGTGCTTTCCAGGGCTTCCACATATAATCTGACCTGTCTTCGCTAACCACACAGTGATGGGATGAAATAGTTCTTCCCTTCACTGTCACTCTGGTCACAGTTCAATATAACACACTGACATTTTCAGCATCTGGGTTGACCGAGCTTCAAGGAGCAAGCCCTGTTCGGTCTGTGGCTCAAGTTGTCCACTGTGTAAGCTGTTCATGTTGCTGAATTAAATTAATTCAGGTGGATCCAGTCTGGTAATTTGCATTTTAAGAAATAAAGGATAAATGTCATGACACCGAGGTCGCTGAGCTGTGAGCATGCCAATAAAAAGTGCATATTGGGGCGTGCTGTGGTGGCGAACCCACGCATGGAGGCCTTAGTTTGACTCTCGGCCCCAGTGACCTTTGACCTTCCCCACTTTCCTGTCAGGCTACTTTAAAAAAAAAAAACAGGCCACTAGAGCCACAAAAAACCTCTAAGAAAATCATAATAATAATAATAAAAGTCCATATTAACTGCATTTACCTACGTGGTAACAAAACACTTTGACTTGCAAAGGTGTTCTCACCTTAATTTTTAACAGATTTCAATGTAGTTTAATGTGATAAACCAGCACCAGGTTTCACAAAAGTTCAAAGTCAAAGTAAAATGACTCAACATTTTGATATTTTTTACAAAGAAAAATCTAGAAAGTGTGGCATGCATTCATATTTAACTTTCCATATTTTAATACCCCTAATATAATCCAATGCAAATGGCTCAACTTGCTAGAAAACTGAGTAAAACTGGCGCAACTTGGTCTCAGTAGAAATACAATTATTCTGTGAATTCTTCAGAGGTTTGGTAGAGAACTTTTGTGAACATTGTTCAGTCTTCTATTTGAAAATGAGAAGAACATAGCACAACTGCAAACCTACCAAGACACGACCTTCTACCTAAACTGGCTTAGCCTGGCAAAAAATAAAACCACACTTTGCTTGGCACAGAAGGTCTGGGCTCTCGGCTGCTGAGAAACAATTGCTTCCTGGAGGCATTGACTCTGTTGAGGTTTTACATTTTACCCAATAGCCAACTTTGCCCGTGACGTATGTCATGTCCCAGCTATAAAATTGCTTGCAGTATAAACATACACCTTCCACTATGAAGAGAGAAGTGCTGATCTAAACATGGCTGTAATTCAATATTGGCCAAGACGAGCTGAACGAATTTGTTCATTTCTTCCTCTACCATTGCTAAAACTGCAAGCAGACTACAATTCTAAAACAGAAAATCAATGTTATTGTTTACAACTTTTCCTTCCAGTAGCTCATTGGCCCGGTTGAAATTTTGCAGGAGAAATCATTGGGAGAAAGCCCAGACAGAGTAGTGTAACGAGATTAGAAACAAGCACATTTGGAAGGCGATGGCCAGGCTGAAACTGACTGGTCAGGAAAGAGTAAGAAAAAGTCAATCAGAGGAGAAGCAAAGGGAAACTCTGGAGAAGTTACAGAGACTCACAGCTCAAGTGGAAGAATCTTCAAGTGTATAACTATCACAAATCAGGCCTCTGGAAGAGTGATAAGAAGAAAGACAGTGCCATATTAAAACCAAAAAATTTCTGTCATCAGCACAGGAAGTAGATCAGCTGGATCAATATGGTTTGGGCTTAACCTGCTCAATATCAGGATAATTAGCAAGGCGATTAGCTCCCCTCTTTATCCTGAACAACACTTTGTCAACCACGGATCACATCAGATTCTTAGGGTCCAGAGAACTGGATAAGATAGTAGATTAAAGGATAATACCAAGAAAACCAGTTAAGAGACAGAAAAAAATTAGATTAGGGTAAAAATTCGCATTCTAGCAGAGAAGCAAATGTAAATAAAAAATAAGAGCTTAAATTAGAAAACCATAACTGTCCGTTGAAGTGTTATGCCAGATTTATATGAATACGCTGTAGTTACCTGGTAATAACTCTAGAAAATTACCAAAAAACCTAAACATGTGTGCTTATTGCACTTCTTTACTTCTGACCTGAACATATACGTCCTTTCCACCCACTTTTTGGCATTGCAGATGCATTCATATACACCACAAAAATATTCATTATAACAAACAGACAGGGAGCCTCATCAGCTATTCCAGACATACAACAAACAAAACACTTTGATTTCCACAACAGATTCTTTGAACCATATCCTGGCATCGTACGTGTTACCCAAGAGCCAGGAGTGAATATTTCCTGTTGTCAGAACAAACCTCCAGCAGAGAGTCTCCTGCTGGGAAGCCAGTGTGTGAACCGCAACTGCAGGGCATGTCTGGATTTAATTCCTGGAAATCTCCTGTGTTTTTCCTGCGATAATGTAGCATGTAATTGGTGTTGTCACACCTATTTAAAGAGAGAGAAAAAAAAGAGTGAGCTGTGTTTTATTTCACCATGTTGCATCAATTGACAAAAAATTGAGAGATTATTGATTACTTATTTGGCAACTTTGAAACAAAGTTCAACCAAGACAATAAGACACCGGTTTTCTCTCAACACACAGTTGTGACGTGTCTCATCCACACGATTTAAGGAGGTGGTTCTTAATTCTGTGAAACAATGGGCCCAATGACAAGGTCTGAATTCTCCTATTTTTCTCATTTTAAATGTGAGTCACATCACGAAAGCAAATTACCTGTTTTTTTTTTTCTGTGTCTTTAACACTTTGGCCCTCTTACAAGTTCAAATGGGTTCTCAGTCTATCCATGTGGATTAGAAAAACTTCATCTTGTGATTATTTCTCTCCTCTTGTTATTCTCCATGTTGCATGTAAGCGTCAGTAAGTCAGTCAGACATTTTGCTTTAAAGTCTGACTGATGAATCATCTCAAGGTTTCATATCTTCCTCCATTGTCATATCTATTTTTGGGGGGGGTTGCATTCAACACCACTTTGCCTCAGATGCCATTCAAACAAATGGTTATTCTATTCTACTGACTATTCTCACAGTAAAAGGTACTTCAGTTTAAACCACAGTGATGAGAAGTGATAAGCAATTATTGTGCTTGCTGACTCGTTCTCTCTCTCTCTCCTGGCTCTCCCTCTTTTCCTTTACTCTTCCCTGCTTGGTCTTTAATCAGGGGGAATGTCTCTCCACCAATTGCTTTTCTAATCAGGACCCTGAACTATCTCTTTGATTAGTGATGGTTCAAGGTAGCCGAGAGGGATCCTGCTGAGATCAGACAGTCACAAGTGAGCATTGGGGTCGCCCCAATGCCAATCAAAGCCACCCCTAATCTTCTTTTTTAATCTACAAATTGACTTTTTTGTTGTCAGGGTGGAGCTCTGAAACAAACTGGGATTTTTTGGAGGACAGAGAAACTTTTATATTTACCAAATTATTATTTATGCTATAAAGAGAGAAGATGGGAGATGAAACTACTAAGAATCTTTATTACTAACCTTTTTGTCAACTTTTGTTTTTTTTACTTTTTCCAGGAGTTTGAAATATTTTAAAGTCAAACTTATTCTACCATCTCTTTAATTGGCCAAGAGAAGAGGATCCGAGGATCAATTAATCTTAACTCACATTTCTATTTCACGTAAAAAAAAAGAGTAAAAGCGTTTCTTTTGAAGAATGCTTGCTAGCACATTGGGCTGAGGGAGCTCATTCTATGCATAAGTAGCACTAAAATAGACAGTAGTTTAACTCAACACTATAGAAGAAATACAACAATTTCAGAGGAAGCTCTACTGTCAACGTCAAGAAGCCTCATTTATTTGGGGTAATTAATGGCCAACTTTGTCTTTGTTCTGCCCTACACCCAAACTTCAGGTGGCGTCATCTATATCCACTGAGAAATGCTCCCAACTCAAACGGGCCATTGTTACGCCTGCATAGCCACGTGTGTTTTTTATGTTCCTTCTCAACGCTTGGATGATTATCAGTATTGCACAGACTTAATCCAGCTGTGAAACACAACTGCTTAACATTATAGCACCTTCACTGACGCTATAATGTAGTAAGGTGAACAAATACAGTGCTGTAACAAAAATGGGCATGATGTCGGGATGTAAAAGCTATAGTTCTGAGATTGCAATTTTAAAAATTGTACAACATATCACATTAGTAGAGGATATTATATTTTTTCATTGTAAGGTAGAGTCAACTAAAGTGGTTCATATGGTTTGGTATGGTTTACTGGAGGTTTAATACAAAAGAATTTTAAAACTTTTGAAAAGAAGAAACCAGGGGAAAAGCAACAGCAACATTTATCAGAGAATGACAGGAACTGAGACACGTTAAATACCAGAGGGTACGATTACCCCAGTGGACGCAGACGAGTCTAATTAGCAGAATGAATGTCAGCTGTGAGTGGAACATGCAAAGGTAACCAAGGTCAAACTGAGGTATTAGTAGAAAATCATTAAGAGTTCACACGGAAATACAGGAGTGAAGACACACAGGGGAACGGAATACAAAGCGGTAACAGGGCATGACCTAAAGAAATACTTTATCCATCTGCAGCAAAGAACTGCAGAAAAGGAGAAACATCAAACTTTTTTTTTTAAATACACAAAGGTCAAAAGAGAAAAAGGAACTAAGATTTCCAAAGAACATCCATAACTAAATACTGCGACATGGAACAGAAAACAAACACAAGTACAGAACAAAAACAGGGGGTGTCTTGAAAAGGAAAGCAAAGAGTGACCAACACCAAAATAAAGCTGGACACAAAACCAACATTGGCTTCAAGCTTCTCACAATAGTTGGAATTTGGCCCACTGATCCAAACAGAACTGGTGTAATAAGGTGACATTTACAGGCCTTCTTGATCACAGAAGCACATTTTTGTGAAATACACCAATGAATCCTGTAGCAAAATATTCGCAAACCATAATAATGTACATCTCAGATGAGATGGTGTTTTAAGACTTCCTGTTTTTAAATTCAAATGCAACCAAGGTCATTATGGAAGAACATAATGACCTTGGTCATTATGGAGGTGTTATTTCATCACACCTCCAGGGAAAAAAAAACACAAAAAAAACACACTTTTCCCATCAGAGCAAAGTATAATGTGTTTTTTTTGTTTTGTTTTGCTTTTTGGGCAATGGCCTCTTCCTCTCTGAGTGGCTTTTCAATTCACACGGGACTTGTTTCACTGTGGATAATTTCACTCTCTTGCAAAGAAAAAGAACATCATAAAATTCAATTTTACCTGTTTCCAATTACATTTTCTGCAATATATTAAAGATGCTCATTCCCACCTTTGCTGCCCGACTCAGAATATTATCATCAACATTTTCCGTAGGTAGATTGTCTTAAAATGAAGGTTTCCATGTTCACCGTGAAGCTGGAGGAGATAATGTCATTAATCAAGTAGATACTTTATAAAAGTTCACTCCTTCAGCAAACTCCTTATAAACAATGACTGCTAAGCAGCTTTAAGGTTGAAGAAATGAGGCGATAAGAATCCATATCCACCCCATCCGAGTGAATTTATGCATTGCGTAACCTAATATATGTACATTTTAACTACTCTGAAACTCTGTAGAAATAAGGAAATGAGACGGACCTTTTGACCATTGATCATGTATTGTTTGATCAGCTTGATCAATTGGATGGAAAACTGCAAGAATTTAATTAAACGTTCGTCTTAATGATAAAATCAATGGGGGGGGGGTAAGAACAAAGGTGGATGCTTTTTAATGAAAAGGAATGGGAGAAATTTAGATGGAAAAAGTGCCACTAGAAAACTTTTTAAGATCCTACACTTTTATTGGGTCCCCTTGATTAAAGATAAAATCCTAGCTGTTATAAATCTTACTTAAATGTGTCAGACAGCGGAAGTCAAATTGCTGCAGACAAACAACTTCTTTGTAATACTTTGGCGCAATTAAGGAAACCGAATGAACACTTGACTTTCTGAATGACTTTCAGCTTTACCTTGACTGACTGAAAGCAGAACTTCAAGTAAGGACAAAACTATCATGAGCCAACTGATTTATAATACAGGTCATTTAACAGTGATTATACGAGAAATATCATAAGTGACAGCATACATACCTATCTCCGACAAACTGTTGCTGCAGTCACTCCTTGTTAAATTTGACAGAATTAACCTTGACATAACATTTTCCTCGAGATTAAAATAGAAGCTCTTAAAACGTGAAGTGTTTTAAAAGCTTGTGTTAACCTGGATGGAGTCATTTGAATGAGCCACGAAGGCACAGATGTTGTGGCAATGTCAGAATGTCACTACAATTACCGCTGCCTGTGATCACCATGTCAAAACTGCTTCCAGGGCAAGAGCACTGTCACCCTCCAGCAGAGCAAACAGCTCACCATGAGGAGGAAACATTTAGAATCGGCTTTGGAGCCAGTCAGCTCAGCAACCTGTTCTCTGCCTTGCAGAGTCATGGCCACAAGCTTTAGACTGTTTTTTTTTTTTTTTTTTTTTTGCTGTAGTGTCGTTTGATCATTTTGTCAGGTGTTACTAAAGTTCACTAACAAACATTTGACTGCTATGAAAGGCTTGTGTGCATCAAGATTGTACAGAATATAAAGACTCAAGGTTTTTTGGTAATTTGCATTGGCATAATGGATGTCACCTTCTGGAGTGAATCCCTTCTGATGGTGTCCCATTTTTTTTGCTTTGTTAGTGTTTGGAGGTTGTCAAAATGTTTTTGTTCACTTTTTGTTTGGTCACTTAGTAATGAAAACTAAAAGCCTAACACCTAAGAACCCTTAACAAGTTGTTAATAAAAAATATTACTCGAATCTCAGTGTAGGAGGTTCTAGTAATTAATGAATTGTCTAGCAAAATCAGCTCAGGGAAGCTTTTTATAATTATTAATTTGGAAAAAACTGAATAGAGGAAATGTTTACACTTAGCTGAAGATATTGGTAAGAGACTGATGTGATTGTCTTTCAAAATAAGACAATCACGTCAGTCTTATTTCAATTCAAATTGTTTTAAATGCAGAATTTAAAAACTGATCAACACTGAACTAGAACACAGAAAAAAAAAGTTATTTTAAGAAATCTTCAAAAAATAATTTGATTTACTTCTCCGATAATTTTGTATGAAATTGTATCAAGAAACAATTGAACAGTCCAATTAAATTCTCTGTGTTTTCTATGCTTTCTGTATTTGTATTTGCTATTACCTATCCATAAATATCTGACCTGTAAACAGATTAAAGGTTCTCATGTAGATTTTAGTGACAGTTTTTGGTATGCTTTGAGTTTACTCATAGTGGAAGGAAAATGGAATAACAAGCTAACAAACCAATATGATTCACATGAGTAGGTCTGAAAATACTGTAAGACGATTTAATCCTCTGAAATTTGATGGAGCAGCTTGGAGATAGCTCTTTTTCTGATTCAGCATGACTGTGCTCCAACTTCTGGAAGAATTTGCCCAATTTTCTTCAAGAAAAATACTAAACCTTGCGGAAAAACCTCCCTGGAACAGTTGAAGCCTGGTACAGTTGTAAAGGACTGGCAAACAGCAATTTAAATCCTGTTGAAACAAATCAGAATGTCGCTCAAGTTCATATGTGTGAAAGCAGACAAGAGGCTACTTTATGCAATGTCAGTTATAGCATCTTTATTCCCTTTTAAGAAAGGATGTGTAGTGAGGAAGTCTCGTATATCAGATCTTGATTCTTGTGTAATCTAAAAGAGTAATCATTATCTTAGTTCATTAAACGTAGATGAAGCCTAGGCATGAATGCAGGTGAACGTCTAAAGAGAAACACACTGAAAACAACGACATAGATGAAGGCTTTATTAATTGTGTCACTCCAGAACCTGATACTCTGGAGTGCTGGAACTGAACCTTAATGAAAATAAAGCCTGTGTCACAGAATTTCTTCCAGCCTTAACAGATACCTAGAGTATCTATACAAATACAGGCATCAGCCAGGCATGAAACACCATCTGAGGAACATTTAAAGATAGAACTGTTATGGAGTCACATTAAACGGAGCTGTCGCCGTCACTGAATTAAACAGGGTGAAGCAATTTGAGAAGCAAATCCAATTAAAGACACCTTAAAGGGTTTTGAACGCACACTCACAACCTTGCAGAGGCAAAATTTGTAAATGTGTGCATTTCAAATTGTCATTTAAGCAGGGGTGCCTTGCAGTTGTGGCTGGAGATGTTTGACAGCAAAATTGTGTACTTAAAGAACAGCCCACGTCAAATATTTGCCTAGCAGATGACGATCTGAAATTGTTCCTATTTCTGCTGTGGAATACTAATCATTCCCAAGGTGATCCTGACTGCCCAAAGCCAGCTTGCCTGCTCTGAGTATTCAGCTGCTCCATTTGCTGGACATTGAACAATTTATTATTTTTTTTTTACATTAAAATTTTCTCAGCGTTCTCTCACACATTAGCAGTTTACTTTCTGCTTTAAACTATCCTGTCATTTCAGGGTTGCAGCAATTGTGAGACCTATCAGCACTTCAGGTGTAGAAAGGCTGATATTGAGCTCTATCAGAATTTCATGCATTCTGTGACCTGATGCAGATGGGCTCGGGTGTGACCTGCGTTTTGAATATTTATGCTCAGAGCAGGACCTGACCAAGTGCCCATCTGTTTGCAGCTGACAGCTGCAGGTTCATCCTGAACTTTATTGTTATTTCAGCTTTTAGAACCAGCAGACACGTCAGCGCACATCAACTTACTCAAAGTCTTTGTTTCAAATAATTTGGTGCTTCCTCACAAACTTTTGTGTGTAGCTTATGTAAATTGTGTGTGCCAGAGCAACAAAAATAAAACCCCAAAATTTTTCAAGGAATCTCTGTGAGGCGAGGCTGATGCTCTTTTGCATTTTTCCAAGAGCTCATGATCAGTCAGATGGAGCGGGGAGTGACTGTGAGGAGGAATTTTCTAATCTTGCCACACATTGTGAATTGTATTTAGGCCTGGAAATTGACTTCCAACTCATGGATATGCTTTAATAAAAAGCATTTACCTCTACCTCTGGCTGTATGTTTACCTAAGCCTCACTTATTGTATATTTATTTTTTTCAGGATTGCCTTGTATTTTGCTCCATCCATCTTCCCATCAACTCTCACCATCTTCCCTGGTCCTGATAACAAAAAATGTCACATAGCACGATGCCTTTCAGTTCAGTGTTTGTTATTCTAAACGTCTCTTCAAGCTAATTCATGACCCGTCTCTTATGTTCTCTGCTCTTTATAAAAATGTTTTTATTTTAATTCTGCAGGTAATTGGAAACACTGGCTTTTAATTAGTGGTATTAGAATAAATGGACCTTGAAGCAAATACGCACCACACTTGTAAGATGCTTATTTGCACAGCCTGCGAAACTTGCATTTTGTTTTACTTCCTCATCACAATTAGGAGCAGTTTTGAGTTGTCCAGAAAATGTCCTCAAAAAACAAATATCAGCTTATGACATATGACAAAATGTCAAACTTTCAAGGGGTATAAGTACTTTTGCAAGTCACTATAGCTGTGATAGAAACTTTAAAGGTATGTACTGATTTGCAAGTCAAGTAATTTTGCATATGGACAAAGTGATCACCAAGCTCTTCCTTACTTGTGTTTCAGTGTCTATTGCTTCACAAATTTAAAAAGGCTTAGCATGAAACTTGTAAAACATAATTTGCTATTTCCACCCAGTGTGTGCAGATTTATTCATCACCGCAGATTAGAATGTTTTAAATTTTAAACCAGGCCTACTGTCACTGCTGCCTGAGCATTTAGCAGTTTAGTGGTTGTTAAGATGACAGCAAGTGGGTTGCAATGGATTAAAAGTGGGCAGATTCATTTTTTTCCCCTCTCCCTCTTCCATCCTTTCGATTTGTTCAGAGGTTTTCAGTAAAGGATTACTTTAACAGGGCAGTAGATGTAGTTGTTAAAATGCCTTACAAACTTATTATTACCCTTCAAACCCTTTTCATATTTTTATGTTGTTGACATTTCTAGCCTCACAGAGTAGTCCATCACAAAGAAATAAAAGATAAATGTACTTGCGCGGTTTTTCATAAATATCCGAAGTGTTTTGTGTATTAGTATTGTCCTCTTTGGACTGATTTCCCTTGATAAATTGCAGTGCAACCAAATTACTGTCAGAATTCCCCAAATTCCTAAATAAAGTCCTATTTTAGGGAGTTAATATATTAATTTAGAAACGGGAGCAGGGCCACACTCAAACCTCACCTTTCCCAAGCAGCCTATCTATTATAGACATATGTATTACATGCTTGTAATTATTAATTAATCCCTCCAGAACGTGGCCTTTGGAGCTATTTAGGAAATAAAACATATTTCCCCCTTTGGTGACTTTATTTCACCATGCAAAAACAAGGTTGAAAGCAAACCAATGTGTACCATCTACTGACAGACTCCGCCCCAACTTCAATCCTCCCATGTTTTTTGTGTTATATATCCAATATATGGTTTTATTTGTTGATTGATGTTGCACATTCGCCTCGTATTTTCTGCTCGTTTCTTTTTCATTGTTGTCATTTAACCAGGTTGGTAATTGTTTTATGTTTAAATTTTTAATCTCATAGTTTTAAAGTATGAATAACGTTTTTTTTTTTTCATATCAACAATCTATGTTGATATGGAGGACATTTAATTTTTCAATAATTACCCGGGGACTTAATGCGTTTGAGCAAGTGCTCAAAAAAAAAAAAAAAACTTGTCGTATATTTCTTTTCTTTTCCTGCTTACTTTCTAAACTCCCTCCTGTCTGAAATATCGCAGATCCAGCGAAGAGCGGTCATTAGTGTCCAACTCTCCTTTCCTGTGAGACTCGGATGTAGCAGAAATCGCAGGATGGATTTCTTCCAATCGTCTCGCTCCGAGTTGGGGACCGTGCGCGTTCATGTGGCAGCTATAAACGGCCGCGACGCGCTGCGAGCTGCGAGTAGTCAGACAGAAGAGATGAGAGGGGGAGAGCCGCGGTGGTGGATTGCATCTGTGGCTGGTCCAGCGTGGGCGCCTCCTAATGCCACAGGGATGCTTCAAATGCCTCACATGCAAACTTTCTTGTCTGTGTTTGCCGCTTCCTGATTTTGTGGACATATGAGAAGAAAAGTGCAACCATGCCGCTGAATGAGACTGAAGTCCAAACACTGGCCCCGGAGCCATGTGAGCAGCAGATGCTCCAGGAGGACCACCCTGGAGGTGGGAGTGGGGGTTCAGCCACCAGCAACCTGTCGCTGCACTGCTGGCTGCAGCTTCTTACCAGGGAATCCATCATGGAATTACAAGGAGACAGCTCCAGCTTGGTGGTGCGTGTGATGATAGCGTGTGTGTACTCCATAGTCTGTGCTCTGGGTTTGGTGGGGAACTCGCTGGCTCTGTATCTGCTCCACTCCCGCCACAGGCAGAAGCAGTCATCCATAAACTGCTTTGTGATGGGGCTGGCCATCACAGACCTGCAGTTTGTTCTGACTTTACCCTTCTGGGCGGTGGACACGGCGCTGGACTTCCGCTGGCCTTTTGGCCGGGTCATGTGCAAAATCATCAGCTCTGTCACCACCATGAACATGTACGCCAGCGTGTTTTTTCTGACTGCGATGAGCGTGGCCAGGTATTACACCATCTCCTCGGCTCTGAAGATGCACAGTCGGAGGGCGGCCGCGTCCAGGGCAAAGTGGACCAGCCTTGGCATCTGGGCCGTCTCGCTGCTGGCCACTTTGCCGCATGCCATCTACTCCACCAGTGCTGAGGTGTCGGATGAGGAGCTGTGCCTGGTCCGATTTCCGGACTCTGGCAGCTGGGATCCACAGCTTCTTTTGGGTCTGTACCAACTACAAAAGGTCCTGCTGGGGTTCCTTATTCCTCTGATCATAATTACTGTCTGCTATTTGCTCCTGTTGCGAGTCGTCCTCAGCCGTCGCATCACCGGAGCAGCTAATCCAGAGGCCAAACAAGGCCGTCTGAACCGGCGCTCCAAAGTCACCAAATCGATCGTCATAGTGGTTCTGTCATTCTTTCTGTGCTGGCTACCCAATCAGGCTCTCACGCTCTGGGGGGTGCTTATAAAGTTTGACCTTGTTCCATTTAGCAAGGCATTCTATAACGTGCAGGCCTACGCTTTCCCGCTGACCGTGTGCCTGGCGCACACCAACAGCTGCCTCAACCCTGTACTCTACTGCCTGATTCGCCAGGAGTTTCGGGCAGGACTCAAGGAGCTCCTCCTCCGCGCTACGCCGTCCTTCAGGAGCTTGACTCACCTGCTGCGTCGCAAGACCAAAGTGGCTGAGGCGCCAACCGTTCTGGTTCTGGTTCCAATGGATGTCTGAGCACAACAACCTGTTTTGGATGTGAGGAAGCGAGAACAGCTGCGAGAGTGTACTTTCCGTATTGATCTAGAGCAGCTTGCTGAGGGATGGAAAGTTTTTCCAGCCTTTTCCAAAACATAACAAAAAAAAAAAAAGAAAATCACATTTCTCTTTGGTTGTTGGAAATAACATAATCACAGTGGATAGCACTGTGGGTTGTGTACCAATTTCTCACATCCAGAAATGTTGTTCTGGTAGTTCTCCCTCCCACTTTGTGTGAGAGGCAGCCCTGCTCTTTGGTCTCAAATATATATATATATATGTGTGTGTAGAGAGAGAAAGATCAGTCTGATAAAAGGATTTTTTTCATGCCAGTCATTTTCTGTGCTGTTGTTACTGTCACTTAGCCCAAATCCGAAAGATAAATGTAAACAAACCAGAAAAAAGGCAAATCTATGAGGGACAAAAAACTTGCCTTTACTTCAAATATAAGACAAATCATTAATTCAATTAGTATATTTCTGGTAAAAGTATCTAAAAAAAAAAGGTTTTGTTTTTTTCAGGTATAAATTGTCCTACAGTCACTGTTTACTACATTCTGTTGGAAAAATGATCTACACTGAATGAATGAATAAATAGGGAGAAACCTTGGAAAACCTCCACATAAAACGGCCTTGGCAAAATAAATGTACAGTTGTTCAGATAAATGTTATCCTTAAGGACCAGAAGACCTCGAGATTGCTACAGGATTCATGTCTCAGGACATCTAATCATTTGCCGCTAATGCAATCCGAGCACATACACAGCGTCGACTGCACAGAAATGGAAAAACTGCCACTCACTTCACCACTCCTACTTGCCTCCACTAACGGCAACACTTAACACGCTTTCTCACAGCAGCAGAATTGTCAGATTGCACATGAATAATTTAGATTTTCCATAAAACTTGCATCATTTTTTTAAAACCAGGTCATTCATTAATATAAATAAGTTTGTTTTTTTTAAACAGTTTCAAATGCATCACCCACATTTGTTTTTCTGAATAATTATGCACTTACCAAGGCACAAAATTAGAAAATGTAAGAGGAGCAAAACCATATCATGAACTCTTCTGGTTTCTTTTGCAGACAAAAGTTTGTTCTTTAAGTAAGAAAAAAAAGGTGACTGACTGACACCACACGTAAAATGGAGGCTCCACTGGCAGGAGGGCATCACATTACAAAAAAAAAAAAAAAGCTTATGTCTTGTGTAAACGTTCAGTAATGACACTTGATTTTTGCTCCACAGCTCTTCAGTCGATAACAGCATCTTAAGTAATCCAGGAACAAAGAAGTGCAGTTTGAATGTTTATCAAACAGAGGAAAGCTTTTTCTCTTTCCCTTCCGATGAGCTGAGTCGAGAGAATATGGCACGTTCTTGTCTGTAGATCTGATGTAACTCGTAGCGTAACAATGCATACTCAAAATGATTTAGTGCTGATGCTGAATATGATGTACTGTAGTGATTTTTAAGTGCTTTCACATGCTCTTAGCGCAGGTAGCTTCTCATCTGTCTCACGCAAACAGCAATGAGCTAAGATGACTCATCCACTGCTGGGAAGTATGGCTTCAAATTTAATGCTACTTAAACACAGTGCTCATTAATGCTGTTTGTTTTAGTTGTGGCTTTGTGCGTTTTTAATTTGATTCCTATTAAACTGTAATAATCGATTAACTCCTCTGTGTGTTTTGTGTTGTCAGACCTTCACAGCCAGCGGATAAATAAAGTGTCACGTGACTTGATTCATGAAACAACATTGGCATAATAAAACGGCCCAAATTTGAAATGTTCCATGAATCATTGAATCACTGAATATTTTACACCTTGCTGGTGTAAAATATTCCATTTAAATTACATTGATAGTTCTATTTTTTTATTTGAGTTTTAAAAGGCAACTTGCATCTTGTTTCACCTGAAATATGACTGAAAGCTGCAGGTTCGTCCTTTGACTCTGGGTACCACAACCAGCAGTTGATTTGTTTCATCTCACTGAAGGGAAAAAGCTACCTATGAATCACCATCATCACAATAAAAAATGAAGTTGTACTGTCTAATGATACAAGCTAACAGAATGAAATAGAAAAGGAATGGTCCAATCATGGAAAATCAATATCTCTCATGTGTGACCATAAGTCGATCTTGACAAAGAACAGAAATTTATCAGATTCTTGTTTTGATTTGACTTTTAAAATCCTTTTAAGCATGTACAACAGAATGTGGTTATTAAAATTTTTTAAATTTTCTGTAAGAGCAAATGGTTACCAGGGCTATTTTCTGTGCAATCATGAACCTTAAACCTTGAATGAACCACTTCAGGCTGAAAAATGTGAGCACATGTCACAAAAAACCTTTTAAAAGTTTTTTTTTTTGTGTCAACTTTAATCATAAAGGAGGATTTGGATTTATGGCCATTTGCTAAAACCGAAAGTATTTATTAGTGATGGTTTTAAGGCCTGGAACCTTTGAGTTCTGATTGAGAACTCAAAATAAGGAAGAAATGTCAAACATTGGTTGAAATGAGATTCAGATTACAAGATTATTTGAATAGAAGTTTTTCTTGTTTAAGAAACCTTGACAGATAAAAAATAATCTTCTTTTTTTTTTAATTATTTGTAACTCATGAAATCTCTATTGCTGATGGACAGAGTGGTTCAACAGAGCTGAGGATCATTTCAGCAAGGCAGTGCTGAAAAGAGCCCTCATTTTCCTCGTTCTCTTTTATCAATGTTTTATCAGCAGTTCCAGCTTCAGAAGGAGATTTCTCAAAAGTGCAGTGCCATCTTCTTTCCAATGTTCTTGAGGTCTTAATGGAAGGAGCTCAGAGAAATCTCGGATCCATTCTTCTGCTTAGAATTTTAGGAGTGGCAAATTTTTTTCCATGCCTACACATTTGCGCTGGAGTAGTGCTAAAAACAATATTTCATTTCCGTGCATGAAAGCTGTTGTCCCCCTACTTTATGTCACCACTAATGCCAATATATCTGAAAACAAGTCAGGTGCCCTCAGCATTGCCCTCATACTCAAATATCTTTGCATGCCAGTAAAATACACACCATTTCATTGTAAAGCAAGGCATTATTACCACAAGGACTGCAAAGAAAATAACGGTACAGACCAACAGTAAAGCAAAGTCTAAGATAATTATGAAGGCAGCAATCAAACTATCACTAACATTGACACTAACATTTAAGCAAACTATTATAAAGAACGTAATTAGCAGTAGGGTAAATAAATCTGAAGGTTCTCACAAAATTGAAGAACAAAAGGAAATGATTTGTCTCTTTTGTTTTGCTGTTTGATTATCAGTGAGACAGAGTCAAGGGAAGGCCAGAGGAGGAGAACTTTGATTTTGAATTGATTTTCCACAACTTATTAAAAGTGACTGCCACACCTTCTCCTTGTGGTTCAAGGAGCATGAAATTTTAAACAGCATTTGAGATCTGATTCATTATAGCCGAGATATTTGTGCTCAAACAACCAAGTTTTTGCGTTGGTTGATAGTCGGTCTGATGTACATCAGTTGCATCAACAAATAACAGATTTAAATGAAATTTTCAGTAAACCACATATAATATTTAGATTCATCATCTATTTTTAAAAAAGGTTATGTCTTCCTCTTCCTGTATTCTGCTGCGTCATTAACAGGCGTTTGCCTGACACTATTTCTCATTCTCCTCCCTTTTCTAATGTTTCCAGTATGTAGAGAGCTGCAGTTTGACCATCTACATGTGAATGAGGGGTACTTCTTCAATCAACGCGTTAAAACTCTGAAGTCAGCTTTGCAAATCACAGAACACAGTTCAGGATCTGCTTCATTTCCACAGAGATCCCCACTCAGCCCCAATCAAGCAAAGCTCATAAAACAAAGCAAATGAACAGGTGAAACACAGAAACCTGCTCCACATGCTACAGAAAGTCCAGCTTGGTTTCTTATTCCTGTCTTGAGCCACAGCACAGCATTTATATCCAGAGGATGATCAAAGATGAACAAACAGCATCACCAAACACTTTCCTCTAAGCATGCAGCTCACTTGTGAAACACAAAGATCCTTCTGAGGATTTTTAATCAATTATGATTCTTGCAGGTATTCAATATTGATGGATGGACTGAGCAGAGCATAAAGTAGTTTGTGGTTATAATGAAACACCTTTGAAAAGTTAGAGCTATTCCCGAGAGAGCGTTCCATATAGAGAGTGTTTCTGCCAATTATTATTCAAAACCAACAAAAAAAAAAGTCTTTTGAGGGTTTACAGGAAAAAAGTAGAGATGTCCTTAGCGAAAGACTCAAAGATGACCTGTCTCAAAGGACGGCCAAGAAAGTGACGCCAAGAGGCACAGCGCTGATAATATGATACAGGAGAGTCATGTTGATACTTCATATTTCTGTGAAAGTGCACCAGGGCAGGGCTTCTGGCACTTTCTGCACTTCTTGCATTCACATCTGACTTTCAAAGCATCCATTTAAGTCTTCTTACCCCTCCGGTCCCACATGTACATCGAGCGCAACACTGACGTACAACCAGGTTAATGGATTTTTAACTGACAGCTAACAGACTAATCAACATGCACTTACTGTAACCACCGTTTGCGTCAGGCTGTTTGATCAATTCTCATCTAAATTCCCACTGCGACAGGAAGTAGTAGTGGAGGGTAGCACAACACCCTTGGTGATGACCTTTCTCGTAGGACTAATGATAGCCTAACAACAGTTGCATCTCAAGAATATCTAATTGGCTCTCATTAGCGATACCCAATCTCCAAGACAGGAGAGCTGACTTTTTCAACAAGGACGAGATATTTTAGCAGAGTCTGAAAATTAAAGAATGCATTAACCTCACTCAGGCTCACATCTTATATAGGCATGGTAAACAGACAGGGAAGTCATAATAAGATCTTAATATTTTCCCAATAGCATTTTTTATGATTCAGTGCTATTAGTCAAACTGAATCAATGTAATAAAAAAATTCGCCAATGAAATTTAATCTACCAATAGAAGTTTGCCGCTGAATCTAACAGCAGTCATAAAAGTAATGATTATTGAGTCAAGACTCATAATTACTATCAATTATTACAATAAGTAGATGAATTATCAAGCTGTTTTCTGAAGTACCTTAAAAAACTGTTCACACTTATTGGGCTTTTCTATATTTGTCTTGCTATCAAAATGTTATATTTCTTTTTTTTATTATTATTATTAATAAACCAACACAGTGTAGTGCATAAGTGGAAAGTTCAGTATAGAGGAAACATAGTTTGCAAATAATGACCTTCATTTGTACCAGGTTCCCTGAACTCTGATCCCCATAAAAACCAGTGCAACCCTCTGCCTTCAGGGGTCATTTAGTTATATAATTATAACATGATATAAAGTTAAAAAGCAAAAATAAAGGTCAAATCTACATAATACCCTCTTCTAGCACACCACACACATGGTGAAACCTGGTAGTGGCAGAATCATGCAATTGAAATTTTTTTCATCAGCAGCGTTCAGAGAAGTGAAACTAAATACAGCTGAAGCCTGGAATGCAAGATGAGACATTTACCGCAAGATTTGCAGTTTTGCTACAAATCGTGGTTTTAAGTAGCTATAAAGCAGTATATGCAAAATGAAATCATGCCATATTTTTCTTCCTCTTCACAATATGTTTCATTTAATATTTGTCTTTTGCATGAATAAAGTCAACCTCACAGTCACACCACAACAATAAAATGTACATCTTTAATTTTAATTAATTCTTGCAAGACACACAATTTCACAAGGTTTTAGTCTGCGGTGTGACCTGAGTAAAAGAAAACAGAAACACAATGTACAAAGGATTGTATTAAGACCATGCTAGCCCTGATTAAAGTTAGAGTAAACATATAAGCTATACTCAAAACCAGCAAACGTCTTCTCGTATCTCTTTGCTCCACTGTTTCGTGGCTGTTTGAGTCATTCAAGCGTCCCGCCAGCTTCACACTCTGCGGGATACCCAAAATAATGCCGTCACACTGAAACAAATCTCAAATATCCTGTTTTCTTTTATTATTCCCAGGGGTAAAATGAAACTATGTCAAAAAAAAAACTTCCCGCTGAACATGAAATCCCGGCAGATCAACAAAGAAGACGATGTAGTTCAGAGAACGTCCTGAAAATAGATAAAACATGATTCTTCAGGTAAACCAGAGGGTGACATTCACCAGGAAGTCTGGGGGTAAATATAACATTGAGTGAACAGCATCTTATTCACTGTCAAATTATATTTTGCTTTCTTTTTAAAGTTCACCGATTTACCATTTCATTTCCTGACCAGTATTCCCAGTATTGCTTCTCTTAAATTAACATGCAAAGACACTTCCTGCCGTCAAAGGGAATTTTAAAACACAATTTTCTCTTAAATTGGTGAATTGGTTGCCACAAATAAACCCTTTTGGTCTTAACTAAAACCATATCTTACCTGATGTAAGGATTGCTGATCCTTTATGTTTTCCATAAGTGAAAGCTTTTGCTGTTGGCTTTAAATGCCATTGTAGTAACATCCAATGGCTTGACTGATTTCTATTTTCTTTCTTCTACTTGATCTGAAAACGTCAACAATTACAGCAGTTTTTTTATTTAACTGGGCAGCGTTAACTTTCAAAGCCCCCAATCTAAACCCGAAATGTCAAGCTCATTGTAGGGCTGATTAGAAGTCTGAACAAGAAAAGGTCATTAGAAGCAATTTTGCAAAAACCGTGATTATCAGTACAAAGATTTCATGACAATCCATCCATTAACCGTCAAGGCATTTCACTAAAAGCTGGAGCTGTTAAGAGTTTAACGCATTTGCCCTCTGAGAGGCCAAAATGTCTCCACATTAAGATCAACGTGTCATTGCAAGCGCCCCCATGCACAATCGGCTGAAGCTTTTCACTTTACATGGATCAGATATGTTTAAAGGCTAAATTCAAATAACCTTCTTTCCTTTTACAAAACGTCTCGGGTCACCTGCAGAAGCAGTGCCGATGAACCGAGCCGCACTGACTGCTGTCGTCTCTCTGACCTTTTCCACGCTAATGATGATCTCGCCAAGCCGTAAGAAAGAATAGATCAGCTAAAATACCAGCCAGTAGTTCAAGCTTTATCAGTTCTGCTCTGAAGTGTAAATGAAGCCCAGGTCAGCAGACGGAAAAGCCGTGGACACTCCGAGCCAAAATGGAGCCGCGGCGATCTGCAGTCGCCCATGTCCAGGGAATGCTGTTATCATACTGGCCAGGCTATCCTGAGGGAGGCAGAGACAAAAGCACACATCAGTCTCATTTATTTGGCCGTGTGGTTGTTAGACTTGTAACACCAAATTTCTGACATCCTGTGACTCAGGTTAGTAATTGTTCTTTATGTAAAATTGCTGCATAATTCAAATTATGTACATAATTAGAGAAGGTTTAAAAAGAACAGCTGCTGTTTGGAAGACAGCTTTAACAATACACTTATGTGAAGAAAATCTTCTACTCAGTCATCAGCTTAGTGGTTTTGCTGCTACACTATCAACAATATTTTCTTGTTGGTGATTGTAGTCATCATCACTTTTACCACAAGCACCAAACTCCTAATAAAGTCTCATCCAGCTGTCCTGTTCTCATTTCTAACTTTATTTTTATTTTTATAAAGTATTGCATTTTTATAAAGTGGAAAGAAATAGCTGCATGGTTCATAAAGACATCCTATGGGAATGTCAATCTAGATACAAAACCGTCAATGCTCATGACTACAAAGTAAAAAAACAACAACAACAAAAATACATTCAAAATGACAAAAGAAAGGTCACACAAATAATTATTTGTAATATTTTGGTTAATTACAAATAAGTATCAAAAGGATTTACTGCCCACAAAAATATTGTGACATTGCAATGTAGTTTTATCTAATGGACCATCTGCTCATTTTCTATTCTGCTACAGTTTGTGTCCCAATTTGTGTCATCAATGCAATGAAGAGATAATACGTAACCAAGGACTGTCCTCAGCAATGACCCCAGAACTGTTCGCTCCAACTAAACCCTGTGTCTCCATCTGCATTGTTGACATACTCTAATCTGAAGCAAAATTTCAGGATGAAAAATAAAATGCAGCTAATGAATGGACACTGGAGTACCTTTCTATAAAAATTAATAACCATTTCATGGTTAACCGCATTGTCTGGGCTGAAGGTTCAATGTTGCCAAGGGATTCAAATTTTGTTTTTTAATAAAATGTGGAAAAAATTCATTAACAGAGTGTTGATGACAAGTCTGTCGGACTCAAAGACACATTGCAAAAAAAAGAAAAAAAGAAAAGTCCTTTCAGGAAAATATATTCAGCTTTTAGGTAGAAAAGAAAAATTTAACTTTTATGCAACATTTTTGCTACCGTAAAAAAATAAATTCTGAAGGATCTCATAAACAACACTTTATGCCAGATCTAAAGTTAACAAAATGTTTAATCTGTTAGTTTGGTGAGGTCAGCTTATTAGTTAGAAACAGGCTGCCATTGATGGTAGTAATATATTTCAGGCAGAGTGCCAACCAAATAAAAATGTGTTGTGAATAATGATATCCTGTCTTAATGTCTCAATGTCACGCAGACAAACTGGATGCGCGTGGAAATGTGTGTGATCACTTTGTGCCGCTGGAAAGCTCTCTCGTGCGATATATGGAGTGATAGCGGAAACACCGAATACTTACAGGTTATTTTTAAGTCCTTCTTGTTTGTTTCAAACATATTTTCCATGTTGACCTATTTTCCAGCTCAGAGCGCATTCAGATGTTCAAGACGCGGAGAAAAAGAGACTCTCAAACATACAGTGTCAGATTTTAGATCAATATGCAGCTCAGCAGCCCCAGGTACGACTGTAATTTGCACATCCACCTTTTTTATTTTTGCTCAGAGAACATATATCTGTTTTACTGATGTTTGAAATTTTTAGTTTAAATGTCTGCCTGTCTGCCTATTCGTCATCAGCTCACATGGCTTGATAGTAAAAGACGTGGCGATGTGACAGCTGCTGTTGCTGCAGGTGTGATGCATTGTTTCTACACAGATTATTTGCAGTTTGTGTCATTATCACCAAGGGGGTTAAAAATAGAACCGACTGGAGCTTTGAAGTCTTGAAACACTGAAGAAAAACGTATCTAGTCAAACAGTTTATGGGATTAAAATGAAAAGAAGACACAGGAGTCAGCTCCAATTACTCTCATGTGTGTTTTATCTAATGCTTACAGGAGAACTGAAAAAGTGATGAAGCAGCGAATATTTCATCTTCAGCCACTGAGGAAATCCAAAACACGTAAGCCGGGCTGTGCAATGTTCCTCGGGGTGTTAACTAAGGAGATCCTTTGAGGATCATGATGGTGATGCAAATTTTGTGTGTTCTCTGTAACAAAAGGTTTATGAAGCATAATAAGCATTAGAACCTAAATGGATGGCTGAATTCGAGGGCTGCGTGGTCAGCTGTCCAGACTGATGCAGAAGTTGGTAAAAATGATGTGAGCTTTTCATTTTCATTCAAGAAAGTCTTCATTGTGACTGAAACTGGTGTGAAGGCATCTTAAAGTCGGCCTCCGTGCAAGCACGTCATTTGAATTAACAGGACCACCACCGATCCTCCAGCAAAGCTTATCATGGAAAATCTGGATGCAGCCTTAGCGATGACGCCACTGACTCAGCAATGACCCTCATATCTGAAGTATGTCTGCTGCATGAGAACATGATGTTACAGGCCTGCACTCTGAGTGCTGTTTGACCTCCCAATATCAACAACGAGGTCATCTATTTCTCAAGACGAGAGACACAGTTTTGTGTACATGCACATAACTTCCTCCAGGCTCAACCCCCCAGTGTCCTTCAATCTTGATGACAAATGTGATGTCAAATCAATATGATGAATTTTCTTCAAAATGTTGTCAGAGTCCAGTGAGTTGTGATGGACTCTAAATTCCACTAAATCCTCAAAGGAGGAGAAAGACAGATCGTACATTGACCGGCTGTTCATGTGGTGAAAGCCCCTGACAAAATGCAGACACATTTTGGTTTTTATGTGGAAAATACAAACAGCCAATGAAGGTTTACCAGATCAGAAGCGCTATTAATAGAAGTTGTGGTGTTAATAAATCACACAAGGGCTTTGATGGAGAATTACTCTCTGCAGTCATCCACATCTCTGTCATCTGGCTGCATTTCAGGATATCAGAACCAGCCTGTGCAAGCCACTTGTTTTAACATTCTGTCATCATCCATCAGAAGGTCCCAATTAGTCAAGTATTTCAAAGTGATTCTCCATTTCAAAAGTCCTTCAGGGGACTTTGTCCTTGCAATTTGCAAAGGTTTTAAGGCAACATCATTACTCTGTCTATAACAAAAAAAGAAGTGAAGGCAGGAACTGAAATATTGCTTTTCTGTTCGTATTTTTTGCTTTCAATTTGATTCCAGCAAAGTTTTTTTTTTTACTAATAATTGCAGAGGTATTCAATTATGCATAATTGAATACCTCTTTCCAGGTATTCAAACCTGCTCTGTGGCTCATAATTGTGTCGGCAGTCTGATAATCATCAGTAATTTCATATCATCCTACTTACTTTTTTGTGTTGTGAGAGAAGAGATGAAAGAAAATGTCTCCAAACATGGCGGCTTAAAATCAGCCATCTGCCTCAAAAGGTAAAGTAATGTATTCTAGTGAAAGCTTGGACTGATATTAATGTTTTTTTGTGTGTGTGTGTGTGTGTGGGGGGGGGGGGGGGTGTAATTGCTAAGAGTGCAATTCGATTTGGCTGAGATGCTGTGCAAAATGTTAAACAGTGCAGTAAACTGTGTAATCTTATTTATCTGAAAGTCATTTACAAGCATATGAGATGATTTTGTCTTTCTAGATTTTCAGTACAACCACTATTTACAATAACCACTACTTAGCGTTTACTGTCACATCATCCAAAAGACATAACACTTTTGGAGGAAATGTAACAAAAAGAAAAAATCACCTGTTTAAAGGATTAAATCATAAAATTATTTTTCATGACTGCTGCAAAATATATCTTTTGCCTGTTATTGTTTGTATTTATTATATTTCAGACAAAAACTCAAAAACAGGTTCAGATCATTTTTATAAATCTTCATATAACATCTGTTTGTGTTACAACTGAGACATTGATTTTAAATCTGCATATGTCTATGTCTATATTGTTCTAGTCAAGACCTTTTCACACAGCTTTTACTAAAAAAGTGAACAATTTTTCCCAGCTTGTGTTTGTCTGTCAGTCACAGATGTCAGCATATACTTATTTGCAATAAGATCCAGGAGATCTGGGGTTTGGATATCTCATCAAGCCACATTTTCAGCTCTGTGTGCAAATGTTTTAATTAGAACTAAAGCTGTCCAAACATTATAGAGCTTTGAATTATCTTTTTCAATAGATCAGCATATTCACATTCAGTAAAAACTTTGTTTGAAGGGGTGTGCATAAGACTGACATGACACAGTCATAAATATGGCATGACATGAAGGAGTCTTTATGAATGTTAATTAATGACTGTTGTCATGAAGTGTCATTTGGAAAATAATTACTTTTTTAATGCAAACTGGTATCAAAAGTCAATTAAAACTATCAACTGTGCATTAAAGCTCTCACTATTTATTGAATGACACTTTATGACAACAGCCATAGACATTCATGATGACTTTTTCATGTTTATGACAGTGTTATGTCAGATTTATGCACACCCCTTCATATAAAGGGGTACACATACATAATCTTAAATGTCAGTGCCGTAAAGACATTTTAGAGCAGAGAACAGTCTTAGAAACTAATAGCCACAACTGAAGGAATAATTTCCCATCTCTCCCCTTTTTGTCATAATGTGTGAAAATGTTGTAATTATTTTCACATTCATATAAAGTTGATTAAGCTAAAAATAGAAAAGAAAATTATATTAAAAGAAAGCTTTCCTGACGCACTCATTAGTGAGAATGTGTAAAGAGCAATTTTTCCAGGTTTTCATAAAGTTTTACTTTGATAGTTATTTATTTATTTATTTATTTATTTATTTATTTATTTGTTTATTTATTTTTATTTTATTTTATTTTATTTTATTTTATTTTATTTTATTTTATTTTATTTTTATTTTATTTTTCCATGTTGTGTCTGAACCCTAGTGTGAGGATCCATTGGTTTTCTTCTCTCTGTCCCGCTTTTTCTTACATTCTTGATTACTCCGTCTGTAAATTTGCCGTCCTATTTCCACTGTTCCTTGTCAGGTTCTCCGTCACGGTCACCCCTATGTTCTCTGTTAGTTGTTTCTCATCTGCAAGTATTAAGGTCTTATGGAATCCACCATGCACAAAGCGCATCCGTGTTTGTGCTTTGGTCCGTTTCCCACGCACACCATGACACCCCGAGCCTGTGAACATAATCCAACAAGGATTACATTTGCCATCAGAATATCATGAGATGAATAAGAGAATCATTCCATGGAGGCGTTGTTGGAGGGAACCTTGCCGACAGCTCATGTTTGTACATTTGGTCCAGTATTTCTTTATCTTGGAATTAATCAGAGAAATCACACACTGTGATTTGTGTAACAATTTATACTTAGTTTTGGTTTGAATATGTATTTACTGAAAGGCGAGACAAAGTCACGCTGCTGTGTGCGAATGCTCTTCATCTCTGTCAAAAGTAAGAGCTGGGATGTCAAATTCTTACGTGTAAGAAACACACAGCACAATCAAAGAAATGCTGACTCCATGACAGATCCAGTGAGGAAGAATGTTAATTTAAAGTGTTCTTGGCACCATCAGACTGCTGCCATGTTTGATCAAAATCCTGTTAGCGGGGACAATTAATCAATGGCCCTATGGAGTGCCCGGGGATTGGACCCTTTTCCATCTATCAACAGGATTGCTGTACAGTTCAAGTGAATCCACTTCTGGCTGGCATGCCACAAAACAATTTCATCTGAGGAAGTTGTGAATAATGGATTCATTAGAAAACGAAATCCGTGAAGGAAGAGAACCATTAGCCTAATATGTAATGACTCCCACTTTAGCAGATGTTAACATGTTCTATCATTTGAAGAGAAACTCTGGCATACAGAAATTATGACAAGCTCAGTTTCCTATGATTTAATTTTGTTGAGTGTCGTGCAAAAGTCAATTGAATTTCTGTGCAAGCACAACCTTGTAGTGGATGTCATTTGCATAGAAATCTACAGTCCTTCATATGTTTGTTACAATACTTTTTTTTTTGTGCCCATTGAGAATGGTTCTTGCAAAGACATGGGTGTCTGACTGGGTAAAAAAGAACCTCCTGGGTAAAATAACGCTTGAAACTTGATATCCTCAAAGAAAGTACAGAAGAAGTTAGGCTGACAGTATGCCAAGAAGGAGAATGCAATTACAGCTTCTTCAATAGACGAGACCTTGGTGCCAGATCAAAGACTAAGCCTCGAGCTTTTCATCAGAGTTCTTATAAAAGAGCCCAAAGGCATTACACTCAAGGTAAGAGGGGAAAACATGGCATAAGTTAAGCTTTGTATTAAGAAAAGCAGCGGTGAAATACAAAAACTCCAATTTGCAGGGCGAAAACAGGTCAGATAGATGCAGGACAAAGTAAACCCAGTCTAAGCAAATGGAAAATGAAAAACATTTTAGAACATTTAGAATCAGATTGTAATTCATGTTCAACCACAAAGTTAGTCTCTAATCTGAAATCACACAGGCATTTCTGAAAATATTGTTTGTGTTTAAAATCCGGTTTTATGGCATATCATTTAAAAAATGAAAAGTAGAACATTTTTCATGCACTTCTCCATAATTAATGGAAAAAATCTGTGTTAGTATAACAACACTCAAACCACTGTGATCATTTCACATTGGCTATTTGCACGCTTTCACTGGTACTATGCTAATTTATCTTGGGTAAAAGTGTAGTTTTTTTATTCTTGTTTCTGTACTAGAAGAATGTAATTTTCACCATATGTGACTATAAGAAAAGCAAAACATAAGATCAATAATTAGCTGAACAAAATGGCCCTCTGCTTTCAAAATTAAACAGTTTAAAAGTAGCATCATCAAATGCTGAAGTTTGTATTTTCCAAATGAATGGTACTATTTTCAGATAGGTATGTTTGATGTGGTTTTAATCATGACATTTTTCACTTACCATTTCATTTCTCTCACTGCTCTCACTCTCTGGTAAAAGGGAAAATAGTACACCATCTGCAGTTTCAAAAATTTTCACACATACTGTATTTTACACTCTTGAAAATGATGGGATAACTCATCTCCCATGCAACATACTTATTGTTGAATAAACTGCGAAAGCACAGAAAATAGCAGGTTGTCAGAGTGCACTTGGTGAGTGCTCTGCACAAAGCCACATCTAGCGCAGATTTGCTTCTCCTGTTTTTCAATAACAATGATGCAATGGACTTGTACTGAAAAACCCAACACTGAAACAGTTCCTGTTACAGCCATTGTCATTACTTTCTTTATATTATACAGTTTTGTACATTTGTGATATAACTAAATCACAAAAACTGCATCTGACCGTGTGTACAAATACAAAAATTAACTCTGGTAACATTTTTATAATACCTTTACAACCTTTTGTGACCACTATTTAGACCTTTTTGCTCCAAATTAATCAAATTATCTTTTTTACATCAAATATTTTTAACATTTGTTCTATACTATTCAATCCTAACGACATGAACTGAAAATATATTGCATGGCTCTAACCAAAAATACCTGCATGGACAACGCAGACTTTCATCACAGCCTAATAACTGTGTTGAATTCACACACATCCGTTTTGTGCTGCCAGTGTTTATTATTTCACCTAAACTTTACACTATTTCTCACAAAATTTATATTCCAGCTTAATAGACCTCCTTCAAGTTCAACATGGGGACAACATTTATTAACAGGAATCTCCAGGCTGTTTTAGTAAAGGTTTGGAAAAGTGCAAAATATGTGATAATCTAAATCCAACTAGATGAATTATGATTTTTTTTTTTTTTTTAATCAAATACCACAAATAACATGTCAAAAACTTATTGCTTGGGAAACTGGTTACATTCTTGGCTTTGCTCATTCCACAACACAAAAACGCTGGAGGCATTGCAAATGTGGCCATGATATTAATTCAGTTAGAACTGAAGACCCTCTGGGCTTCGCAGGAAATGTAAACTGGAGAATATTAGACACAGCAGCACTGACAGAAGCAAAGTGAATTCAAGTGTAAAGACCTTTTTTAAAAAATCAGGTCAGTGAAATGTGATGGCTTTGGCACCTTTGATGTCAACTGGCACCCCACTGCATGGCATCAAAGCCCCTTTTACTGTCAACAAAAGCTGGCTTAAAGTCAGCATGTCAGCAGCTTTTAGCTTTCAATGAATAGTGATCCCCTGTGCTTATTAAACCACCCTCTGGGCACAGAACTCAGATTTAAATGCCTTTGGGGTTTTAAGAATTTATTGTAATTGCTTATGCTACATATATTGAGACAGCAGTTTATGAGGACATTATTTTGACATCTAAGCAATGATGCAAAGAGAGCTAACCTCCAAAATCTGGTTGTGCTTCAAACTAAAGAGCCAAAAATCAGGATAATTGTATGCAAAGTACATATGTTATTCCATTTTAGAGTGAATCTAAAGAAATTGAGTCGACAGTAAAAATTTTACTGTCTTCGTAAGTCTTTGGCTCAATTAGAGGAGTTTGAGTGTCTTGTTCACAGGAAATAGTAGGGAAAAGTGGTAAATGGATAGACGGGTGGGAGCCTCATCAGCAATTGCTGCAATGGACCAAATGAGTTTGCTTCAAACAATACGAAGCAGCTTCAAAACATGTTATCTAAGCTATTTTGATGGAATTCAGGAGACACAATATTTGCTTTTATGGAAAGCCATTATGTCTCTGGCTGAACGAAGATGGCCTTCTGAAATAAAAAATCTTCAAGAGGACTATCTTTAAAAGATTCTTATGCAATAGCATGCTGCTTCGCAACAAAAGTAATAGTCATTTGTCTGTGGAAAGATAATTGATTGTGAAATGGCATTCAAAAGGCAGTCCAAGATGAGCGCTTACTTAATAACACCGCTTTCTTTTCAAGCCTTTCTGTCTGCATTTTTCTCTCTCTCTCTTTCTTAGAGTTCTGCTGGAACTGGGTCAACATTTAAACATTTGCAACGTTCAAATGTCGTTGCCTTTTTGAGGTATTTTCAATTCAGTGACTTTATATCCACAAACGGAAAGAGTGAGATGAGGATAAAGGAAAAGCTGTCAGCCAAAGTATCTGCTCCAATTACACTCACCCAAAATGAACCGTGTTACATTAACTGGTTTTATATCCATCTCATCCACCTGCTGTCCTCTGACAGGTTTCTGGCATTCTTTGCTCTTTTTATTGCCATTCATCACTTGTGTTGCTCATTTTAGTTTTCTTAGAATTTTTTTTTGTCCCAATTTCTTTTATTTTATCACTTTGTTTCCTAACTAGAAGTTATAGTTTTAAACTGTTTTAAAATTTCCTTTCCCTTACAATTCACAGTTAGACTAAATGGCAAAGGACTGTCTGACAAAAATCTTGAAAGACCTTGAAGTTTGTGGTTGTAACGAAACTAAACATGCAGAAGTTCAAGGGATATTAAAACTAGTTTAACCTTTTGTTTTAAACTTCAAGCTTTGGGCAGCTAATTTAAGTTTTCACATCCGCAACCACAATGCGCTGATGTTCTTGAATCAGCGCAAAGTACCGTAAACTGTTTTGTCGCGTGTGATGAAAAACTGACAATGGATGAATGAGTCACCCACAGAAGGTGTCATGGATGTTGACAAAATTTATCAGCACGTACTTGTGCTTGGAATCAAACTGCGAGACGATACATTTGAGAGCTGGTAGCGTGCAATGTGAAAGTGATTGCTCCACACCCCTGCTGGTTGCCACTTTGGTACGCTAAGATGTGAAGCCCCCCGCTGGGTGGTACAAAACCTGCTTTGATTCAACAATTTAATTCATTATAGCAGCCCATGAATACAAAGTCAATAAAGGCATAGTTTTGGTTCTTATTTGCTTAAAAGACAAATGATCTGCAGTTTAGGAGTATTTTGGAAAAAGAAAAAAATATATATTTAAATTGATCTTGTTCTAAAAGCTAATTCTCTATTTCTAAAGTTAAATGCTTTAAAATAGTATTGCAGGTTATATCAATGATGAAATTAGTATTATAATTTGAACTGGAACAAACTTGCTCGTGGATTGATATGAAAGCTTAGCAAAAAATTATTAAATTCTTAATTTGTGTGTATAGTCCAACAAAATTAAATCCTCCAAGACAAAATAAGAAGGGCGTTTGAACCTTTTTCTTAGCTCATTGCGTTTACCTTGATTTTATTTCCCTAAAAAAGTGCAAAGCTCTCATTCACTCAACATTAAGCTGTGGCTACATTTAAAATGTCAGCATTTGATTTTACGAAGGAAGTACATTCACCAACGTTTGAGATACTGATTTAAATATTGATTGTTTGTTAGTTACCTGATCATCTTATTCAGTCCTGTTTAGTTTGCTACAATTTCCGAGTTGTAACTTGGCATTTATTCAAGAGCAAATGTTTCAGAGAAATTTTGCTCACTGGGAGATTATCAGAAAAATAAAGTGCAAGGAAGAAGTGATTGTTGCAGACAATTTAATCCCAAACTGCTTGAGGATGTAAGTAGTTCATTTTAGCAAAAGTTCATTTAGTAATAACTCTGACCGTCTACTTCAGCTGCTGCGAACTGAACACACCAAATTTGACCTTTAGCACACGTTTAGCTGCTTTCATTAAGCATCTTAAAAATGGTCTTGTTTGTATCTCTTTGTCTTAAAACTTTCTTGTTAAGACCATTCCTATCAAAGATATAGGATGTATTGATGTCCCTTTATTCCCCCTCAGTTTGGACTTAAATACAACATATGTACTGAAGACAACTCTAGCATGTAAATGACACCCATACTCAGACATTGAGGGCGGTTTGAAAATGAAGAACACCCTGTAGTGTTTCTGCTGCAGCTGCCGTCTTAATGCTGAGGGATAAACTCTAGAGTCTGTTCAAAGTCAAACATGCAGTAGGGGGCCGAACGGTGCCTGTTTTGACTGAAGCATTTTCTCATAGAAGTGAGAATGAGCATGCAGGAAGATGTGCATGTGCAGATTGTCATCGAATTAATTTTTCTGTTGCAGCTGTGGCCAGAGGTGCTTAATCCATGAAAAGAGTGGCACAACTGCTCATTAATTTTGAATCCAACAATCTGATCGCATGTCCACTAACTTCCATCCATTTATCCATTTTCTTTCGCTTACTGGGGTCGGGTCGCAGGGGTAGCAGCTGAGGAAGGGAGGTCAAGACTTCCCTCTCCCCAGCTCCTCTCGCTGTGGAGGAGCAGCGGCTCTACTCTGAGCCCCTCCCGGATGTCCGAGCTTCTCACCCTGTCTCCAAGGTAGAACCCAGCCACCCTACCCGTTTCCTCCAGACTAGCGGCAGCAGCAATTAGGAAGCACATGAGGGAACTGCGCATCTTCTGAGCTCATCATATGAACTAGTTCTCAGTGCAACTTCTTTTAACAACACTGGTAAGAAAGTTGTTAAAAGCTTAATGGAGAAATGCTGTGATGAGGTGCTGAAGGGAGAACGCGGGATAGAGCAGGAGTTTCTTAAAGAGGCAAAGAGTTAAATTGTAAAGTCAAATTCTTTTTATGTTTAATAAATGCAGCATTTTTATAACACCTAAAGGGGACACAGTTGCTTGATTGTGCTGTAAAATGGCACTCAGAGAATCACATAAAAACAAAAATCTGAAAATTTTTACTTGCAGAGTCAGGAATACAACATTGGCTTTTGAGAAGACCATTCCTGCATCATTTCATAAAGAGAACAGTTAATCACAAAAAAAACTTGCACTGATTTATTATAGTCAAAAGAAATAAATTAAACCTGTGATGTTTAACAGATACTCTATGATGCTCACAATTTAGTGGCATGCAGCGCGCTTACTCTCTTTTAGACGGTTTTGGTTCAAGAACTTGAGAGGATTGCTCGGTTGACTGCTTGGCTGCTGTGCCTTCTGCTAAATAGGTGCCAGCAGTAATGGGCAAATCCACTTTGATCTTTGATCCGGTGCCTTTCAAGATCAAGACACCCTCAAATCACTGAAGTCCAGCCAAGCAGGACAGGTACCTTTCACAGAGCTTTCTATAATGCAAAGATGTGAAGGAGAAAACCTAAATCTGATGAACATTACTTGAGAATGTCAGATTTTCTATTTTTTTTTTCTGTGTAGTTGGCTTTTGCAAAACAGTCCAGCTCGGGGTCAACTGGGATCATTGGGACGTTTTGAGGACAGAAATGCATTAACAATGCACAGAATGTTATAATGTACAAATGTCATTCAATATGGTCACAAAATAGGGGAAAGATAAATGACTGGCGGAAATTCACAATATTCTTTTCTAATTTTAATTTGTTGGGTTGTTTGAAAATTCAGGACAGATTCTGTTTTATTATTATTGTTACTATTATTATTATTGACATAATTTGTCAAATTTTTTTAATTGTTAAATTTTTCCAAAAACACAAACTTAAAACAGAAATGTCAGTTACTTGATTTACATAAATTACAATGGAAATACTTGGGAAGACAGACGGATTGATTTATTTAGGGTTCAAGTATATACATCTATTATGGAAAATCATAAGAATGAACAGAAATAAAGGTTCAAAAACATCACTCCATTATTGTCCGAAACAAGTGAATTCACTTGCTGAAATAAATTAACTTTTCAGTAATATTCTAATTTATGGAATGGATACGTGCCACTTTGCGCACACACAAAATAAAAGTATAAGTGAAGTGACCAAGCTTTCAAACCTGCGTGTTTGAAAGTGTGATTAAAACAGAGTGCACCGCACTCACTTTCCCAGTTAATTAAAATTTCTATTAAATTGAAAATTAAACACATGCGCAGAGGATTTTCAATTTCAATCAACTCAGTTCCTGCACCAGCTTGAAACGTGCACACATAAAGTCATTGTCAAATGACAGCGAGGGGAGGGAAAGGAGCTTGGAGGAATTTAAAGGATGTGACACTGAGGTCCCAGATGCTGCTTTGGTAAAACACGTCGTGTTTTTTTAAAGGTCGAGTACAGGCCAAAACACTGAACTGTTGCACCTCGCTGTTTGAAATGATTGTCTCACCGGCAGCAGAGCTACATGCTGTCTTTTGATCCTGTGTCAACACTCTGAAAAACTCACTTTATAGTCAGCTCACATTTTTTTGTGTAGTTTATTTCGCCAGAAAAAGAAAAGCCTGGAATTGAATCAAAGGCCTCTGGAGATTTAAATTTACACAGCAAAAACTTAATCTACTCATGGATCAAATCGATGGGAGTGGGTTTACCCAAAAATCTTAATCGAATTGTCCAGTAATTAAGTGAAGCCTCTGAGGAAGTATGCAGCCCTCTCTGACTGAATCAAGATCACTGGAAACTTAAACTGAGCCCACCTGGGTGGTGTTGGTTGTATAAGTGCAGTAGATTACATGGTCCAGGGAGCAACACCTAAACGACTAATGGATCATCAATGCTTCCCTTTCGTTCACAAAGAGCTTTAGTGAAAGGTGTTTTTTTTTTTTTTCTTTATGCAGCTGTGGTTCACAAATGATAATCCTCTGAGCCTACCCATCACTGCTCTTTGAGTTGACTACAACAAATAACTCAGGCTGTCACTTCTCTCTAGTGTCATAATTCCACACGGCAAATATACACTAATCCTGAGATTCATGGTTTGATCCTCGCTTCCCTCAGATAAATTGAAGCACTCTTGGACCAGCTCCTATCATTAAAAATGGGTTTATCTTATTTGAGGCTTTTATCCTCTACGAGAACCAAGATCTTTGTTCTCTGTCCAACAAAATGACATCACTGTGTTCTTCCAGGGATGGCTTTATGGTTCTGCCTGTTGGCAGATCATATGGGCAAAGCTGATGCTGTGATGTGATGCTGTGGTGGTGTTTCTCCTTCAAAAGGCTCTACGAACCTTGTGAGAGTGCATGGTATTATGAAGTTCTTTAAATAACCAGAGGTTCTTAGTAAATACAAATTTGGTTGACTAGTTGCTCTTTCACCAGGATAATAATCCAAAACCTATGACCAAATAAGCACAGCAGACACAACAAAAATCAGGTTTCTTCTTTGGTCATCTCAGTTGGGAAACAACGTTTTGGTCCCAGAACCAGTTGGTACCTGTAAGCAGCCATTAACAGAGACGCTCTTATGATGCAATCAGTGACTATATTCTCTTGCTAATCCCTGAGTGGCAATCAGTGACTTATAGTTTTCAGATATTGCGCTTTCAGGCAATATCTTTTGTGTACTTGATTAAGTACACAAAAGTGACTGGTGCGACATAAATGTTATCAATGAAAAACCCTCATGATGGGGCCATGTGGGCACAGTAGTTGGCTTTTTCCTACAGTTGTCTGATATCTATGTATTATGTTCACACGCTTCTGCCAAGACAACAGAACAGACCTAGTGGCACCTCTACAATCACAAATGACTAAAGACTTTCATGTCTCTGAAATTTGCTTGAATAATTTTGAGGAAAAGGTTCAGAATATTTTATACACAATATGGTGTACCTGACAAATGTCACTAACAATACCCGTCTGACTTTTATTCAGAACAGAGTCAAAATACTACTGGACAAGTCAGTAAAGCAGCTGTGTGTGCGTGTGTGTGTGTGTGTGTGTGTGTGTGTATGTGTTGGGGGATTGAGGGGAAACAGAATCACATTTTCTTAGAAATGTGCTGTCATGTTGATCTACAGTTAATTAATCATTCTGACCCAGCAGCCATTTCTCCCTCGACAGTCGGTTTCAGGCCTGACGTTTGAATAACGACTGTTAGTTAGCGCACAATGTTAGGCACACATATCAGGTGTTATAAACATTTCATGTTCAGTGTCACATTTGTTCATTTAGTTTTCTTCTTTCTTTGGGCTCGTTCACTTGTTGGAACACCAAACTGTATCCAGGTTCAACCCACAGATGTTAATTTGAGGTCATGTTTGAGATAGTCCTCCATTTTAATTACTCAGTTCAATTCAACTGTTCAACCAGTACAAGCTGAAGCAAAACAGCCCCAGGGCAATGCTACCGCGACATTGGTGGACAACTGGGGCGTATTTGAAAGGATGAATTGCCCAACTTTCGATGCATCAATAAAAGCTCAAAATGAATGGAAACTAATGACCAGAAATGTGCAAATAACATTTTCTGTTTCATATTTTTTTATGAAATGTGTGCATTTCACAGTCCGGTGCACTTCATTACAAATCAACACCCTGTCCCCGGTATATGATGGACAAATAAACAAGATGAAAAGATGAGTTGTCCTTAGTTTGAGTGTTATTATTTTTGCTATGTGTGTCTCTGCAGCAGTAAGAAGATGTTTGGCACCACCTACTGCCTACTTTGAATAACCAACACAAAGTTGCAAGTAAAAAAAACCAGAAAGGATGTTTGCTATTCATTAAGGAGTAATACATTGCTTGAAGAAAGAAAAAAAACGACCTGATGAGAAAACAAAATGAATAGCTAAACTTGTTTAATTTAATGTGACGCACAAAAAAAATTTTTTTTTTTTGTTTGTTTTTTTTTTTTACAACAAAAACATTGAAAATCAACCACCATTTATTTTTAGACAAAGACCCCATCATTTACATACCCACAACGCTATTATTCACTTACAGAATAATCTTTATTGGCTTTTACAATGAATCTTATTATAACTAGCCCTATGAACAAGTACGGATGAGGATCTTTTCCAATGCTGAAAATTGGCACAGGGGTGCCATCTGCTGGAAATATTCTCAAACTGCATTGACTAAACAATTCTATTGTTTGACAATGTGATCCATTTTGCACACACGTTCCTGAAGTCCAAATCTCTCTTTGTTACACTTCCTCAGTGCTGTCAATACCCATCTGCCCATCAATACCAATATCCTTATAGGATGTTCACATGTGTAGAAATATGTGAGAAGTATAAGTTGCTTACCTATTGTGTTTACAATCAGTACCTCAAAATTATTTTGAATACCTAATCACAAATAAAACATTACTGTGAAATCTTTAGAAAGGTAATTCCTCCTGCAAATGCCTCGACCTGGAGCATAATGCAGTGGGACTGAAGATCACTTGCTGTAGCTATAGTTAGGTTAAACAGAGGTCTAAGTCTCCAAAAGAAAACGAGTAAGACCAAAAGGACCAAAAGCAACAATATTCCCTTATGGTTTATAAAACAACCCCTGTACATTTATTACAGTATAGCAGTGATGCATTCCTAATATTTCTGAAGTTTCTGTAGTCTCTGAATTCATTTTAGTCTTGAGTGTAGTTGTGTTGTGTATGACCACTTAAGCTTTTTCTGGCAAAATCAATATATTTCGATTACCTTAATTTATCACTGCATATCACAAATCAATTTTTAGAGGTCCCAAGGTGTTCCCAGGCCAGCCGAGAAACAGCTTGATGCAACAAATAGACAGCCTTTTCACTCAGTTATTTATATCTTGCATGCATGTAAAATGAAAATTGTCATACTGTTATTTACAGATTTGTTATTTTATTTGTTTCATTCCTGGGCCTTACTACTTATACAGTTTAAATATATATAAGTTATTTAAGTACAGTTTAATAATCACCAAGTATATAAATACCATTTACTCTCAAACAATTTGCTTCCTTTGTTTTTGGAATAATGTTTCCTTCAGTGAAATATCTCCTCTTGGAAGCACCGCGTGACATTAGGAAACACCGGCCGGGAAGTTACGCACAGATCTGACGCACGCAGTATAAATTCCGGTTTTCTGACGTCAGCGGCCTCTTCCCTGCCTATGCCCTCGTGAGGTGGGCAGTGTAAAAATTTCTTGTCTCTTTTCTCCACCAAGAGAATCCAAAACCATCCGTCAAAATGGTGAGTTTGTGAAACTTATACGAGCTAACAGTACATCGTCGGAACACCTACATATTCTCCACGATCATAGTTTTGCTAATACTTAAACATTTTAAGGATATGTAGCAAACATTTTGTGTGATAACGTTCTGGTCAAAATGGCCCCCATTTTGTAACTTGTCGCTAGCCTGTAAGATTTCTAGCAAGAGACTGATCCTATTTCAAAGTACTTAGCAATTTTGAGTTATTCGTAACACTCTCGGTAGTAGTCGTATAAACGTAGCTCTTATAAATGGCCTCAAATCTGTGGCACTGATGTGTAACTTTGGTGTCGGCTTTTTTGAGCTAATGCTAACTGTTAAAAAAAAAGGGTTACATAGTTTCTATTGTACGGAAGAATGGTGATCCGATGCAAGTTTTATTCTTTTTTAAACCGATGAAGCTTGGATTGAGTTTCTCAAACGTGCGTACTAAGCTGTCTGTGCTTAAAAAATGAACTTGCCGGTATTTTCGTACTGCCACCATTAGCATTTAGCTCAGTTTCAAAGTCCGTACACGTGGCCTAGAAATGCCGACGTATTATGCCAGCTGTCCATTATTCGAAGGGCGTATAATAGAAAATCTGTCCTGAACTGTCACTAGAGGCACTAATGTATTATTGCAGTCAAAAAAAAGTCCATAAATCCTTACTAGAAGTGGTTAAACAAGACTGGAGACATAGACAACAATAACGTCATCTTTGATTATGGCGGAAACGCAACGCCCAGGGTGGAACTGCAGCACAATCTGTTCACTTAGATCAGCAGCAAATAAAGTCCTATAATCACTGTTGTAGATAAGCTTTATTATATGTCAATGCATTATTATTTTGAGTAGTTCCCACTATCTGTGATCAAAGTAAAGAGCAAGTCATTAACTTTTATCAATAGTTAAAGAGGTCTCAATTTTGAAGTTTTTCTTCATCATGTTGAAAATGTTAGCTTTTCAGCGAGAATTAAATGGTGAAAACAAAAACTTTTAAGATACAGTTTTTAATTTACCCCTAGAAAAAAAAAACTTAATTCTCACTTTTGATTTTGAATTTTCTAAATTCACTTTAATCTTCACAGGTGAACTTTACCGTAGACCAGATCCGTGTCATCATGGACAAAAAGGCCAACATTCGTAACATGTCCGTGATTGCGCACGTCGACCATGGAAAGTCCACGCTGACGGATTCGCTGGTGTCCAAAGCTGGCATCATTGCCTCAGCTCGTGCTGGAGAGACACGTTTCACTGATACTCGCAAAGATGAGCAGGAACGTTGCATTACCATCAAGTCTACGTAAGTCAATTCTTTTTTTCTTTTTCTTTTTTTGTTTTTTTTTTGTTTGTTTTTATAGGGTGGTGCACCAATAAATCATCCTCAATTTGCCAAAAATCGGCTGATACTTTATATTATCCACCGATCTTACTTCCCCCCCTCAAAGGTCTAAAAATCAACCACTGTCCTCTTTTGCTGTGCCATGAGAGAACCCGCTGTCCAGGTTGTGTCTGTACGTTTGCAGTTAGTCACCCCACTGTTACTGACTCTGTGGCTTTCTTGCTGCATTTATCTCCATTTCAGACAAAGTAGTTGAGTCAGCAGGTTAAAGATCTGTAATTACCTGGAAAATTAGCAGTCGGTGTACCTCTACTTTTTACTTTAATGTTTTATTCTTCATATGACATGGGTAATTGTTTGCTCACTGCCACTTTACCCCATTTATCTGCAGAGCCATCTCTATGTACTACGAGCTGAGTGAAAACGACCTGGCCTTCATCAAGCAGAGCAGGGATGGTTCTGGATTCTTGATCAACCTGATCGACTCACCTGGGCATGTTGACTTCTCCTCTGAGGTGACAGCTGCCCTCCGTGTTACTGACGGAGCGCTCGTTGTCGTCGACTGCGTGTCAGGTAAGGACATCCTATCAGGACCTCATGCTAACATAAATGTTGGATGTTAAAAAAAATTTCATTATGGTCCATTCACAAAATGTCTGCACATTGTGTGACAACTGGAAATAATTGGCTGTCAGACATGTTTTTCGTTTGACTTCATCAGTAACAAGTAGAAGCACTAAGGTCTATGGAAAAAAACAAAAACAAACTTTTGGATTCCTATATCTCAATATCCTGTAATTTCACCTGAACTAGAACTTTTAAACTATCTGAAGCATCTTGTTTGCATTTCTAATTATTTTATGTAGTCCAAGTTGACACTGTGCTGTCATTTTCTTAGCTTACATTTAATTTTGACTGCAAAGCTTGTGTAGATTCCAAATGGCTTGAGCCAGCATTTCTCTTGCATCTATTCATTTTTTTGTTGAATATGTACAAATTTAAAACAAATGGATAACTGTTGACCCATCTATTCCAGGTGTGTGTGTGCAGACTGAGACTGTGCTTCGCCAGGCCATCTGCGAGCGAATTAAGCCAGTCCTGATGATGAACAAGATGGACCGTGCCTTGCTGGAGTTGCAGCTGGAGCCTGAAGACCTTTATCAGACTTTCCAGCGTATTGTTGAGTCAGTCAACGTAATCATTTCCACTTACGGAGAGGATGAAAATGGACCAATGGGAAACATAATGGTAAGAATCTATTTATTTCATAACTTCTGTGGAAAAAATTGTGGCCCAGCTATGAAATCGAAACTCTAGCGTTCTTGTCTTCGCTAGGTTGACCCAGTCATCGGTACTGTTGGCTTTGGTTCGGGTCTCCATGGTTGGGCCTTCACCCTGAAGCAGTTTGCTGAGATGTATGCAGCCAAGTTTGCTGCCAAAGGCAACACCCAGATGACACCACAGGAGCGCTGCAAGAAGGTGGAGGACATGATGAAGAAGCTGTGGGGTGACAGGTAAGTTTCAAACATTGCTCCTATTTCCCATTATGAACATGTGACAGGCTGTTGCTGACAAATGCATCGTATGTTGTAGGTACTACGACACCGAAAATGGCAAGTTTGTCAAGTCTTCTATTAGTGCTGATGGCAAAAAGTGCTCTCGTACCTTCTGCGCTCTTGTCCTCGACCCCATTTTCAAGGTAAAAACATTTGAGTTAAAAGTAAACATGAGAATTTTTGAAGGCTTGTAGCTTTTTAAAATGTTATACAACTAGATTATATCGTCATATACCTGCAAGTGATGATTTTACTTATTCTTCACTTTGACCTGACCAATAGTGATGATAATCTTAAGCCTGAGCAGGTGTTGCTTGCACTGATGCTATGACCATTCTCATATCTGCCTGTTTAACATGAATGAAACCTTCTTCCAGGTGTTTGATGCCATCATGAACTTCAAGAAAGAGGAGACTGCTAAGCTGATCCAGAAAATGGACATCAAGTTGGATGCTGAAGACAAGGACAAGGAGGGCAAGCCCCTCCTTAAGGCTGTGATGCGCCGCTGGTTGCCTGCTGGAGAAGCCCTCTTGCAGATGATCACCATCCACCTCCCCTCCCCCGTCACGGCCCAGAAGTACCGCTGTGAGCTGCTCTATGAAGGCCCTGGAGATGATGAAGCTGCTCTGGGTAAGCAACAAGTTATTACCCTTTTATTCACCATATGGGTAACCACTGCCTAAATTACATTAATAATGCAGTAAATAAGTATATCATTTTTTTCTTTTTTTCTTTTTTTTATCATTTTGGTGTCCTTTAATTCACTCATAAATTTTGCAACCAGGTATCAAGAACTGCGACCCCAAGGCTCCTCTTATGATGTACATCTCAAAGATGGTACCCACCAGCGACAAGGGACGCTTCTATGCATTCGGTCGCGTTTTCTCTGGATCCGTTTCCACTGGACTCAAAGTGCGCATCATGGGACCAAACTTTGTTCCAGGAAAGAAGGAGGATCTCTATTTGAAGCCTATTCAGAGGTTAGTATGACATTCTGGTGTGCTCATCATTCATGAATAAATGTAAGTGGCCATGTGAATTATGCCTCTACTAATACTCTTTTAGGACCATTTTGATGATGGGGCGCTATGTTGAGCCCATTGAAGATGTGCCTTGTGGTAACATTGTGGGTCTCGTTGGAGTGGACCAGTACCTCGTCAAGACCGGAACAATCACCACCTTTGAGCAGGCGCACAACATGAGGGTGATGAAGTTCAGCGTAAGCCCTGTTGTGAGAGTTGCTGTGGAGGCCAAGAACCCTGCAGACCTGCCCAAGCTGGTGGAGGGTCTGAAGCGTCTGTCAAAGTCCGATCCTATGGTGCAGTGCATCATTGAGGAGTCTGGAGAGCACATTGTTGCTGGTGCTGGAGAATTGCATCTGGAGATCTGTCTCAAGGATTTGGAGGAAGATCATGCTTGCATTCCAATCAAGGTAATAAACTTAAATAATTATTAAAACTCTATCTTGGCTCCTTTTTTTTCATATTGGAAGAGCTAAAATGATCTGTTCTCCTCAGAAATCTGATCCAGTGGTGTCCTACAGAGAAACTGTCAGCGAGGAATCAGAGGTGATGTGTTTGTCCAAGTCGCCAAACAAGCACAACCGTCTGTTCATGAAGGCCCGTCCCTTCCAAGAGGGCCTGGCAGAGGACATCGAGAAGGGTGACGTCACGCACCGCCAGGAGCTCAAGGCCCGCGCCCGTTACCTCGCTGACAAGTACGAGTGGGATGTCGGTGAAGCCAGGAAGATCTGGTGCTTTGGACCTGATGGAAATGGACCCAACCTGCTGGTGGATGTCACCAAGGGAGTGCAGTACCTTAATGAGATCAAGGATAGCGTTGTGGCTGGTTTCCAGTGGGCAGCCAAGGAGGTGAGGGCCAATAAATGCAGTGCAGTGTCATTGTTATTTCAGGAGATCAATTCTGGATTTATAAATCTTGTGTTTTCATAGGGAGTTCTCTGTGAAGAGAACATGCGCGCCATTCGCTTCGACATCCACGATGTGACCCTGCACACAGATGCAATTCACCGTGGAGGCGGTCAGATCATCCCCACCGCCCGCAGAGCTCTTTATGCCTGTGAGCTTACAGCTAGTCCCAGACTCATGGAGCCAGTCTACCTGGTGGAGATCCAGGTGAGCGCTGAGTCAAAATTGTATTCATAAATCAATGGTGGTTGTTAAAAGGTATTGATAGTCATGTCTTGATATGAAATTTTCATCATTTTTCATTTAAAGTGCCCTGAAACCGCAATGGGTGGAATCTATGGTGTGCTGACCAGGAGACGTGGTCATGTGTTTGAGGAGTCCAGGGTAATGGGAACGCCCATGTACGTCATCAAGGCCTACCTGCCTGTCATGGAATCATTTGGTAAGTTTTGTGTAATTGTTTTTAATTCAGCAATTTCAAAATATGTTTGGCAACTTGCATGGCACAGTTTAACAAAAAGTAAAAGCAGAACTCAATTTCTACTCATTGAGTTCTTCTAAAGTAATTGGGTGTGTGACAAGAGAATGAAATTTGCAGAGATGTTGCTCTACAAGCACTAGCACTGCAAATTAAATGTTGCATTGTAATTCTTTTATAAGAGCATTCCAATGTTTCCCTCCCACCCCAAAATAAAACAATTTATTTGGCATCGCATTTGCTTTTTTCTCATATTTTTGTTCACGTGCTTGAATGAGGTATCCGTTTCTGTTTTCAGGCTTCACAGCAGATCTTCGTTCCAACACCGGTGGCCAGGCCTTCCCACAGTGCGTGTTTGACCACTGGCAGATCCTTCCTGGAAACCCCTTGGAGGCCACAACCAAGCCTGGCATTGTTGTCCTTGAGACACGCAAACGCAAGGGTCTCAAAGAAGGTGTCCCAGCATTGGACAACTACCTGGACAAATTGTAATGGCCTGGACCCATCCCGCTCGACTTTCGTCTCATTCCTCTCTACCCACCAAATTTAAGTCTATATTGTGGGACCGAACTGTACAGAACAGTGAGCACCAATGTTTGCCAAAAGGATCGACCATAATAAAGAAATGACCACAAAAAATTGTAAACGATAAATAAAAGTAAATAAAAACCTGAAACTTGTGTATTTCTTTCTGAAAGAACATGTGGTGTGGATTACTGGTTATTTATGCAATTAATGAGAGCTTGGAATGGATTTATAATTGCTTTTCATTGTTGGAAATGCTCAGTCTACTAGCAGGATTTAATAGAAAAAGCAATCTTATTTTAAAGGTGTTACTGGTTTTATATCCTCATAGTGCCAGGTCAAATTTTTCTATTTTAAATTTGGAAGTGATTTGACCTAAAACTTTTAGAAAGCATGCATTTTTTTTTTAGAGAATAGGTAGACATAGTGCAGGTAATGGAGATTTGTGTGTTGTAAAAGTTACCTGCATTGTAGTTTAAGATGAGGGAGACATGCTTGATGCATAGACTTAAAAAAATTATTAAATTCCCACCTAATTCTAAAGGTAGTTGAGCAACCACAAATCAATGTTCAAATTTATATTGGTTTCTGATTTAGCTCTGAAACAAGTCTATCATGTTATTATTTTTTTTATTGACTCCCGTTTCCTATAAATCGTCAAAATGGCCGACTTCTGTGAAAGCAAACTTGGAACAAGTTTTAAAAGATAAAATACAAACGCTTTTAAACTTTACTTGAACAATTGGCTGGGTGGTTATTAGAAGTCCACTATGGTTACTAAGAATGAAAATATTTAAACAGCGTTGCTTCATCAAGCGTAAAAATTTAGGTCAGATAATTGCGCAACATTCAGAGGAAAGCTTATTAAACCTGCATTATCATGTTCCGCAAGCCAGTGCATACTGGTTATGATGCAAACAAACGGGGTGGAGTTTTCAACCAACCAGCCAATCGCGAGTCTCGATATCAGCCAATCAGAAAGCAGAAACACTTCTCTTCCTGTTTGGCCGAGGGACACATATTATCGGGTGAGAAATAAACGCTTATTGAAAAAGTATTAGAAAATTTCATATAAAGAAAAATCCTACTTTTTTCCGTTATCATTATTTATTCCACACATAACTATTGTTTTTTTCCGATGGAAAATTGATCCTTTTCGCTTTCCTTTTTGTGTGAATTTTGCTCATCTTGTGTGTGCGTGTGTGACTCCGACCAGTTAACGTTAGCCATGACGATCTGCTAGCAGGCAGGTTAGCTTTAAAGGCGCTGTTCCTGATTGGCAATTATTGCTAATTTTTATGCTTTCCTCATTTTTGTTCGCACTGTTACGTATTTGCACAGCATCACCCTGACTCTGTTCCACTTTCCCACAGCAAGCGACGTGGAAAGAGATGATGGGGGGAATTAAACAAGAGCAGAGTGATGCATCTCAGCAGCCCAAAGCTTCACACACAGTGGACCAACAAGAGGAGGTGGGTGCTACTGCAGAGGAAAACAACAAACTGGTCAAAACAAAGCTGCAGATATAAATATGTGCACACAGCAGCTAATATTTGTATTATGGTTTCTATTTTATGTTGAAAAATTCAGATAATACAAATGAAACAAAAAACAGTTTTTTAAAAAATTCACTAAATGTCATTTAAAGCATGCAATTTTCTAATGAGGAATACATTAAAACATTTATTTTCACTTAAAATGCCTAAAATTGCACATAGACAAACCAGATCAGGTGCACATGTTGAGCAAATCATTAATCATTACTCAAACTAACATTGATGAACATGTTATGTTGCACAGTTTAAACACTCATACAGAAAGTAAGATTTCATACAGTATTTTCTTTGTTGTTGTGTAAGTACATAATTTAAAGTCAAAGTTTTTTTTTTGTTTGTTTGTTTGTTTTGCTTTTTTTTTTTCTCTGCAGCCAAAGAAACGTGGTTGGCCAAAAGGGAAGAAAAGAAAGAAGGTTCTACCTAATGGTCCTAAAGCCCCCGTAACAGGATATGTCCGCTTCCTAAATGAGCGACGGGAAGTTATGAGAGCCCGGTATCCCGACTTACCTTTTCCAGAGATCACAAAGAGACTCGGAGCAGAGTGGACACGATTAGCCCAAAATGACAAACAGGTTGTTATTATTTATGTTTGTTCATTTTTTTTTTTTTTCTGTCTTTAAGTATTCATGGTTATCTATGAAAATTTAGTTTTGTCCAGGAAAAACTCTTTGCTTGTTGACGAATTAATTCGGAATTGTGTGATTACTGACAGCGCTACCTTGACGAGGCGGAGCGAGAGAAGATGCAGTATGCCCAGGAGCTGAAGGAATACCAGCAGACTGAGGCTTTCCACATCACCAGTGCCAAGATACATGACAAGAAGATTAAAAAAGGTAACGTCAGATCTCACCAGTTCTTAAAACCTTTATCTGTGCTTTGAAAAAAAACATGTATAATGCTAATTTCTTTCTTTTTCAGAAGACAGTCCATCAGTTGTTGTCAGTTCAAGTTCAGGATCGTCTTTAACAAAGGTGAGCGACCTTTGTGTGGTTTAGTATTTATTTCATATATGTTGCAAAGCTAAGTAATCAGTCGGTGTTTTATTTTTGTTTCAGGCTGTAGACCTCTCAAGCAGATTTGACATTCCAATTTTCACAGAAGAGTTTCTTGATCAAAATAAAGGTAACAGATATTGAAACACTTTGATAGATACCAAAACAATTCCTGGTTTTTAGCTTGTGTGGAAAGGTGATGCTTAATACTGGCAAAACTTCGCCTCTGTTTGTGTTTCTAGCTCGGGAAGCTGAGTTGCGGCGGCTTCGGAAGACGAACATTGAGTTTGAAGAGCAGAACGCTGTGCTGCAGCGTCACATCAACGACATGAACACTGCTAAAGAACGCCTGGAGGCGGAACTAGGGCAGGATGAGAAGCGTACTCAGGCTCTTTACCAACACCTGCTGGCCATTAAACACACACTGGTCAACAGTCTGTCAACAGTCCCTCTGCCAGGTCAAAAGCTATTTTCTTTTTTTCTTTCAATTTAATTAAATCTCAAATCCTATGATTTCAATGTAAGACGATTAAGTAAAATAAAAAAAGATAAATAAAAAAAAACCCAAAACAACATGGACATTTATTTGATCTGTTTTGAATGGCTTAACAGGTACAGGGGAGACGGCGTCTCTTGGTAATCTCGACTCATATCTGAGTCGACTCAGTGGAGTCCTAGAGGGGAATCCTCAGAAACACCGCGCCCTGCTCAGCCAACTTCACGAGATCTTTTCTCATCTCGACAGGTAAATATTACATCCCACTCAGTTTGACGCATTGTGGAAATACGAAAACTTTTTATGTTTTAGTTCATTCACTGTAATCCCAAAACTCCAGCCTCCCTAAACTCAACTTTAGGGAGTTTAGGGAGGCTGTACTTCATCTGCAAAATCTTTGTTCTGCTAGATTCCCACATCTTAGGATTAAAATTGACGTTTTGGGGGTACGGTACAGAATACGTATAGTTTTAGGTGTATGAAGATGTTTGCAAAGCATATATTTTAAGGTTCTGCTATAATTATTGCCTCTGTGTTTTTTTTGTCAGTGAGAAGTTATGAGGAAACTCCGACCACCTATGCCTCATCAGAACACATGATCATATAACAATCCACACCAGTTCTTTTCTACTGAGCATGTGGGTTCAATCATATCTACAAAGGAAATGGTACAAATTCTCCTGAACAACCCATATGACTCATGTCTATTGTTTATGAGTGCATGTGTTCTGTGTGACATGAGCTCCTGCGCATGTTTTATTCTGAATGTGAATCTGTGTGGCAGCATGCATGCATTTCTTCATAGACTAGATTTCCTCCGAACTGCCCTATAACTGGACAAATAAGGTTGATTCTAATTATGTTTTATAGCATTTTATCAGCAGTTATCCACAGGCTCATGGTAAAGCCATTTCAGCATGTATATAATTGTTTATATTTTTCCTGGAATGCATTGGCGAAAGAAAAACAGGAGCGGCAGGGCTAAATCTTGAATGCTGTGGTATAAAATGTACTTTTGACTTTGCCAGGTTGTGGGATGAACATGCTGTTTTAAAATTGTGTCAGAACATGGTATGTTTGTGCAGTGTATTTGTATTTTTTACAGACATTCAATAAATCATCTTGAACACATTGTTTTCAACTAAAGAGTTTGTTAAATGTTCCTTTTTGTTTTCTATCTGTGAAAGACATGTACTTGAAATGTACAGGGAGAAGTTTGAACCACATCTACAAATAGCTGCTGCAACTGCATACCACAAAGTTTAAAAAGTCTGAATAGGATTTAGGTCAAATGGGGAGGAAAAACTGCCCTGTTGCAAAATCCAAGTGAACCAGCAGAGGGGGGTGTTGACCCTTCCATTGACTCATTTGAGCTTGGATTTGGCCTTCGTGTTTATTTATTTTTTATTTTATTAATTATTGTAAACGGCAGGATGATTTCCTGTTAAGTGATCTGACATGGTTCTGGTTTTCAGAACTATGTCAAGTAATTTTTAGATAAATACAACTGCAGACAAATAAGAGCATATTCTTTCAAGTTGACTTTGGGAGTTTGAAATTGTCAAGTGTCGTTTTGGGATTTAGAACACATTTAAAAATCAAGATTTAGCCAACAATTATTTCTGAGATGTTTTATTTAAGTACTTTTTTAAGATAGCAGATAAGTCGACAGGGTAATGTAATGTGATAGTGTAAAATATTAGCTGTAATCAATGTCAAGCATCATTTTGTAACTAACATGAACCTGTCGGAGCCAGCCAGCACAACTTTATTATATATTTTTTTTCTTATTTAGTAAAGTTTTTATTTTTTGACTTAAATCATATCATCATATTCCCAAAGATACTATCTGAAGACAGGAGTGTTTTTATGCGAGTATAGATCACAAATTTGTTATTCGATAGATTTTTTAAGAGCTCGCGATGTGGCGAGCCCCGCACCGCCGCCACTCGCTCTGACGTCACCGCTGTCCGCGCAGCTGGTGGTGCTGAAGCTGAACAAGATGGCTGTTTGCTGGGGACCGGAGAGCTGAGGGAGAGCGGGCGGGGTGGCAAGAGGCGCTGAGAAACGCCACAAAGAGAGAAAGACGGGGCTGCGACGCCGGCGTTCCCTGTCCGAGCGAGAGGATAGGTCTGTTTCTTTTTCTTTCTTTCTTTTTTTTTTTTGCCGGCTGTCACGAAGACAGTCGGGCTCCGCTGCTAACCAGCGACGCCTGGCTTCACCCATCTCCAACCCAGCTGCCTTCAGCCCAGATTAACACTGCCAATTAGGAAACTGGTGAAGAAGCCGGAGAGTCTGGACGAAAGGAGCGCATAAGAAATGTCATTGCTGTGTGTTGGAGGTAAGACAAACCCAACCGTGCGTGTATTGGCACGATGCGCTGTCAGTTTCTTCGACCAGCTGATCTGAGCATGTAAAATAAAATCCAAGGAGCATCTCGAGGTTTACTGAAGAAAGTTGAAAATTCAGTCACCTGCATTAAAAAAAATATTCTTAATGGAAAATGGTGTGGAATAAATGCTAAATGGTAGTGTGTATTTCTAATATATTTGGTTAGTGCACAACAATTGACCTAAAGAAAGTATTTAATAATGTGGAGTCTAATGAGTCCTTAGGCGGATAATACAGAACCTGGCACTCCTACAACCTGATCGATATGACAGATTAGTCCAGGTGTGTGCTCTTGGCAACCTCTGTCAAATATAGTAAATCAAGATGTAATCTACTTTTAGCTTGCCTCTTTGTAAATCGTTTTGCTCAAAGAAAAACAGGTGGCATCTTTATGCTTTCCTTGATTTTGAAATTAATTTGCTAGTTAGCCTACTAGGAAATAATAATAAAAAAGAACATCTGGTTATGCTCATGTCAACCAGTTCTTACAGTGCAGCTAATGTGAAATAAATTGTTAATCTTTTTTTTTTTTTTTTTTTTTTTTTTTAAATACATTTTCTAAATATGTGTTTGAAATGTTATCTAATGTGCTGCATTTCTCTGGATGTAGAGTGGGTCCTAAAAGAGATTCAGTCCTTTAAGGTTGTGGATTCAAGTGTGATTTAGTGACAGCTATTGACCTGTAGAGGTTGGGTAGAAAATCTGTGTAATCGCTCTGCTTGATAAAAAGTATAATAAAAATAATTTTGTTGTCTGATAAGAGCTAAATCGATGTCTATAAAATTGATGTTGGGTGCCATGTGGAAACCTCACAAAAAATTCCTCTTAGGGCACAAAAAGGTTAGTTGTTAGCTGTTGATAAGTTTGTGATGGTCAAATGATAAAGGGGCATGAAGAATCTTATTTATATAAAGATTTTCGCTACTAAATACCATGGTGTAGTAATAAGTGAAAGCATTTGGAAATGACAGCAACTCAGCACAACGAGGAGGTAGGCAACGCAAAGTTAGAGAGGGGGGTCAGGACATGATGAAGCTCATCGTGCGCAGTCGGCTACTTTCTGCAGAGTCAGTAGCTACAGACCTTCAAACTTTATGCAAGCATCAGATTAATTCAAGAACAGCGCTTCATAAAATGGCTTTCCATGGTGGAGCAGGGCTGCACAGTGACGCAGTGGGTAGCGCTGTTGCCTTGCAGCAAGAAGATCCTGGGTTCGATTCCCGGCCCAGGGTCTTTCTGCACGGAGTTTGCATGTTCTCCCTGTGCATGTGTGGGTTCTCTCCGGGTTCTCTGGCTTCCTCCCACAGTCCAAAAACATGACTGTCAGGTTAATTGGCCTTCCCAAATTCTCCCTAGGTGTGGGTGAGTGTGCATGGTTGTTTGTCCTGTTTGTCTTTGTGTTGCCCTGCGACAGACTGGCGACCTGTCCAGGGTGTACCCCGCCTCTCGCCCGGAACGCAGCTGGAGATAGGCACCAGCAACTCCCGTTAGCGAGAAGGGTGACGGAAAATGGATGGATGGATGGATGGATGGTGGAGCAGCTGCATCCAAACAGGACTCTAGAGCATTAAGGATGAGTTCTCTGGAGTGATGAATTATGTCTTTCTAGTAGCAGTCCAGTGCTCAGTTCTTATGACAATTTGGTGATTGCCATGAGAACGGTACTTACCTGACTGCATTGTATCAAGTGTAAAGTTTGGTGCCAGGGTGAATATGATATGTGGCTGTTTTTTTTTTTGTTTTGTTTTGTTTTTTTTAATTTAATGTTCAGTAGTAGTCACGTCAATTTTGCATTATTTGAGAAAATTCACAGGATTGTTTACATTGCAAACACTTTTAATAACAAAGTATACGTACAAAGACCTCCACATGTATTGGTGTCTCTGGTAAAAGCTGTTGTAGGACATGGTAATAGCAGTGTCACTTTTTGGTACCTTATGTAATTTGTTGTAGATCTGCCTGGGCATGGATAACTTGAATATATTAGTGAATTGTGAATTGAGAGTTTCAACCCTTCATAATTGGTACTTTATCCTTAAACATGTGCACATAGTACATACATGTTGAGACTGAAGGTTCATTGGTGGTCCTGTATCTTCATTGGTTCTTAAGATCAATATAGACATTTCCTAATTACTTTTTAAGACTTGTTAGAAGGCCGGCAGCTATTTGTACATTAATAACATATTGGTTGATCCTGGGTGGGGGAATACTTGTGAAATAATTGGGAAAAGTCTTGTGTCTTTTTCCTCTTTTGTCCCAGTGATCATGTAGTATTAGCTTCTCAGAGTTGTTTACATCCCCTAACATGTCTTGTGCTGTTAAAAGTAATCTATGAAAAGATAAACTGTGTCATTGAGGCTGAGTAAGCGCATTTAAATATGTCAGCAAACCTGTTTGTGACACCCAGCTGCAAGATGGCAATGTACACATCAGAAAAATGCCATGTATTTTTCTGAGACAGTTCCACATTGTCTCATTAATATCTATTTTATTAGTACATTTGTATTTGAATCAGGGACCCTTATTTAAACATGTACATGGTATGACACCATGCCATCTATGAGGTGCTAGGGACAGTTTATATAGACACATCACAGGAATGAATATTTATTTGGAGCCTAGAGAAATTCTCTTAAATCTGTTTATTACCCTTTATAGTGAATTTAATCAAAACTGTCTCTTGATTTTAGTTAAATAAAGACAGAAACTATACACACGCCAACAAAACGCTAGCTTCTTTTCCAACTTATTCTAAATTTAGGAGTGTACTCATTTATTTCTCCTCAGTGAAGAATGAGAAGGGGAATCTTCTAATTGCTGTGGATGCAACTCAACACAATATGCAACACTCTGTTCTTCACTGTGTTGTAAACGCAGCAGTGTTGGTTTAGCCTTATGCCTGATAGCATGTACTCCTCCAACACCCCCCCCCCATCTACACACACTCACACCCACGCACTCACACGCACCCCTCTTCTCTCTTTCCAGTACCCCTCTCCCCAGCCTTGTCACACTAGAGCGGTTATTTTTAGAGTTGAGGATGCAGCTCACTCTGACTGCATCCGGCGGCTCCACAGAGAGATTAATGGAGCACAAGCAAAAGAGATAGAAAGGGAGTGCACGTGCACACTCACCACATGGCAGGGGAAGCTTGTAGGAGTGAGTGATGGAGTGAGATGGAAAGGGCAATGACTGGATGAGGATAGGACGCTGTGCGAGAAGATTGGCAAGTGAGCCGCTAAGGTGCATCTGTTAATGACTGCTAGTATTCACATGCTTGTAAAATGTGAATCGACTGAATTAAGTCTTGCTTCTCCTTCAGATGTGAATGCTTTGTTGGCGGGTTAACATCTAGAAGATGGTTTTCCTTTGAAGTTGGCAAAGAAGCGTACGCTTCACCACACCACCAGCTTTGGCACCTGACTCATTGTAATGGCAGAGATAGGCATCATCCTGGAGGTTTGCTGGGGAAATAGAACTTAAGAAACCTATTTGTCCACAGTGATTATCGTTCCTGCTTACACTGACTAAGAAAATGACTCAGAATGTGTTGCCTTGTCATGATCTCTCTTCAAATCCGGTTTTGTTTTTGCTTGACTGAACAAAAGGATTTATATTTATTTACTACTATCCTGAACAGTTTGACTGACAGTTCTGTATTATTAAGTGATCCATAGTCAAGCTAAAATTGTAATTTTATTTTCAAGATCTAGACAAGTACAAAAAGTAGAAAATGCGCTTTTTTAAAACTACTACCTATTTAATTTTTTTTTTTTTTTTGGCCTGGACAGGAGAAATCTTGTTGTGTTCTCACAACACTCCATAAAAATCTATAATACGTTGCCTTTTGGCACATATATTATGCAAAGCACTGGGTTTAATGGTTTAGATGTATATTGGTGGTGGACACACTGAGTGAGAGCCCACAGAATTGCAAACACTCAAGTAGCAATAGTGGATATTCCTAAGATAGGAAAAAGGTTAGCCACTGCAAATACATGAGTAACAGTTTAAGCTGCAGCCTTTCCACATGTTAGGTTCACAAAGCTGCTCATAGTTCCAGGCATCATCAGTTGTTCTATTGTTTCTTCATCATGATAATAACACTGTAAGCAACTTACCTCCACATCATCAAACCTCCTCCAAAATTAACAGCTGAATTGCTGACATTTTGGCAATTATCCCAAACACACACCAAAAGTGGGTTTTAGAATGGGTAAAGCAGGCTAAAATTAAGTTTATGATATGGAATAGCCTCAAAATTAAATGTTATGAAGGCTAAATGATGCCTAAAATCTATGCTTGTGCCAGGAAATTAACCAGTTAAGCTAAACTTGACCAAGTTTCCTGGCTACTGTGCTGAGCTGTTACATGATGTATCAACAGTCTTTGAGATAGACAGATAGTTTAAATATACTGTATGTGAAAAATGCCCTATTATCTAGTGGAATAGGGCAATTTTCTTTTTGTAGCAGGGTTTTTTATGATATATCACTGTTGTATAATACATTTTTTCTAGAATATTTTCCAACACAGACTAGAATAATCAGTTTACAAGAATTTATTGTAAAATGTATCATATTTTCTTTTGTGCTTTGACAATGAAAAGGGTTAGAAAAATAGAAAAAAGTAAATGCAAAAATGTTGTTTCTAGAAAAGTGGAGGATTTTAAAATGGAAGATAAGCAAATACCTTAATCACTGCCTGCTGTCATTCACATATGTGCCAGGGAATTCTTACAAGTTGGTGTTTTTAATGTCTTTTTTCATATATATTTCTTGGTAGTTGTGCCTGATTTCCCAAAAGTCAGTATGAATAAAAACAGGCAATCAGCAGGGATTAAATATCAGCAATCTGAATATTAATACATCTCTGCTGAACAGGGAGAGGGTAGACATCAGTAGGGTTCAAAATTAAAGGAATAATAAATGCCAATTTGACATCAGTGGTGTTTTAAAAGTCATTCTCGTACCTCTAGAGGACTATGTGTGGGGGGATTGGCAGTCAAACCTTGGCAGTACTTTGTTCCTCTTCTTAGAGAAAACGACTGTACTACTAAGTCTGTCATGCTAAAAACTTTGAGAGATCTCACATATTCATCTTTTAGAGATAACAAACCATATGGTCATGCTTGCCCTTACCTTAACCTTTCACTTTTACTGCAGAAGCTGTTCCTCTAGGCTCCAAAAAAGTGACCCGGAGACTTTGACATCTACTGAATGGTTGCAGTCTTTCATATTGAGATCTTGGCATTCTATCCATAGAGAACAGAGAAATCCCGGCCTGAGAATTGCAGACCTCCCACCTTATCTCTAAAATGACAAACTGCTGTCAGTCACCAGCCAGATATACTTTAAAGTCTGTGAGCTTGAGGCAACGATTAGGCTCGGTTCCTGAAGTATTCATGCCGCTAGAGCTGTTTCACAGTTTGATAACTTCAGCATATTTTATTATGGTTTTATAATAGACAATGATATATGGCTTACCAAATACTAATAAAGGTGTACAAAATTGGGTTTGGATTTATATTCAATTCGCTTTACTCTCAAAGTCCTAAATCACATCTAGAGTAACCAATTTCTGTCAGAAGTCAGCTGTGTCTTTTTCAATCTCAGCATAAATGCAGCTGTTCTGTGAAGGACTTAAATGAACATGAAACATAATTTACAAACAAGCAACCTCTACGACAAGTCAGGGACAAAACAAGATTTTAAACATCTCATGTAGCACTGTCATGAAAAGATAGTGACACAAATGTAGAAAGAATGTAGAAAGAATGTTCACGCAGATTTAATCAGAGGAGAGTCCCATGTTGTTGTTGAAGTTGCATACTCTTCATCAAAAGTCATGTTATGCAGCAAACCTCGGCCTGCTTCCAACAATTGGAAAACCTTTGCATTATAGTTGCACCACTGAACTTTTTAAAAAACTGACGAAACAAACTAATATCTTGTTTTCTTTTTCAATTTGTACACAGTAAAGAAAGGCAAGCTCGATGGACCCCAAGGTGAGTTATGAACATTAATCTACATACATTAAAACAAACAAAGAAATATGGACAAACAAAAACTATAAGCCAGGAGAAATCTTTGCTTAATCTCTTACAGAGAAATTTAACACATACGTGACCTTGAAGGTGCAAAATGTTAAGAGCACCACCATCGCTGTGCGTGGCAGTCAACCATGCTGGGAACAGGACTTCATGTTGTGAGTCTTCTCATTTCACTTATTTCTCCCGTGCCTTCATTTCCACATTTATTCTCTCTGCCTGTCTGTAGATATGTCAAAAATTAACATTTTACTAAGAGTTCTTCACTGTCCTGATTCTGTTTTTAATGTACTTTTTCTCTTAAATACAATCCCATTCAAACTACTAAAAAACTATTTGAAAGTGTGTAATAGTGTTAGTCATTGTCCTTTTAAAAATGAGCACTTTTAATTATTTACATCGTTGACGTCCTATAAAAGAAACTAAACTTAGGAGAATTATTAAAGAATTTAGAAGAAATTATTAATAACCTTTTGGAGAATTATTTCTTAATCTTTTAGTGATCAATCACTAAAAAGAGCTTTTTGTGGGTTCTTGCTTTTATTTAGCCATCTTCCTGTTGAGGAGTGAGAGGATCACATAACATGTCTCCACACCCAGAGGATTTTATTCCTTCTAAAGATTTCTTTTGAAGTCAGTAATACTGAAAATCTGCCAAAAACAAAACTGATTCTGAAGAAGGGCTTTTACTCTGACTTGTGTCTCTTGTCTCTGCAGCTACTCTCCTATTCAAACAGCAGCAAACCATTGAGTCTGATTACTTTATGAGGTCTTTGGGAAATGGGAAGAAAATGTTTCACTGAAATTAAAACTGGTTGTTATAGCAAAAGGGGCTTACTAAATGACGATAGATGCAGAGGGAGTTGGCGATTGTATTTGTAGTTTGTGTGTATATGAGCAGCAGTATATGTGTTGCTATGTGAAAGCTCATTCTGGTAATTCCCACAGGAACACAGTCTCTGCTCTTGTCTGTTCCTGTCAGTAGCCTTGTGGATAATCATCTTTTCTTCATGTAGAATTCATCACTTACCGAAACAGAATGAATCATGGCACACATCCATTAGCACATATAATTCCTGGCATTTATTTTTCCTCTCCTAAAACTTATTTGTATTCAGCTATGATATATGTAGTTTTTTTTTTTACTTTTCTCATGAACAGCGAAATAAACCGTCAGGGGCTGGGCCTCACAGTGGAGGTCTGGAACAAAGGACTGATCTGGGACACCATGGTGGGAACTGTATGGATACCCCTTCAAAACATACGACAGTCCAATGAGGTACCAGCTCTTCTCTATTACCTTGACTGATTGAGAAAAAAACTAAGCATGATACTTAAATTAATAAAAGATCATATTTTGTTAAAGATCATATAATTAGTTTTATAATGTATCTTGAATCGGTTGTAGTCTGTATGTGTAAATACAGGGTTACTTATTTATTTGCTTTTGGAGTATAGAGGAGAGTAATCTTTGGTCAAGATTATTACCTGGTGTTCTGCAAACATATGTTGTGATTATTTTATAGTGGTTACACTCTACATCTGAAGGAAGGTTTTAAAATTCACAGAAGTTTGATTAGAAATTTGAAATAACGCATTTTATCCAGAAGCCGCAACATGCAATAAGTGTTTTATTTTTATTTTTGATATATATTTGTCCTATCTCGTGCTTTTCAGGAGGGTCCGGGTCAGTGGCTGACCCTGGACTCGAATGTGATTATGGCTGAGAATGAAATCTGTGGAACCAAAGACCCGACCTTTCACAGGCTGCTGCTTGACACTCGCTTTGAACTGCCATTAGGTTTGGTCTTCAGCATTTTTATGAATTTTATCCAAACAGTTTCCTTTCTATTTTTAGTGGTTGCACAACTTTACAAATTACATCCATAAGTGAGACTGCAGGAGCAAGGCTTCTTCTGCTTTGTGCTTAAAGTTTTTGAGTGTGGAATTGTTTTTAGAAGAAACTTTGTCTTCTAAAATTTGCACAATTGCATTTTTCTACACCTTATAATGTTGTTCAATCTTCTTTTTATTTTGTCTGTATCCTTCATAATATCTAAAATTATGACATCTTTAATGCCTATTCAATTAAATTAATCAGCACTTAATATTCTAAGGAAAGAAACATGTTTCTGCTTTCCTGTAGACATTCCAGAAGAGGAGGCCAGATACTGGGCTAAGAAACTCGAACAACTTAATGCAATGAGAGATCAGGACGTAAGAATTTCACTATTTTGCATAAACTGTTAACTAAATGCCACTCACAGTTACTTATCTTTCTCGTTATAATATAGTCATCTAAAATATATATTATTTGTTGAATCTAATTTGCCTCCATTTGTGTTTCTCATTTATTTTCCATATCTGCAAGAAAAAGCAGAACTGTCAGAACTAAGATCTAGTTTACCTGAATCATTTTCAAGTCAAAGACCTTTATGTTATTCTCCTAACATGCCCGTTTCCACTGCTTCTCTTTCAACGTCAGTATGCCTACCAAGAAGAACAAGAGCAATCACTCCATGCCCCCTCCACACAGTGCTGTGAGTGTCACCGATGTCTTCTGCATTCACCTCCCTCTGTGCCGTCACCCGCTGTGTCCTTTTTGTGGCTCCTGTTTTCCACTCTCCCCGCTCCCTCTGCCCTGTTGCCTTGACTCATTGAGAAAAAGACTAAGCACAAAGTAGCTATTAGATTCAACAGAGGATGGAGGGAGGAAAGCAAGGGAAAAACTGATGTGACTAATCATAAATGCATGCCTGCCTGAGCTCCAGAATGACTTAAAGGGGATAAATGTGTGATGAAATTGAGTTGACATACGCTGCGTGTCCGACACAAGCTTTTGCTGTCTATCTCTGTGTCTAGTAATGGTGACATGGGGAGCAGGTGGAGAAGCGTGTGCAGTTCAAGTCTGCTTACAATTGCTTTTCTTTCTTTATTCAAATGGAGCTTGTGTTTGTCTGAATGATAATGGCATATATGTGTTTTTTGCTTGTAGCTACTTGGAAGCATCAAGGGCAGCTGCTTTTAAAAAGTCAGTTTTTATATGAGCTGCTGGAACGGCCTTGTCTTTGTTTTGTTTTGTTTTTTTCTGCTCATAGAAAGACATGCACCCAGTCACCTCTTTTCATAGCTTCTCATCTAACAGATTTACACCATAAGATGATTATTTCTCAGGGTTGCAGATCTTCATGTTTGGTTAGCTGTGTTGGTGGATTTTTAATGTGTTTGAATTATATCTGCAAGTACATTTTTACAAGTTAACAATTTCTCTCTGTGCAGGTAATTGGAGTCTGTGGGGAGACCAGCAGAGTAAGTTTCTGTCATGCACTTCTGCTAATGGCTTGTGCAACTGTATTTATTGTCCACAAATCAGCGTAATGATCTCCCAGTGCAGTTTTCCTCTGAGACCATAAGTGCATGAAAATGGATTTCCTGTTTTGAACTTTGCTCCAGCTCATGTTAAAATATTTTTGAGTAAATCATTAGATATATCTAATTTCAGTGAAGAATCATGTGTTTCAGATGTTCAGGAGGCAGTAAGAATAGTAATAGTCAGAAGAAGATAATTAAAGAGATACTTGTGTAAAATTAGATTTTTCAGTGTATTAAAAAAAGTATTTGGAATACAAGTTTACATTTAATGTGACTTTTCTTTAGTCACAAGGGTTGTAAATCACACATAAAGACTCAAATATATACATATACTCCAAATAATATTTGGATGAAAGTTGCTCCTCAACTGCATTCATTTTCAAAGAATAAATACGATTCTAGCTTGACTGGATTGATATTTGACCATTCTCTTATCAGACAAAGTAGGGTCAAGTTCAATTAGCTTTTTAGGTATGTTCTATAATTTTCCAATAGTCTGATTTCAGGGCCATTTCTTAAGCTTAGACATAAAAACATAGAGAAACATTTTTATACTGGGTCATTATCTGGCATATTTTTAAGCTAACAAATTCTTTATCATCCACATAGAGCTTAATTTAAGACGTCTTGAACACTTAAAGGAAGGTTTAAATTTCACATTTCTCAATATTTTGCTCGCTGAACTTCTTACAGATTATTAATTAACACAATGTTGTACATATCCTTGTTGTCATTAATGTCAAGTTTAACAAGCAACTACATTGTTGGCAACAATTTCTGATCTCTCCAAGCCTCAAAACCCATCTTCATCTCGTCTCCCACTGTGTTGTGTGAACAGACGAGGACCCAGACAGTGCCGTTGATGACAGGGACAGCGACTACCGCAGCGAGACCAGTAACAGCATCCCACCTCCCTTCTACACCACCTCCCAGCCCAACGCTTCCATGCACCAGTACCCAATGCGGCATCAACATTACAGGCACTCCTTCAGCGATGACATCCATGAGCTGGACTACGATCACAGAACCATGAGGTAACATGCATGCTATAAATACTATAAATACACACCAAAGTTTACTTCGTTCAAATGAAATTTATCTCTGGAATCTGACTAATAATTTCTGGTGGTGGTCAGGATTTTTAAAAAAGGTAGTGGTTTTTGTTTTGTTCTGTTTTTTTGTTGTTGTTTTTTTGTTTTTTTGCTGCAGAAGGACAAAAAAAAAAAGACTTTTGAGATTAATAATTTACAGTTCAAACAAGTTCTTCCTTAATCAACAAATCCCGTCGGACGTCTGAGACCACCGAGCTCGTGTGGCCTTGTTTTGTTTCGATGTTGCACATGGTAACATCTCCCACTGTGTTCTCCTCCTCTAGAGAACAGCCCAGGCCTCAGTGTATACAAGCATGCTGGGGCTCAGAGTTCTTGTATACAGGTCATGTATGAAGTGGGCCTTTGTGATTATTTTTTTATCGTGTGAATGCATGTGTGTGTGTCTGCATCTTTGTATGCATGTGTGAATGAATGAAACCCCATGTTATTTCCTCTCGACAGCCTTGTGCAGAAAATTCAATTGCAACAGAGGATTAAAGCTGAAGTACTTCTCAGGAAGGCTTTTAAATCTACTGTAGATCTTTTCCTTTGGCAAGAATTAGGAGGGAAGTTCATTTTCAAGTGCAATGTCTTTTTTTCTTTCACAATATTTAAGGATTGGTTCACAAACTAAATAAGTTTTTCTTCCTGTTATCACATTCTACTAACATTATCAGAAAGGACCATCAAACATTTCATTTTGTCTAGAAGTTTCCAGAGGTGTTACTCCTTTTGCGATCCCGTAGATCATGTAAGTATTTTCATAAACATAGTCATACTTTATAAATCTCATAAACACAATCATAAACTTAACTTCTTTTTGCCACTCAGGCTCTTATTTTCAAGCTCAGAGTAAGGAATCAGCTGGAGTGAAACAGTTCCAAGTAATGCTCGAAATACACCTGTTTTAGATTAATTAAGGACCGTGGGATCACAGATAAATGGTGCACATTATGGCCAGACAAAGCAAATCAAAACTTCTCGGGTTTCCATCTGTTAATTACTTTTAAATTAAAGTTGTGAACCATTCCTTAACCGGGCAGGCCAGAGGCTCAGACGAGTTCGAGCTTTCTTTGAAAGATTTGCACTGAGCTTTACTGATGCTCCTTTTCCACCTCTCTACTCCTCCCCACCTCCCTTCCTACTCCTCCTACCAGACGCTATGATAGTTTAGACTCTGCCACCAACGGGCGCAGCGATATCGACTCAGGCTCAGGGTCAAGCCGGCGCACCAGTCGTCAGTATTCTCTAGACAGTAGGCACTCTCTGTCCGATAGGTGGGTCTCTGTGCCTCCTCTGCAATTTGTGCTCCTCCTCTTCCTCATCCTGCTCCGGCCTGTGACACCGTCTCGCTGTGACGTCAGTGGTGGACTTGTCCCGTCCTCCTCGCTCGATGTGCTTGCATGCATGTGCTCTTATCCTATCTTTGTATATGTATTTTCTATATAATTTTATAGAAGACTACTGTTCCTGCTTCTGTCCTTATTGTGCTCTTGGTAAAAAAATAAAAAATAAATTCTCAGATCCAACCAATGATACATTGTGTTTATGGCTAGAAAGGCTGTACAGCCTTCTCTTTGTGTGTGTGGGAAGAGGATGAATGATTGACATGATGTGTGGACATGTCTGATATTTCAGCAGTTGGAGGCAGATGGATTAATTGTTGGTTGGAATCGTTGGGACCGCCTGTAAGAGTCTGTGCGCATCTGTTGTCATGACAGCTTGTTATTACAGCCTCACCCTGTATGTGAGACTTTAGGAAGGGCCCTGTCTTGTCCTGGCTGTTTCACACTTGGTAATTATACATATTTAAATCCCACTTGTGAGGCAGTAAAGGCTGTATTTCTGATTATGGCGCCTTAGCATAGACGCCAAGAAATTTTATTATCCCCTTCAGTGTGTAGTTAAATCTTTATTCTTTCAGAAAATAAAAGGTTAAATATGTATTTAGACTTAACAATATGGGAAATTTGTCATTATGTGATTCTGGATGTGAGAGATTGTAAGATAGGTTATGAACTGAGAAAAAAGGGAGTGCTGTGGTGGTTTCTGTGACCATTCATCCATACCACTGTGTACTCCCTCTGGCTCACAGCCCAAAAATCATTATAAAGTACTCTCCATTATTGCTGTGCGTTATTGAACTAAGACCTCTGTGGTAAATATAGATAAAACAGTGAAGTGTGAGTGTTTGTTGCAGTGTGGTCAAGAAGATGTTTTTCTGTGTTTCTGCAAACTCTCTCTGACTCATGGGCTGTCCCAGTGAGTAGTAACCATTTTTGTAAATTTTTTCACATATTTTTCTGCAAAAGACAAATAAATCATTAAAGTTTATTGCTTTTTCCTCCTCAGTTTGGAGAGGTGTGTTTTTATCGTGTTATATTCAATTTTGGCTTGGTATGAAGATTTTTTTCTGCTTTAATTTATGTTTGATTTAGCATCCCCAGAAACCTTGTATTTCTCTCTACTAAAACACGCATCTTGCTATGAAAAAGATGCATAACTAATCGAAATCATTTGGTTGGAATTACAGTGCAAAATTATTCACACCCCTTGAACTCACATTTTGTCTGGTTACAGCCATAAACTTCTAAGTATACTGTCAAGATTTTATGTAATAAACATGCATAATTGTGATTTGAGAGCAAACATGTTGTTTTTTTATTAAATAAAAATCTTAACAACAATCAGGTGAGGATTATAACCTACTTTATTCAGTAAGTTAAGTTTAGCTTTTATTTATTACTAATATTTTACTAATGTTGACTTACACCATGCAGTGTCCTAAAAGCAGTGCATATCCTAAAATTAGATACATACTTACAACATTCAGTCATTTTCCTTCTTCCTTTTCACAAGTATGCACTATTTTGTGTGACTTGTCTCATAAAATTCCAACAAAATGAAGTGAAATTTGTGGTTGCAATGTAATAAAATGTGAAAAAAATTAAAAGGGGTATTAATATGTTTGTAAGATACATTAGTCTTTGATTAGCTGTCTCCCTCCCTGGCCTCAGCACAAGCTCCTTAACTGTGACAACCTAACTAATCACACAGCTGTGGGGATCCCCTGTCATTTATATTTCAAATCCATGTGGGTTGTATGTATCTAACACGTCTTTATCTCCCCCTCATGTCAGTCCGACAGACAGCCGCTATGCCTCATCAGCGGAGCTGAGCAGAGGAAGCTCTCAGCTTAGCGAGGAGTTTCCTCCAGAGGACGGTGAAAGCTTTCAAGGTTCAGAGTTCTACGATGAAAACGACTCGTACCACTCCTGCCATTCCTCCGTCAGCTATGGCAAAGAAGACTCCCCGGGCTGGGAAGGGGAGGACCACCAGGCGGTCTACAGTGACGAGGGAGGCTATCTCAAAGATGGAGGGGAAGAGGGTGCACTGTATGATGAAGAGGAAGGTGACATTTACGCAGAGGAAGGGCAGTATAACTATCAAGATGAGGAAGAGATGCACCACAGAGATGAAGACATGTATCCACTGGATGAAAAACAAAGTCAAGACAAGGAGCCGACCTACACTCCATCAGTGCCATCAGGCTCTGCATCCACCTTGCTGCCACCATCTGATGGCCTGTCTTCCTCCAGGCCACCTTTGGAGAAGCAAGCATCTTTGCATCAGCAGAGGCTTGCCCAGGATCAGACCCAGTTGCCCAGTGCAGCTCTTGAACTACCTCCGATCTCACAGGACAGCGTGTTGCCCTCTGATGTTTCAGATTCCATCAAGCCTTCCTTCGCTTCATCACAGCAACAGTTGTCTGTCACAACATCCACCCCTACCATCCCAACCCAGGTTCCACCTCAGGACACCAAGCCCCTGGAGCCTGAGCCCACAGTGGAAACCCCTCTGGAGGACGTTCATCCTCTTGATCTGCCCCCGGCAGCAGAAACTGTGCAACCTGCTCCTGAGGAGAAAACAGAAGAAGCTCCTGTTCCAAGGTAAAGTCCTTCTATGCTAATCTCATTGAAGACCCAAAATGCATAAGTTTTCTTAAAGTGTCATTGTTTTGTGGTTCACATCCACTGAAAACAGTAAAAATAAAATATCTACGAGTAATATTTCTGTTTTGGAGAGCGGTCGCATATCCAGCTAGAATTATTCCAGAAGCTCACTTGAGATGCATATTACTAAGAGACTTTTAAGTATCAGTGGACCTGTTCACATGTATTTGGGCTTGTATACATAAATTGTCCCTGTTTTTGAGTTTAAAGAAAGTTAACATAACTCTTTGAGTTGATGTCAATGTCTGACCAAAACTGTAAATCACTTGTGTTTAAACACTTTCTGATTCACGTTTAAGTTCCATATTATTAGCTATCATTATGTCTGATGGTCTAAATTATTCTACTGTATTTGTTTTCAATTCTTAATTCAGTTTCCCAAAGAGAGAAATCATGGAGCCAGGTCCTGCTCGAGCCAAAGCTAACTGGCTTCGCCTTTTCAGTAGAGTACGGCTGCAGCTACAAGAGGTACAAACTGCACATGTTTCAGTGTAGCATTGTTGTGTCTGCTTGCATACCTGCCAGGTTAATGTCTATGAATTTTCTTTTTTTTTTTTTGCTGTATGTTTACCCTGTTGCTTCTGTGCTTTAATATTCAATTATTTGATAACTATATGTTGTACAAGTCCTTGCATGTTATAGTGTTCTATTTTACATGTTTACTGATTTTTTTGCCCATCTATTTTTCACAGTTTTTTATCCTTTGCAATCTTATGTGTTGTGTTAGCCTAGTCTCTGTTTTCCCCTTGTATTGTTTTTGCCATTTCATTATTTTCTTTTCAGTTGTTTGCCATCCCCGTAGCGATTTGCATGTAGTCCGTTCTGATTACCCATGGCTGGAGAAGACTCTCAGGTGGGTGTAGCCATATGCGTCTTCTCGTGTGTTCCTCTCATAGCACTCATGGATATTTAGGAGGATAATGATAAGCTCCTACAAATCTATAAAACCGGAATCAGGACGGATCTTAGGCAGACCTTTTTCTTTGCATTAATATGATGATGATCAAGGTCTGTTATTATTTAACCAGACAAAGAACATGGTCATCATTTATGGAGCACATTGAATTGTAGGCATGATTACATGAGCAGTTATCTGTCTGAAACACTTTTTATTTTTCATCTAGTGTATGAGGTATAATTACTTAAACCTACAATTTAGCTATTTTTGCGTTGAAGCCGTATGACTATTTCTATGTGTCTGAAGAAAAACTCCTCCTCCTATTTATTTGTTAACAATTGGAAAACATTTTAATTTCTCTGTAGGTTTCAAATGTTTTTCAAGCATTGTGTCTTCTTTGCTTTTTTTAATTCATCTTTCTCCACAGGCCCGAGGAGAGCATGTGGGGATTGCCTCATTGCTTTTGTCTGCAGGGTAAGTAACTATGAAGCTGACAACATTATGGCTGAAAATCTATAACTTGTCAAACAAAGGGCAAGCCAGTTGTGTAATTGATTTGTTGTGTCCAGATTTTTGACAGCGGTTATTTGATATGAAGCTGATATATGGTGTGTCTCTTTTTCCAGCATGGGTGGTGCTCTGTACAGCATTGACAGCATGCCAGACCTTAGAAAGAGGAAAGCAATGCCTCTGGTCAGAGATCTGGTTAGTTTCTCCTCTAATCTCGTTTCTTTCTTTTGACTAACTGTCTCTCATCTCCCCAGTCCATCTCTCTATCTCTCTCTCCCTCTCTTGTTTTTATTCCCATTTTGTATTCCTCAACTCCTTCCCTTCTTCTTCTTGTATGTATTTTAACCCCTGGCAGTTCACTTATTTTAATAGTATGAAGCACATTTTTCTGTTGACTGATCAGTTGAGCTGCCAGGATTGGGAGTTTGCCATCAGGACAGATGTCTCTTACTGCTTATCTAGTTTTAGATAAATATGATTATACACTTGTCGTCAACTGCATAATTGTCTGACACTACGTCACTGCACTACGTCACTGCTAATATGACTGTAACAAACATAAGTCCTTTTCTGAGATATGTTTCTTTGTAAATCTATTGCACAGCCATTCTTAAAGCACGTTAGATCTATTTAAGTAGGGAGTGATAGATTGGTGGGATTTTATTTCCATACCTTGCTCTTTACATACATTTCAAGAAATAAAGTGTAAGTATTACTTTTGCTTAGGGCTTGGAAATGGCTTGAATCTTTTCATCTTCGCTCTCTAATTTTAACATTTTTAACTTGCTTTGTGAAAAGAGTACTGTCAGAAACCTGAAAGCCTTGCAAAAATATTCACACCCTGAAAGTTGTTTTTTTTACCCTTTATCATAAATTTTCAGTATTTTTAGTTTTTTACTTTGTAGACTAAAACAAAGTATTGCTTAATTATAAACTGGATTCAAAATGATGCATAAATGTTTATCTTTTTTTTCACAAATAAATGCCAAAAAAGCAGGGGCTTTAGTGAACTCCTATTTACTAATTAGGCATTTGGTTGCACTGTAATGTTTTGTGGCCATCAGAGTACAGAGGACTGAATGGACACATAGAATACACTTTTATAAAATTTAAAGCCACTCATCATTTTCCTCGTATTTAGCAATTATGTGCTACTTTCTGTTTGCCAATTCTTTAAATCCAGATAAAGTACACTAGAGTTTCTCATGGTAACATGACAAGATATGAAAAATTCAAAGAGGTTTGAAAACCTTTGTGAGGTACTGCACAAATTAATTGCCACGATAAGCTTATTGTGCAGTTTTTACTCCCTTTCCATGGAACTCTGAGGTAAATAATTGTCATTTTTGGAAGCTTGCCTGACTTTCTTAATTATTAGTAACATTCAACACTCTCAGATACAAGCAGACGAGGGCTGGCACACCTGCGTTATGCTCCCCCATTGGCCTCACACAAAAACTCACACACTTCTTTGTTTTGTGAAAGTGATTCCTGTAATTAATTGGAGATGGATGAGTGCTGCCTGAATAAGCAGTAAATATTATTGCATTCAGCTATCAAATAACAGCTGTGGTTGCAAGAGCAGCTTCCTCAAGATGTAACCGAAGCTGCATCTTCGTTTGTTTTGTTGATTGATTGGTAACGATTGAAATGGGACTAGGACTAATTATTTGCTTAAATAAGAAAATAACAATTCTTATATTTGAACTTTTCTTTAAATATAAAAAAACAAAGCAAAAAAAAAAAAAAAACTGGAAGAGTTGGTCATACAAAGTTGTTGGCTTACTTGCAGACATTTTGAATGTAATTCTATCTTGATCTGTTGAATAAATATCACCATAAAAACAACACATTACCCAGTTTCCACTAAATCAAGGTTAATATTTCTATACATTATCATTATACATTGTATGTCTTCATTGATTCCACCATCACTTAAATTTATCTAAACTGAAAAGCTTTGTCAAATGTTGCTATTTGATAAAGTGTGATTAATCGCATTCCACCACTAGTGTTGACACTAATACTAAGGCTATGGTTTGGTTATAGTAAGGTTTTTTATCACTGTCTGAATAAATCAGTTTTTCTTGTTGTGTCTAATGTTAAATATCTCCTTCTTTTCCTAAACCAAAGGCAATGGTGAGTATTTTTTCATATTAAAATATTTTAATTAATTAGTTCATTTGTGTTATCATTTGCCTGGGCACGTTCGATTAAAGAAATAATATGAAGTTTTACTGATATTGCATTTAGTTCCTTAGGCTCACAGATGTGCATAAGATAAAGAGTATAGCATATATATAAGCTATATTACATATAATACAGTTATTCATTTCCATTCTGCTCATTCACTTAGTCTTTGGTCCAGAACTCCAGGAAGGCTGGCATCACCTCAGCCTTAACGTCCAGCACCCTGCATAACGAAGAACTGGTTTGTTTTCAGTTTATTCAAACACACTTTAATGAAAGTAACTCACTCTGAGTGTGGAGCATCAAAGCCAAACTCTTAGCAAATCTTTTCTGCTCATTCTGTAGAAGAGTCACGTCTACAAGAAGACCCTTCAGGCGCTCATATACCCGATCTCTTGCACCACCCCACACAATTTCGAGGTGTGGACAGCCACCACTCCAACTTACTGCTACGAGTGTGAAGGACTGCTGTGGGGTATTGCTCGCCAAGGCATGCGCTGCACTGAGTGTGGAGTCAAATGCCATGAGAAGTGCCAGGACCTGCTCAATGCTGACTGTCTACAAAGTAAGAGAAGTGTTAGGAAGAAACTGTGCGTGACATGATGGTTTAACGCATGTGTACACAAATGACCTAACAAGACTGAAACTGTCATAATGAATAAAGACAGATAGTATAGGCTCCCATGTGCTCATGGGTGAGTTTTAATCAAAACATTTTCTCACTGAAACTGACATATACACTGTTTGGTTTTGTTTTGTTTTCTATTTTATTCCTGACTATTTATGTTGTGTTTAAAGTATTATAAATACTAACCATAGCTATTCCTGGCCATTTTTGAGACCCATGTCACGAAGACCCACACCGTTATCTCTTAAAACATAATTTACTTATTTTGGCTTCTGTTCATGTAATTTGATTCTTGTTACAACTAGAGAACTTATAAAATCGGCTTCCAAACACCTTGTAGTTTCTGTCGGAAACCACAAGGTTAGCTTCCTCTTAAGCCGCCATGTCTTAATTTAGCTTAAATAAGTTCATGTTGATTAAGAAAAATTGGACAAATGCACTGCAACTTGTCAATTAATGATGTTGTTGGTCATATTTGAGGATACATCCATAAATTAGACACAGAAGAGGCTTCTGTAAAAGCTCAAAATAAAATGACATTCATTCCAGTGATATGTGTCACATTTGATTTTTTCTTTTTTCTTTTTAAAAATTAATTTTACCCTAAATCTAAACTTTTTGCTGAAGTGATTGTGTGTTCAGTGGAGGATTTGTGTTGCTTTACTGTATAAATGTTTTCTATTTATCAACAGAAAAACCATTCAGTTTACTTATTTCTTCTTATGTTCAATAATCAAAGCCAAACACAGAGTCCTCCTCCTCCTTTTCTGGTTCCTTTTTTGTGTGAAAGATATTAAAAGCAATTTGTCTTTCCTTGTCCTTTAGCTTTCTGTTTTTCATCAGTTTTTAGCTCAGCTTTTATTGCTTAGAGCTCCGTTGGCTTTTGATTCATGAAACAGGTCATGGTTTTTTTCATTTGCGCACATAAACTTCTCACTTTGACGGATTAAAATCAATTGAAAATGAATTTCGTAGATATGGAAAATGTTGCTTCTCAGTAACAAACGTTTGCTCATGCTGTCATTTATTTATTGTCCGATCTGTCAACACATTTTATTTGAAATCAAGTTAATTTTATTTATGATTTCTAATCCTTTTCCTGATATAACGTTTTGGCTGTCTTTGCAACCAGGAGCTGCAGAGAAGAGCTCCAAGCATGGTGCAGAGGACAGAACCCAGAACATCATCATGGTTCTTAAAGACCGCATGAAGATCCGTGAGAGGAACAAACCAGAGATCTTTGAACTCATCCAGGAAGTGTTTGCTGTTGTCAAGTCCACCCATGTCACCCAAATGAAGCAGATCAAGCAGAGTGTGCTCGACGGCACCTCCAAATGGTCAGCCAAGATCTGCATCACAGGTGAGGGGAAGCCATTTTTAGCTCACCTTGAACAGAGCTGGCCAATTAGGTCAGCATCACTGTCAAAGGAGATGACAGCTGTGATGGACTGTAAAAGGAGACAAATAGTCGTCCTATTTCTGATGTTTATGTTTTAGTATGAGGTAAGTGTTTACATCCAAGTACACACATAGTTAAAGTCCATTGTTTCTTCTCTTTTGTTCTTCTCAGTGTTGTGTGCTCAAGGACTGCAAGCAAAGGATAAAACTGGTTCCAGCGACCCCTATGTAACTGTCCAGGTGGGGAAGACCAAGAAAAGGACCAAAACTATCTATGGCAACCTGAACCCTATCTGGGAGGAAACGTTTAATTTGTGAGTCATAAAAATTTCACTAGACAGGTTGAGACTGTTGCTTCAGCAGAAAGTATTTAGTGGAAGATCGTGCAAAGTCTCAGTTAAAATTTTAAATCTGTAAAAGGAAGCAAAATTATATCTTTCATGTAACTTGCATCTGATAATTTTTTGCCAAATATTTTTTCTTTGGAAGTCATCCGGCATGAGTCATGATATCAGTGAAATGGCCTCTGTTGTTGATGCACGTGGCTGAATCTCTTGTTCCTCATTTCTAGTGAATGTCACAACTCCTCAGACCGCATCAAGGTCCGAGTGTGGGATGAAGACGATGATATTAAGTCTCGGGTGAAGCAAAAGTTCAAGCGAGAGTCGGACGACTTCCTCGGTCAAACTATCATTGAAGTCCGCACTTTGAGTGGAGAGATGGACGTCTGGTATAATCTTGGTATGCTCTTTTTTTGTTCCTACTTGTTTAAAGTGCAATAGTTTCACAGCTTCTGGGTTATCTTGCCATGCAGAAGGTGCCAGGGTCACATAATTGTTACAATTGTAGAAATTTCAGGATGAAGTTGAGTGATGGTCTTTCTGTTTTGCACACTTCGCAGACAAACGTACGGACAAATCAGCCGTGTCTGGGGCAATCCGAATGCGCATTAATGTGGAAATTAAAGGAGAAGAGACAGTCGCTCCATATCATGTACAGTACACCTGTCTGCATGAGGTAATGTTTATCTTTAAAAAAGACCAACTTATTTATTGCTGTAGCATAATTTCACACTGAAAAATTAAGGAAAACCGAATCTTTACATTGAGAAAATGTATTCAGTAGGGGGAAAAAACTGTTAAATTTGTTTAAACAAAATCACCAGTATCACTGGTTTAATGTGCAACGGTTCCTTCAACAATTCCTATAAAATAAATTGATGTAAATTGAAGTGCATAATTTTTTAATTTATACTTTTCTTTTTTAAGGGTTACAAGATGGTACAGATTAATATCCCATGGAGTATTCTTCTCTCTAAAGAAACTAGTCCCTTTCCTACAAAGCGGAGACAGACACTTTTATGTTCTGACTCTGTGCAGAAGAAAAAAATCACCTGATTGATTGTAGATGAATCTCAGATTTCAATGGAGTCATTGCTGGGCTCATTGCTCAGCAGATCTTATTAGGTGAACCTTAAATGACATGATCGTACTTATTGCTTCAGATAAGTTCTCATAAACTCACCCTGAGTGTGTTTCAATGGTTCAACATTTATGGTCTGCACAGCAGCTTCTGCTGGCCTCTTAATGTAGTTTCGTGGTACTTCGTACATTATAACCAACAGACATAAAGGACTGAGAGCTTGCACTATGCTACCTATACAGTTTAATGTGTATGAAATCTAATTACAGCTCAGTAAACCACTGAGATGTGAAAAAATTATTCAATTATTTTTCATTCATTTCAAACCTCTGTACTGTATATTTCCCATTTTCATCTTTGTTTCATATTGTTTTTCTCCTCTCTCACTTTACTTTGTTTCTGTGTTTTTTTCTGTAGAATCTCTTTCATTATGTAACAGATATCCAGAATAATGGTGTGGTGAAGATTCCTGATGCAAAAGGTGATGATGCTTGGAAAGTTTATTTTGAGGAAACTCCCCAAGAAATAGTGGACGAGTTTGCCATGCGTTACGGAGTGGAGTCCATCTACCAGGCCATGACGTACGATTCTAAGTTAAAAATCTCCAAATATCAATGCATATAGAGAGGACCTAGAATATGATTTTGTGCAGTAATGTGTTGAGGCCGTTAATATCCGGTGTTTGCTCATGGTTTCATTTCTTATTTACAGTCACTTTGCCTGCTTGTCATCCAAGTACATGTGCCCAGGTGTGCCTGCAGTCATGAGCACCCTGCTGGCCAACATCAACGCCTACTACGCCCACACCACCCAGGCAACCAACAATGTTTCTGCTTCTGACCGATTTGCTGCTTCAAACTTTGGAGTGAGTCACTAAAACATCTATATGCTATATACATATTTTATTCATAGAATATATACGTCTTCTTCTATTCTTATGGGGGTCAGGGATATCTTTCTGAATAAATTTTCTCTTTCAAATTATTTCATCCTGTTTTGTTTTACCCACAGAAAGAGCGATTTGTCAAGCTTCTAGATCAGCTGCACAACTCTCTAAGGATAGACCTCTCCATGTATCGAGTAAGATTGCTCTTTCTTCTCAGGAAGTACACACTCACACATAATTCTCATTATGTCTTCTGCATCGTCAATTTTTACTCTCCCTTTTTGGAGAAACACTAAAAACAAGAGGCATTTTGTTAATTAGAGTGACATTTCTTCTCAAACATACACAGGCACATCCAGGAAACACCGCCCACCCACACAGCAAGCCGAGATCTCACTGGCAGTGAAAATTGTGCGACAGGGCTGGATTTTGCACATGCACACACTAGATACAGGCAAAAGTGAAATGTTGCGTTGAGGTTTAGTGTTTGTGTTGTTTGTTTTCTCCTGTGACCATAGAATAACTTCCCGGCCAGCAGCCCTGAGAGGCTACAGGATCTCAAATCCACAGTTGACCTCCTCACCAGTATTACCTTCTTCAGAATGAAGGTGCAGTCCCCTTCAAAGCCTCACTGTAAAACATGGTCAGACATTGTGTCAATTGACAGGTCATCTGGTTTGACTGCATTGTTTTGTTTGTGTTTTCAGGTTCAGGAGCTCCAGTCCCCACCCAGGGCCAGTCAGGTTGTAAAGGATTGTGTGAAAGCCTGCCTCAACTCCACCTACGAGTACATCTTTAATAACTGTCACGAACTCTACAGCCGCGAGTACCAAACAGACCCGGTAAGACGCAACAGCACTGGACTGACTGACTCCCTAAAAGGATTTATTTAATCTTTGACATACAAAATATAATAAAACTTTTGAGTGTGTATGTGCTGCTATGTTGGTGTAGGGCAAGCATGCTATACTTGAGACAAAGACATGTAATTCTACCCTTCAATATATTTAAGTAAATTAATTTTCATTGTCTTTTATGAGCTTTAAAATTGAAAAAGAAGTTGGACACTCCTCTTCCTGCATGTCCTGCAGGACAAATGTTTCCCTGCTCAAACACTTCTGATTTCAATAAATGTGTTAATAGCATGCTCCTGCAGAGCCTTTTGTCAGAATGAGGAGATAATTGAACTATTTGAATTGGGCATGTTGTCGCAGGTCTAGATGTAAAATGTATAAAGCGCCAGGCCTGGGGAATCACAATTGCACACCCTGGATGTGGACAGTTTAATAGCGCCAAAATACGAGCAAATATAGTTCACTACAGTTTTATTTAATCTCCCTGAATCACATAACCTGGAGCTCATTTCGAAAGTTAACTTGGTGATCATTAAAAGCAGCACTTCCTTGTAGCAAAGAAGAACAAAAGGATTTGTCCTTGTTGGGACTCCATTTTTGCCCACTAATTAAGCTGTTCTTATTTGATGTGTTAAATGCACTGTGACTGCTCTGCCTGTATGCCTTTTATGTGTGCTGAGCTCTTATCATCTCTGCAGTCTGTATATGCCAGGCTCTTCAATCCAAAATTTCTACAGCGAATTTCAACAGGGATGTCTAGAACTTGTTTCAAGTGTTCATTAAATCGCCCCCCTTTGAATTTCAAATAGGCATTTTCCCCTTTGAATAAAACATTTCAACCTCAGGGATGTGGCAGCATTTTGCGGGAAATGTCTGCAAGATAATTCTTTCCCTTTTTATCCCTGCAGCTTTTTTTTCTTGCCGCACATCTTAAACTACTTCAAACCCTGGAGAATTTGACCCTTCTCTCCAAAAACCCTTTGAACTTTTGGAAAATTCAAGTTGACATTTACATACTTTGGCTAACTGATTATCTTATTCGGTAACAGAGGCTGTCACAATGCAAACTTCATATAGGACTTTATTTAAAAAGTATTTTGAATATATTCTTTAAATTAATTTACAACATATGATTAACACAGCATTTCAAATTTTAACATCAACACTGTGTTCTTTTATTTCTACCCTATTCTGCAAATATATTTTGTAATTTGAGAAATCATCAGAAGTACTTCTTGAAATACTTTACTAAAAGTAGTTTTGTAATCAAGAACGTTGATAAAGCTAGTGACCTGAGAGACAAAAGAGAAAAGACTCTTAAGTTTGCAGTTCACATAAAATAATGAAGCTTATGTATTTCTAAATAGCAATTTATAATGACAAGCTGAAAATGAATATAAGGTTTGCAGTGCCTATGCTGGATGTGTCAAAGAGAAAAGTATTCTCATAAAAAAATGCGACTAACAGAGAGCTAACACTGTTGACTTCAGTGATAAAAGTTGCTATATTTTCTTCCAGGCCAAGCAGGGCGCTGTGCCTCCTGAGGAGCAGGGACCTAGTATAAAGAACCTGGACTTCTGGTCCAAACTCATCACACTTATTGTTTCCATCATTGAGGAGGACAAAAACTCTTACACTCCCTGCTTAAACCAGTATGTATCAATAAAATTTAATAAAATGAATGGCAGATCATTCTGATGATCAGTTTCGGCTTCATAATATTAAAGTAGCTTTCTTTCACTCGATGAGTTTCATGTTCTTTGTTCTTCTCCATCAAGGTTTCCTCAGGAGCTCAACGTTGGAAAAATAAGTGCCGAAGTAATGTGGAATCTGTTTGCTCAGGATATGAAGTATGCAATGGAAGGTGAGTTGAAATCAAATCTTCAGTATGTGAAAAGTTAAGGCCTGATATAGAGATATTTATATGAACAGTGAACTAAATATTTTTTACAGAAAATATCTGTTAGTCTTCCAGTTTCAGTTTCGGTATTAAAGCTGAACACAAGTTCATAAAAATGTAAATGATGATGAACGTCGATTTCATTTAATAAAGAACAAGCAGAAGTAGAAGTCAATTTGCTGCAGATCAGTTGTGAGTTAAGGAAGACATCTGAGTGGATTTATGTTTTGTCTTTTTTCAGAACATGAGAAAAACCGCTTGTGTAAGAGTGCCGATTACATGAACCTGCACTTTAAGGTTAAATGGCTGTACAACGAGTACTGCAAAGACCTTCCTTTCTTCAAGAGCCGAGTGCCAGAATACCCTGCGTGAGTAACATAATTTTTGTAAGAACTAAAGTCAACATGTGGCGCAAATATATGCAAGCATGTTTGGGTTCTGCAGGTGGTTTGAGCCGTTCGTCATCCAGTGGCTGGATGAAAATGAAGAAGTCTCTCGTGACTTTTTGCACGGGGCTTTGGAGAGAGACAAAAAAGATGGGGTAAGGTTTCAGATTCTTTTATTATCTTTCAAAGCTTCAGCTTCCTTCTGCCTTCCCCCCAAAACTTTCCTCTCTACTTCAAGCAACAGGGAAGAAAATTTTGTTGCAGCAAGGCATTGCTGACTTTATTCTACAGTTGTGAGTGCATGAAAGCTGTCCTCACCTCATTACCCAGACTCCCCTTGGTCACACTGAGACACCCCATCCAATTAGAGAGCAGGTGCTAACCAGCCAGTTACAATGAGGCCGACAGTCCCTCCACCTGTCACCGGCGGCCTGTTGAACTGTCTGGTCTCAGTAGTTGGACACTCAGTGACAGACATCAAAGGATCGGTTTAATACAGCATCTGTTTCTCGGCCTCCATGGTTTTAGTTGGGCAAAGATTACATTTCCCCACATTTTTGAATCCCAACTTTCTTCCTGCTGCAGATTCATTAATCTCTAATTCATAATTAAATTTTTTTTTCATTCTTTTTCATTTTCTTAGCCCATGTTTTTCTGCTCTGCAGTTCCAGGTCACATCAGAACATGCTCTCTTCTCTTGTTCGGTGGTGGATGTATTCTCCCAGCTCAACCAGAGCTTTGAGATCATCAGAAAGTTAGAGTGTCCAGATCCACAGATCGTAGGACATTACATGAAGCGATTTGCCAAGGTAGATTTATCGGGGGTGTTTCTTGCAGCTCATTCCTCACTTTCAAATTTCAAAGAACAAAAAACAAAACAAAGTTAAGCATTCTTTATGTGTATTTTGCAGACCATCAGCAATGTTCTTCTGTCCTACGCTGACATAATTTCCAAGTTGTTTGCCAACTATGTTACCATGGAGAAAGTGGTAAGTGATTCGTTGAGCCTGCGTAAAGTATTTATTTTTATTTTATACAGAAAAGCGATTTGTTTTACCAACACAAATAAACATATTTGTCTTTAAAGATCTTAGTTCAGACACATATAAACTCTTATTTTCAGCCCTGCATTCTGATCAACAACATCCAACAACTGAGGGTTCAGTTGGAGAAAATGTTTGAAGCCATGGGTGGAAAAGACGTGAGTAACTCTGCCGCTTGAGTGCCTACTATATCATACTAGAGGGATGATATAGTGTTTACTCAACACTTTTGTGTTTCCATTTATGACCATCTTAGATCAAGTGAAGTTTAAATTGCCATAAAAAGTCTTTATTTTGCTATAATCTGTTATAATATATCTGTTATAATCTGTTTATTCCAAAATTTAGTAAAATAATTATTCAAGTTGGATAATTATTTTACCCTTTTTTTTGAGAAAATAAAGGAGAATTAAGCAGACATGATAATAAATATGATAGTAAAATGTATGGGAAGTTTTGTAAGATGTGAACCATATTTTAACACTTTTGATGAAAAAAAAAAATTAAACAATAAATTAAAATGTATTTAAAATGTTGATTTTTTTATTTTTATTTATCTAGTTACTTTCCTTGTTACGGTTTTTTATTATGTAATAAAACGAAAATGATATTTTAGCAATTGATCACTTAGAACTGTTTTTATTATAAAACTTGTGCATTTGTGTTTCTGATTTAGCTGTGTGTGGAGGCCAGTGATATCCTGAAAGATCTTCAAGTGAAGCTCAACAATGTCATGGATGATCTGAGCAGAGTCTTTGCCGTCAGGTGGAAATTCACCCACACTCACATTCAAACTTGAACCACAACATAGATTTCTGCCAGACATTTCTCACATAAAGCTGCATTTTTTTGCGCCATAGTTTCCAGCCTCACATTGAAGAAAATGTGAAGCAGATGGGCGACATCTTGGCTCAGGTGAAAGGAACGTCAAATATAGGGAACGCCAGCAGTGTGGCCCAGGACGCCGACAACGTCTTGCAGCCGATCATGGAGTTCCTGGACAGCAAGTAAAGCAGTTTGGCATTTTCATCCAATCTAAAGAAGGATAAAGTTAAGCTTCTGCAGTGAGGAAATAAATAAGTGATCCAGAAACATTATTATTCAACATATTTGTTCCTGTTTCTACTGACATCCATGTATTGTTAAATTAATTGTTATTATATAGTCATTCACTCTGCTGCAAGCTACTGATGTTCTTGGAAACATAAGAATGTTTTCTTAAAAATGTTGTGTTGACGAAGCTCTAGTATTTATCATTATCTCTTTTGTTCCAGCCTCTCTCTGTTTGCTAAGATTTGTGAGAAGACTGTCCTAAAACGTGTGTTGAAGGAGCTTTGGAAGCTGGTAATGAACACCATGGAGAAAACCATCGTTCTGCCTCCACTCACAGACCAAACGGTGAGAGCTCAGACATGTATGAATGCACAGGAGAATTATACAAAGCTGCATATTAATTACCTGAAACTCTGGGTTTGTTACACCAAATAAACATTGCATGCATGCAAAAACAGATATGTGCTTATATTTCTCATGTGAATAAATGCTCATGCATTCAGGCCACCTTTGCAAACAGCTAATATCAGTGTTGTGTAACAATTTTTAATGTCTTAAAGTCACAGTGAATGTTTCTATGACCAAAAATGAAAAGTTTCCATCTTTTGATTTTGTGCTTACACACACTAAAGGCTGAAGGAAGGACTAAATGAAAAGGGAGAAAATGGATAACAAAAGAAGAAACATGTGTGTTGCTGTTCAAGATGGGTCCTATATATACAAAAGATCAAACTGCTTTTGCCTTGCTTTTTACATGCCACCCAGCTCTCTTCTCCACCTTCCACACACAGAGTATTCGACATTGCCACCAGTGTCTCTGTTCATTCGAGCAACCAAGATCGAGTATTTTAATAAAGAGCTCAGGAAAAATGGATTGCACCATATCATTTCAGCATCAGCTCATGGCTGCTCTCCAGAGTGTCACCCTACAAATATTTGGAGAGACTCCTGCTTTATGAGTGGTTGGCAACAGTTTGGCTTAAATTTGTTTGCCCTAAGGATCTGGCCTACTTCCAAAAAGACTATTACATTATGGAAAGCAGCCTCTTCTTTCCTTTTTATTTTGCTTTGTTTTATATATATATTTATATATGTTGTTTTTGTTGGGGGGGGTTTTTACCTAAAGAGCCTCATATCACTGAAAATAAAATTATATTTAGTTATGACACATGGCATTGCGGACGTCTGTTGTATTACAAGCACATGCTGTGCTTTATGAATATTTTCATACGCCCTGAAATTATTTTTTTATTACAACTATCTCACATTATTTTGTTGGGATTTTATGTGTTAGACCAATATAAAGTAGGGTATAATTGAGAAGTGGAAGGAAAATATATATTTTTTTATTTATTCAGAAACTCTTTATTCTGGAAGTTGGCAAATTAGGAATTAAAGTCCACTTGTGTGTAATTTTATTCCAGTATGAACACAGCAGCCTTGTAAAGTTCTCAGAGGTTTGTTAGTGAAAATTATTACATGAATGACATGATTAAGAACAACAAAATAAACAAATTTAGTTGTGACGAATGTTTAAAGCAGGATTAGATTAAAAATTATATCCCAAGTTTGAGTGTCCGTCAGAGCTCTGCTCAATCCGTCATCCCACAATTACAAAGAAGATAGTGCAACTGAAAAGTAACAAAGATGTGTCCGTTCTTGTAAACTGACAAAACATATTCACAGAAGCCAAGAAGTGCATGCCAACTCTGGAGGGACTGCAGAGATCAACAGCTCAGGTGGGAGACCTGACTGACTCTTGTACTCCATAAATTTGGAAGAATGACAAGGAAAAGCCAATGTTGAAAAATACAGTACATGCTGCTTTTTCTGAGCTTTAATTTGTGGAATTATGTAGCATTCCTATCACAAAAAGTCCCAATAAATTCTGCTGAGTTTATGGTGGTAGTGTGACAAAGCATGAAAAAGTTCAGGGAGTATGAATACTTTTGTTCTGTCGGTTTCCCGATTAATCAACTGAAAGGAAAAAAGAAAGGCTAAATCTATTAAATCATTACATTTACTGAGAGACAGATTTTGCTGTAAAAAGTAGAATTATTTTGGCTGACTCATCAGTTTTCACCTGCACTCCGCTCAGACTCCATGCAGGTGTTAGATAGTCCACGAACCTTCAGCCTTGGAGCCCAAACATGTGTTTTTGCTTGATGTGGGGCTCTTTGCAGCTTGACTGACCCTTCTTTCTGATTGTCGTTGTGGTTATTATTACATCCTGCTCCGCTCTCCCTCCACAGATGATTGTAAGTACAGCACTCCTGCGTGTCTGTCTGTCTGTCACAGTGGTCGAATATCTGCTTTATGTGGCTGCCACCCGTTCCTCCCGTTTTTGCGTAGCTCCATTACTCCCTCCTCACAATTTCTCTGCTCTGATCTGCTCTGTCTCTTACCTTTCCCTTAGCTCTGTCTCTTGTTTGAGAGGACAGAAGCATGGTGCATTCCTGAATACGTCTTATAGGTGCCACTCTCCCGCAGTAATCTTCATCTATCAGAACCCCCTTCTCCTTTCTTTTCTTCCTCAAACAGGAAGTGGTACTTCTCTTTTCCGCCTGGTGTTGCCTTGTTTCTTCTCATCTAATGTGTCCTGTTACTGGGACTTCAGTGGGATGACCCTGATCTCTCGGTTTCTTGGTATCGGGAGTCTTGACCCCATCACCTGCCCCTTTTTCCTTTGTCCTCTATCTCTTTTACCCGTTTAAACTGCCCTGCCCTCCTATCCGTTACTGTGGGTTTGTTGCTTGCATCTGATCTATTTCAACACTTCAGTCTTCTCTCGGTTTGCTGTACAACACTGTACTGCACTGTATGTCTCTGCAGACCTGTCATGTTGGTCTGTCCTGGTTTAGTTTCATGTTCTGTTGTAACAATGTGGTGCTGTATACAGTACTGACATGCAATATGTTATTTCCTGAAAGAAATTGCTGTCCGTTTAGTTCAAAACTATGGGCTGACTTAATGTCCTATTTCTTTTGGTTTTCACATTCGCTTGGTTCCTCCAGGAAGTAATATAAAAATTTCAGCCACTATGGATGCTGCTGTTACGGCTGATAATCGATGTTAGCAAATTTTATATTTATAATATATATTGTCCTATACTTTTGATACAAAGTAAAAGCAACCACACTGCCTACACTGTTTTTTCTGATTTACTTAAACAGCCCCATAATCCGATGTTGTATCCCACATGGCCAACCCTTTCCCCTCCAGAAACATAAATACTATGGAAACCAACATTATATCAGCCTACTTTTACTTATCGGATTGATAACAAGATGTTAAAAAATTACTAACGTCAGCCAATAACAGCGTAGATGCTGATGTAGATTAGGAAAACCTACAATATGTACTCTTATGACTGCCATCTCTAGGTTTTCTACTATTGTGCTGCCCCAACAATTAAAATAACTCTCAAGGGAAGAACCCAGTCATGCGCAGGTAGTCCATGCAAACTTCTTTCAGAAAGATTATGGTTGGGAGCCAAATCTCAGACAATCTTGCTACAAGGTACAAGCTGCAGCACCACGCAGTACCTTATTCAATCAAAAGGACAAACAACATCACAAGCAGTTATTCACTAGTTGTCCAAAGAAAATTTGCCACACCGTAAAAATTTCAGTTCTTTCAAATAAAAAAAAATCCACCTTTTAACTACATTTTAGAGCTTCTGGAGTTTTTTTAAGCATCTTTTGGTCTTTCCTGGGGGAATTTGTCAAGCTGAGACAAATTCACTGTGCTTCACTTGTAGACTATTTTCTAGATAGTGAAATTGCTGATTTGGATTTATTTTGTGTTTTCTTAATTCCTTTGCCAACCTCTTGAACTACTGTGGCATTCTTAATGAAGTTCTGAAACAAATCTTTTCATTTTACCCTGGGATTTGCTCTCACCTCAGCAGTCAGAATCACACCAAATCAAATGAGGTTTCAATGGGGCAAACCCCTTCAAGATAATAAGTAACAATATGCTAATCAAATTCACCTGGTGTGATTTTCCTGTGCGTATTTCTAGCCAGGTTAGGTGACAGTAAATGTAGCGATCTTCTAATTTATTCCACACCTGAAAAGTCAGTTTTTGTTTTAATTCTTATCCATTATAAAAGGTTTGTTCCTTAGTTTTTATTTGTTTACTGTACTTGAATTTCTCAGTATTGCAATGATTGGTTTTTAAATATACATATCACCAGGTATGTTATAAGAACATAAATTTGTAAGCTTTATTTGATTCGAGTCAAGTATACTGTAGAGGCTTTTGCTAAATTACTTATTCTCTGTCAGACATGCATTAAATCAAGTTTCTTAGCCAGCTGTCTTTCAACATAAGAAAAATAGTTACTCTTAGTTTTTACATTTGGATATCTTCCTGTTATGTTATTAATACAATCCATTTTGCTTCTGGGTGTTCCTTGGCACTTTTTTGTACTATGAAGTATGGAGTTCAAATGTGGTACTTGCATATTTGTATGAATCTTGCTCTTCTTGTTGTATTACTGTTCTTCTTGGCCAAGAGTCAAATCTAAGAGCACAAATTATGTTGTTGCTTTAGAGAGCAAAGTGTCGCTAACTAAAAAAGACAACTTCTCTGGTTGTGATGAGTGTCTTTTGAGCATTTTGCAAAGCAATGTAGCACACATCCCATGTAGCAAACGAGAGTAAAGTAAGACAGCAGCAGGGACTGGGCATTGCTCCGAGTATTAACCACTACTCTCTTTCCAGGGGAGGCTGAAGAGTGCTTCTCACAGTGATGTAAGGACTAAACACCTTCAGATCAATGTGTCTTGTCTCTCTCCTTTTTGTCCTTTCTCTGTGTCTCTGTCTCTCAGCTCCCCAGTCCAACAAAGCAGTAGAAATATAAATTTTGTTTTTCTACTAGTTTACAATTTGGTCTTTTTTTAAGCAACGTATAGTTTGACTGTAAACTCCCATTATAAGTCACAAACTACTGTATAAGTGACTTTAAGGCATATTAATTTGAGGGCTTTTCTAAACATATTCATGTGGTTATTCTAACAATCTCAATGTGTGGATTTTTTCCGAATCTACTTAAGGTCAAAATTTAAAGTGGAAATACATGCATACTAATAGTTGACTAATTATGCCTTGACAGATTGCAAAAAAAAACAAACTAGATGCATTCCATCATTATCACTAATCTTCTGGCAGTACTAGGGTTGTATATTTGACCATTGTTGTATATTTGACCATTCTTTGATCGAATTAGTAGAGAATTAGTAGCGAATTTAAAGTAGCGAATTTAAAGTAACGCTACTAATTCGAATTAGTAGCAAATTAGTAGCGTTACTTTAAATCGACTTAATGTGCTGGAAGGGACAATTTATACTCCCTGAATCTTCATTAAGTTCGAAAATGGTGTAATTTTCTAATAGCTTAATGTTAGCATGCTACATTCTATCCTAAAGCAGTTTTTGTGTGGAGGAAAGTAAATTTGTTAAGTTTTTCAAAAACAAGGCTCAGGCCTGTTGTAACCTGGATACTAATAGAATACCAGTGTCTCTGTCCACAAATAAAACTTGTTTAGTAATAACCTTTACTTTAGAGAGTCTCAATAAAGAAAAAGAATAATTTGGTGCAAAATAAATTCTGCAAATTAACTAAGCAGTTGGACAAGCCAAACGCTTTCTAGAGGAAATTTTCATTGAGTCATTTGTCCAAAATGATAAGAAGAATGTTTGATGTTCTCACAGTAATATAGACACCATCAGTCATAGTAGCAGATGCAAATTTGATGGAATAATAAAGGAGGAGTAATTACAAATTCTTCAACTTTACCGCAAATCAGTGGGAAAGCAATTGAAACCTGAAAACAAATAGTAGTATATACTTATTTTTTCAAGTAGCTGAATAGAAACGTGTACACTGACTTCTTGCTTTAAAGATTCATTGAAACTATGTGCAGTGCTATTAGTCCACGAAGTCTATGAGTGAATGCTATAAAGAAATCTATAATATCTTTAAAAGCCCTAAATTAATATGACTTTCATGCCAGTGATGAGAGATTGTAAGCGTCTGCCATTTTTCAGTCAAAAATAGCATCACAATGAAATACGAAAAGCTTAGTGAAACCCAAAGGCAAAGAAATCTTTGTTTAGCAAGTAGCTGCAACATGAGATGCCTCTGTTCAATATTTAACAATACAGCAGAAAAATTGATTTCTCTAAACTATCATACAAACTGGTGCTGGTTCACTTGGGAATGTCAGAAACAAAACAAACACTCTTTGTTGTTATAGCAAAATTTCTCAGCAGCCTATACTTTTCTCAGTCTTCAATGATTTACAAGCCACTTAACACTAGTTTGGTGCACCCCAATATCAAACTTTTAAGGCCGTAAAAGACATTCATTAGAAGGTAATGTTTGCAGCACTTACCAGATCCCCTTACCAGAGTGCTGCATTAGGCTGGAGGATTTTCTTTGCTCTCACCACAGTCTAACTGCACAGCTGCTCTGTAACAGTGTGTGTTTGTGTGAGATTATGTTTGTTCTTCTTTCCTCCCCCTCCTTTGAGCTGAGCCTCTTTCCCTTTGTACCGTGTGTCTGTGTGTGTTTGTTTGTGCAGCAGAGTGTAATGTTGTGGTATGAAGAAAACACAGATAAGTGTCATAGGAGCACTTGAAGGAAACTACCATGACATGAGTAAAGCTGCTTAGAGTGAATGTTTATACTGTAGGTGCGTATGTGTCAGAAACGTCGCTGTCCTCTGTGTGACACTAAGCCCTATAGTCCTGTTTTCTCTAAATATTAAATAAGTCTTACTTTACTTATCTAGCTTTCCACCTCCTCTTCCTCTTCCTCCATCTCTTTCAGGGCACTCAGCTCATCTTCAACGCTGCCAAGGAGCTCGGACAGCTGTCTAAACTGAAGGTACGTTAATTTTATGCTCTAGAGTTTGGCGCCACTGCTTCAGCTAAAAGATTTAATCTATTATTAAATATCAAGATAAGATAATGACAAGAGATTTGTCATTTTTTGCATCATTTCATTGCAATTGCACTATTTAGGAGCACATGGTGCGTGAAGAGGCCAAAGCACTATCACCCAAGCAGTGTGCCGTGATCGAACTGGCTCTGGACACCATCAAGGTAATCCTTATACTTTCTGTTACCTTACTGTAGATAGGATATTTTCATCCTAAGCCACATCCTTTCTAGGCACAAGGTACAAAAAAAGCCATATTGGAAATCTGTTTCTTTCTAATTTACGTTAGTAAATTAGAAACTAATGTAAATTAGAAATGACAGCTAAAAATAGTTTATTTTTGTTATTTTGTTACATAAACTTTAATTAAAGTATAATTAATCTGTTTTGTGGCTTATCTTTCTGCATAATAGCAATACTTCCATGCTGGTGGTGTGGGTCTGAAGAAAACTTTCCTGGAAAAAAGTCCTGACCTCCAGTCTCTCCACTACGCCCTGTCCCTCTACACTCAGGCCACTGACAAACTCGTTAAGACCTTTGTCCAGTCGCAAAATGCCCAAGGTAAACTAAAGGTGTTTTTCTACCTTGAAGTGTTTCTATTGCTTCCAACACCACTAACACATCTTTAATCTTTTCATACTTTGTCATTTTATATATGTTGTCTGGGAAATCTGTGTCTTAGAGATTGCAGAATAAAACTGTGTAGACAAGTATTATTTTCTGATGATGAGCTTTTTCCGAGCCAAACAACAAGAAACTCTGAAAGTACTCTTTTAGCATATGTACCAGTTACCTGCTGTGGGGAAGAAAAAAACAATATATATATATATATATATATATAAAATTCCCTTCTCACCCACCGCGGGTGGTTCTTATCCTCTGAGCTCGGGTCCTCTACCAGAGGCCTGGGAGCTTGAGGGTCCTGCGCAGTATCTTGGCTGTGCCAAGGACTGCACATTTCTGGACTGAGATGTATATATATATATATATATATATATATATATATATATATATATATATATATGCACCATTTCTGATCTCTTACTCACTGTAGTTTCGTTGCTCAGTCTCTGTCACACCATCAGATAAGCTAAGTAGCAGCCGTTGTCTCTGTGCTAGCTCTCAAGCTGATGCACTGAGCACCGCTCAGAGGGATGCCACTTCAATGGATGAGCTATTCAACTTTAACTCTGCAAAATGCTAAAGAAGGTTTTACAGATTTGCCTGTGTTTAAAACAATCTCCACAATGCTTCTTAAAAGGAAAACATCGGTGTTAATAAATAAAAATAACTGTTTTTCCTGTTTAAAATGAAAATGCTGATACATGTTGGTCTGTTTTTACAACACTGTGATTCTGAACTTGAACCCCTGCAAACCTCTTATTTCTGCGTCTTTCTCCTTTCTCCTCCTCCTGCCCCATCTGTGGGCCAGTGTTCGGCGGGAAGGGGGTGAGATTCACCACTAGTGAGGATGTTTACCCAGAAAAGGGTATGTGGCTCTCAGGCTCAGGCCCTGAGACATCTGAGACCATCAGAAAGTTTCCAGATCAAAGCCCAACTCCCTTCACCTCCAACCCCCCTCAACCCCTCATATGCATCCAGAACCCTTACAACTCCTGCCTGCTCAAACTCATCCCAGCAGAGAAATGCAATGCACAAAATAAATAATATACTCTTACTTCACCCACCACACCAGTAACAATCTTATGCATTCATGCATGTAACATGAACACTGATGTCTGTATGTACTGCAGTGAATACATACGCCACTGACAGTATGTATGAGCAGACACTGAAGCATGATGGGCAGACATCAGGAAAAACATGATGGAAATGCATTAAACTGTGCAGCAATTCTGATGTAGCATGAAATCATCAAGAAAGGCCAGAGTGCCAAATGGGTCTGTGTGTGTGTGAATGAGCAATGTGATTATTCCTTCCCTTAAGGTGCAGAAGTACAAAGTAATGCTTGTTAGTGACGAGAACCACAGAGGAAATCCCCTTTGTTCTGCAGAACTGTCCCTTTCTTTGTGCTGGAAATGAAAAACGACAAAAAAGGATGGATAAGGTTCTTGTTAAGAAGATGATGGCTGCTGGCTCATTTTGTCTGGAAGGGCTCCCTGCCCTTGTCTGCTCCATCATCAAACACAAACAAACACAAAGAAAAAGCCCACCCAGCGCTCACAGGCAGGCAGAGAAAGAGACTTCGACTCATCTGCATGATGCAAACTGAGCAAATCAAAAATATTCCCCTGGGTGAGGTGATTCAAATTCTGTCAGTTTAGTTTAGCATAAAAACCTGTGACTCTTCTGCATTCAGCAGATTTGCACACTTGTACAGAGCATGCGTGAAGCTGGATGCATTCAGTGAGCATTTGCGTGCATCCTCTTTAATGCCTTGATGACCATGAGATGCTGTATTTCAGGCACTCAGTTAAGTGTGAAATGGCCAGAGCTCCAGCAAAAGCCTGTCACATTGTGAGTGTTTTCTTTTGGAAAAATACCAAGGAGAAGAAAATCTATTCTTTGTTCATAATTGCTTATCCTTGCAAGGTCACAGGTGTCTGTCCAGCGGTCATTGGGAAAGTGTGTACACCCTGAACAGGTCACCAGTACATCACAGTGCAGACAGCAATGCACACAAATTTATAACTGAGCATAATTTAGATATCAATTAATCTAATAGTTATAACTTTGAACTATGGTAGGAAGCTGGAGTACCAAGGGAGAACATGGGGAGAGAATTCAAACTCCATGCAGAAAGACATCAGACTGGGATTTGAGCCCTGAACTTTCTTCACATGAAAAGAAAATGCAATAAAATTAATTTTTAACAACTTCTGAAACATAAACACAGATTACCTAATGTTAAAGTGTCCCTATTTTTCAGTCCTTTTCACTCTTAAATGCCAGATTAGTTTGCATAACTACTTATGTGTAAAAAAAAAAAAAAAAAAAAGAAATCTGTGGGTTAAATAAATATGCAACGATAATGGTGCTGATTGTCTACACACTGCAAGTACAAATGTACTTTATCCCCTACTGAAATAAGTGAAGAGTCATGGGAAGATGCAATATTTTATTTTGTGCTGTTTTTCCTGAAGAGAAAAATAGTTCAGCTTCTTGGAGCATTTTTCTTCTTATTTGCCAGCAAAGTTTCTTTCTCATCTTCCATGAACGTCCCCCTCAGAATAGACAGCGCCAGATGGATGGCTGCTGCTCTCTTTGGTCCTGTTGGCAGATCAACCACCGCAATCCCATAATGCTCCCTAGCGAGCCGCAGAGAGATGCATGCCAGGAACACTCTGCCGTCTAACTCCCACAGACACCTTGTTTAGTGGGCGACTGGTTAAAATGCACACACACACACACACGCTTCTAGTTGTTGCGCGAAGACACTAATTAAAACATTAAAAATTAATGTCCATCTGTCACTGTATCCTTCTGGAGGTGTATGTGGATGTGAACCACTTGCAGCATACACAAAAAAAAACAAAAGCAGAAAAATGTGTCCACTGTCTCCTGATTCAATCCATTAAGGCAAGACAGAAACAGTCACACAGCTGGAACCAGGTAGTTTGTCTCCAAGAGAGTCTCACTGAAATGGAGAGTTTATTTAAATTGGTTAGTTTCCTGGCATGAACCAGACTTTTAATCATAGTCTGTAAATTGTCTACAAGTTTGAGGATGAAGGTTATTGCAGAAGCTTGATGGTGGTCTGCTTTGCTCAGTCCAAAACTAGCTGAAACCATTGGTTTGTTGAAATGCCAAAGTATGTCTAAGATTCAAGGTCTGACTCAACCTCTTGGTCTTTAGATTAAAGGAAATTACTTAGGCTGCTACAGAACAACACTAAAACTGCTCAAGCTTAAAAGGATCATAAATTGAAACACTGCAACTATTCAACAATGTCCATAAAGAAACTCGACAAGAGGCTGAGAGGCTGTCGAGTGACAAAGAGGCATCCCCTCCAAAGCCAACACCTTCAAGCATGACTGAATTTTTTACCATCTGGAGAAAATGGGTCAGACAAAAAAAAAAAAAAAAAAAAACATTTGGAGGCTGAACTCTGTTTTGAAGCGATGTTTGTACCAGGAAACCAACCAATTTAATTGAGCTCTATTATTTCAGAAGACTGTTCAAAAATCTAGTCAGTATTATGCGACATGCTTGTTAATAACCATGACAACCTGCCTTCACCACGATTGGTTGAAGGCAGTATATGGTGTGTGCACCTGTATAGATCCGTCTGAGCATGAGCTGACTTGATCTTTATCAGGATGTATTGCACACTATCAACTGACCCTCTGCAACATATCTCATTTCTTCTTCTCTGCCTCTTATTAACCACCCTGCATCTATACAGATACTGTGTATCTATAGTTATGACTGCATAAGAATTCAGTCTGAATTCAAAATTGTAGAGTATCTGGAAGGTTCTCACTTTTCTACGTTTTGCTAATTTACTGCATTGTTCCAAATTGTACTAGATTAGTCTCCCATTATGACAATGGGGGAGAATGTTGAGTGTTTTACAAATGTATTCACAGCCTTTGCGTAACATGTTGTCGATCCACTTTTGGCAGCAATTACAGCCTCAAGTCTTTTTGAACATAATGCCACAAGCTCAGCTCACCTCTCTCTAGCCTGTTCTTCTTTGCATCAAAAGACCACATCTTTATCCAATGTTTTACATTTGCACAGTTCAGCTGCACACTGTATGTAAAAGCTGTTGCCTTGAATCAAGGCTTCATCATTAAGTTCTTTTTTATTGTGGCTTCAGAGCTGTAAAAGAAATTTTTACCTCCAAACGTGCCTCCATAACTGGTTGAATTTTTGCTCCTCAGCACAAATAAAAAAGCAGTCCTGCTTTTATCAAACACCTTTGCCCACTCATAGCGGCATTGGCTAATTCTCCACTTGAAGACCACAACATGTTCTTATAGTCTATTTTAATTCCTGCTGTTACATTATCTATGTTGTATAAAACTACAAGGGAAATGATCTGCAAATTTTAGTTTTTCAATCCATCCTATGAAGAGAAAATGGTCATGAGAGCCCTCTGGCATCTGCTAATGTTTGGCTAGTGATAGGTGTTTTTTTTTTTTTTTCTTATACAAAGTCTTAATAGTATTTCTTTTCTTCATTCTTTTCTGTCAGGAACTGGAGTGGATGACGCTGTGGGCGAAGTGTCCATCCATGTGGAGGTTTTCACTCATCCAAACACTGGCGAACATAAAGTCACAGTGAAAGGTAAAGATTTTTTTTTTTCACTCTCACACAGACAAAATAAAAGTGGAACTACTTTTTCAAAAGCTTGCCATGGGACAAACACAAAATAGAGCTGTCAAATAAAAATATGAACCTGCAAAATACAGTATATCCACACCTTTGGAACTGCTGCTGACACTGCAACCGCATGGCAACGTGTTAAAGTTCATGAGATATGAATAATTTGGAAAGGAATCATATTCTCTTCCTCTATTTTCACTCTCTGGGCAAGATGCAGCATCGAGGCAGCAAGAAAGCACCAGGATTTTCCTGTTCACTCTCTTCTTCTCACGACTCCACGGTGTCGCATGGTTTTTGCTGTTTTTTTTCTGCTATAGCCTCTTTCTCATCATCACCCACACCTTCCCTCTTTTTTTTGTCTCCTCTCTGCCTCAGTGGTGGCTGCCAACGACTTGAGGTGGCAGACGCAGGGAATATTCCGCCCGTTCGTGGAGGTCTACATCATCGGTCCCCATCTGAGCGACAAGAAGAGGAAGTACGCCACCAAGTCGAAGAACAACAGCTGGGCTCCTAAATACAATGAAACCTTCACTTTGTAAGTTGGTGGTGATGTCACTAGTTTTACAGGAGGAGCAAGATCTACAGAGGGTTATGTAACTCTCTCTCTCCAGGGTTCATGAGAGAACCCTGGTGAGAGAGAGTCAACACTTTGGAAAGTGCTTGATTTCTGGATCAAGCCCTTGAAAGTGCTTCATATTCTAACTGAACAGTTTTGTGATAAAGTGCAATCTAACATTTGTTTAAAAGCCCAGATTTGGAAAAAGTTTTTTACAGTTGAAACCAGACATTTTACACATGTTTAGACACTTTTTTCTCAGTGACTGAAATTAAGTCAGACTCGCTCTCCCTGCTCTGCAGCACACTGAGCAACGAGGTGGGTCCAGAATGCTACGAGCTGCAGGTGTGTGTGAAGGACTACTGCTTCGCCCGAGAGGACCGCACCGTGGGCATGGCCGTCTTGCAGCTCAAGGACGTGGCCTCTAAGGGCAGCGCCGCCTGCTGGCTGCCGCTGGGTAAGCGCATCCACATGGACGAGACGGGCCTCACCGTCCTGCGCATCCTCTCCCAGCGCAACAACGACGACGTGGCCAAAGAGTTCGTCAAGCTCAAGTCCGACCAGCGTTCTACAGAGGAGGGCCGTGGTTAAAAAAAAAAAAGTTGATGAAAATTGTCAGAGTGGGGCTTAAATCGCCATGTCTGGAGCTCAGTCAGACAACCACTGACCTGCGGCTCTCCTGAGTCACCGCAAGTCACTGCCAGGGTAATCCAGAGTTGTAAAAGCACAGATAAGACAGGAGGCACCACACACTCAGTACTGTAAATACTTTTAGTCCAGTGGCGAAGACGCAAAGCAGAGACGAGCATCACCAAGTCCACCAGTGTCTTTATTGTTGCTGATGTGTTTTAATCATCCCTTTTGATTAGCGATACAACTTCCCTATTTGTCGTGGAGAAGCACACACACTTACTTGAGTGATCAGGTGGAGAGTTATCTTGTAGCCTCTAAATATTTTTAGCCTTCTTTCTCACTTTCTTCTTTTTTTTTTTCTTTAAGTTTCTGCCCTGTCATCCCTTCCCTGGTGTGTGCCCACTCAGAGAAGGGACCGCAAGTGCCAACAGATAATTACTGAAATATGCCAAGACCATTCCCAAGCACAACAGGACCGACCGTCCACCCGACACACAACGCAAACAGGCTCAAAACATTCCAGATATCAGAAACAAAGCACTTTTAGTTTATCACTCAAGTTTATTACTTTCTTATTCTAGATCTATATTTATATTTAAATAATTCTATATATAAACATACATATATACAAAATATATAAAGGGAAATATACAAACTTACAGGATTATTCGATGGAGGTCATTGTAGTCCGTCTTTCTGAGCGTCTACCCTGTAACGGAGCACTGCCTGACACCCTCAAAGCCTTCTGTCCTGTTGACCCTCGCCCTCTGTCTGCGTCCTGTGTGGGACAGCATGGAGAGAGAGAAATCTGATGAAAGCACACATCTGAGCACTGTGATTCATCAGATTATACATACGTATTTGTGAGTGAGTGAGTGAGTGAATGAGAATGGACTGTGTGTGATTGTGACGCTGTCGACCTCATGTTACTGGTTACCTTCCAATGTAATCACAAGGAGAAGCCATCGCTATGTTAGTGACATGTGGAGGATCCGTTTAGTTTTTATAGGTTTGTTTACCATTTTAAGACCAAAACTTTCATTTTTTTTGTTATTTCTAACCTTCGTGTTTTACTGCAAACATTCCTAACAGCCCAGTCCGGGTCTGTCAGCCGTGCAATACAGCAGAGAGATTAAAACCCATGTTGTTTCCTTTCAGAATAAAAGCATCTAACTGCCAAATAAGGAGGAAGGAAATTATTTATCAAACAAATACATCCATAGAGAAAATATTTTTGCAAAGTAGCATCATGTGAAGTGAAACATCTCAGCCATCACTAACCTGAGAGCGAGCACAGATTTTCAATATTAGCTGTGCGACGCCTTGCAAATTCTGAAGCTTTTCATGTTTTGTCTCATTCCTACCACAAACTTCAATGTTGAATTTTATTAAGACAAAACAAAAACATTTGAGCAAAAAGGCAATTTAAAGTCCTTTAAATTATAAGAACAACACACAATCACTGACTGAGAAACAAGTGTTCATATCACATAAAAGCACAAGAAAATACATGGAAGTTTGAGGTTTTAAATTTACAAAATGTAAAAAGTTTACTACTTTTACAAGGCATGTCGCGTGCTTCACTCTTAAATCCAGAAAAGCCTCCGGTGAAGGGCTGCTGATCCGAACCAGAACTGATCTGCATCCCACATTTAGAAGACAACATTAAGGTCCAAACAGTGAACAGAGACATTTCCAATACTCAGTCGCTGTTGCACCTATCAAAACTCATTTGTTGTCCATTTTGTTTGGACTTTCAACAATTATCTAAAAGATTTTAGAAAAGATACTTTAAATCCCTGAGTAGTTGAGGTTTAAAACATTTTAGATTCTGTTAACATTTCATCAATCTCTCTATGGGTTTACAAAACCTCTAAAACTAAATATATTTATGAGTTTTGTTTCTGTAATAACTTAAAAAAAAAAAAAAAAGTAGAAGACTCAAAAAGATGTATTTCTGGGTCTTGAGTAAATAAAATGGCCCCGTTATTGAACAAAGTGGACCATCTGAACTCTATGCATCTGATCTGTAAACTCTATGTAGATGAGTCCTTCCTGAATCAGTCTTACAATGTTTACATGGTGGATTATTAATCTAATTATAGCAGCACAAGTGTCTGATATGTTGTAAAAGCTGTCTGCTTCCTGGGCCAAATATCACAGCTGTTGTGGCGTCGATCAGAGACTCAAGCTTTGTTGATGTAGGAAAAGATGATCCTGAAGCGGAAGCGCATTGTTGTAAATAGCTGCCATGTAAAACACGTCAGAATAAGTGGAGTGAAATTTGCTGCTCTGTTGTAGACTTGGAATTTAGCACGGAGCGACCCAAGCAGGCGATTAAGTGCAAATGGGTTTTCTAGTTAGAGGATGGAGCTGAAAGATATAGGAAGGCCGTGTACATCACAGGTGACAAAATCCAGTCCTCAATGGCCGCTGTCCTGCAGTTTGCAGTGCAAAACACAGGAATGAAAAGGTTTGATTACCTTCTCTTTGTGTAGTTCAGTCTTGCTAATGACCAAATTATTCTATTCAAATGCACATCTCAAAGTTGCAGGACAGCAGCCCTGGAGGACTGGAGTTTGACACCCCTAGTGTACATAATGGAGATGAATTACAAGCCATATGTATCTGCTTGATTAGGAACTAAAATTAAAGTTTCTGACTTTCACTCCGGCAGTACACACATCGTTACACCATGTGGGCTACAAAGGTCTAAAAAAAAAAAAAAAAAAGAAAAAAAAATTTATTTATAAATGTTGTGTAACTCTCTGGCATGTACAAGGACCTTTTTATTGGAATCTGCACAATCTTTTAATTAAAAAAATAAAAATAAAAAAAGAGTCACAATTGACACCGAGCTGGAAACGCCACGAAAATCTTTATTTATTGCTGTTGACAATGATTCTCTTTAGTCGAGGAAGGTCTTCCTCCTTCTGGGATGTGGGGTTCGAAGTAGATGAAGCACAATGAAAAGCACATACATAAACACACACAGAGGCGGACAGACATGCATGATCACCCCCCCTCCCTGCTCTGTCCAGCCGGCCGGCCGAACCACATGGGGGCGCCGGTCGCGTACGTCCAGAAACGGTGCATGACAGGAACAAGAAAGACAAAAAGAAACCGTGTTGTGTCAGCACGCATTAATTATTTGATGTTCAATGCCAATTATTGTCTTCTATATTTTGATATTTGGATTATTGTTTTCTATTTTTCAACTGTTTGTGAATATATAAATATGTATTACTGATGACGTGTAGTGGGTACAAAGTACTGGCATGAGAATTTTTTTACACAAAAGATGTTTCTAATTTAGTTTTTGTTTTATTATTCTGGTTGTTGGGGCCGAGGCTCCTGAGACTACAGTCCAACTGTGTTTCTGCTACTAATAAAATATGGAAAACAGGAATTTCACACTTTTGTCTGTCGCTTTGTGAAAAAATACAATAAAAGCTACATTTCCACCTATGTGGATACATTTGTTGGCGTTTCTGGTCAAAAACAATGTGTGAAAAGAGTCCAATATGATTCTTTTATTGTAGCTGTATATCTTTTTCACTGAAGAATTTCAAAAAAAATAATCAACCTGACTTTTTAGAATATCTGTTGGAGATAAAATGTTAAGGAATTAAATTTTTAATAAGAATCACCAAAGTCACAATTGTTGGTTTCAGATGATCTAAAAGATTTCGGGCCATTTCTGTGTTGAAAGCATGTTCTCGACAGACAACACGTCCATTTATGTTGTCATATAAGCCCACAGCATCACAGATCCTCCACCTTAATAGTGGGCTTTAGGTGCTTTTTCACAAAACTTGCTTTATTTGGGAAAAAAAAATTTTTTTAGCCTGATCTGACCAAAGCAGAGTAGAGATTGTCCAACATGTTTACGTTTGTGATGGTAACACCGAACAAACTTTTGCCCGGGGCATCTGATCTGTGGAAAACTTCTAATGCCGATTTCTGAATCGTCTGCAGCAGTTTTAACAGTGAGCTTTGGATTTTTCTTCCTTTTCCATCCTCACTGTGTGTGGTGGAAACATTAGTGGAGAGTAGCTAAAACAAACGGGTTTATAAAGCCATATTTATATCAGAGACAAATGGAAAGATACGATTTACTATGCGGATGTTCTTTGGAACTCTTCAAAAATAAACTATTTAAGCATTTGGGATTTTGTTCTTTTTTTTTTTCCAACATGGTGCCTGCATTCAGCGTCAGATTTAAGGCTGGACTTTTGACGTTTCATCATACCTGAATAATAGATCATTTCTTAAGGCTCTTCACACATTTTCACATAATCAGTATGGAACTGAAAATTAGCAGAGATCAGTGATCGTGGACTCATTAAGTTAGTAGAAAAATATAACCCGAGGGCTTCGTAAAGACTAATAATTCTGTTTGAAAGTGACGGCTCCACTAATGGTCAGAAAGGTGTTTAAGTTTCAGAACGCAACATTCAACATATGGAGTAGTGCTCTTCTAGGATCTGCGTAGAAAAGAGATCTTGAGGGAGTCTGGGATGACTAAGTCGTCTGCGCTGAGGGCTGGGGGAGGCGAGTAGGGAACGGTGACAGGGAACGCTCTCCTCACGTCCATGAGGAGCTGTGGAGGCTGACTGTCAGACTGACCTCTGACCAGCTCCTACAGGAACAGAGAAGACAATCAGCACTGACCTGAGAGGCATCAATCCAATGAATCAGACTTTTTACAGCGCGGCGGGCGGTACCTGGACGGTGCGAATAAAATTCAAAGAGACTTTTTCATCAAGATCACTGTGAGGAGTGTAGAGAGTCAGGATCTTCATAATCTGCAGGACAAAATAAATACCCAGTGAGGCTCAGACAACGCTTATAGGAAATAGCATTGTTGAAGCAAAATCCTTCCAGAAGTGAGAAATGGACCCACCTGCTTGCTGGAGAGAGCGGTGCAGGTCCGGACTATGGCCTGAGCATCTGCATCCGTCTTTTTCCCCACCTGCAGCAGCTGAGCTGCCTGGATGAGCGGCTCCAGCGTGGCCACAGCGCCCCCTGCTGCCAGGCCTCGGCTGCGCAACCATTCTTCGAGCACACTGACATTGTAACTGAGGGAATTAAAAAAAAATAATAATAATAATAATACAAATTTTCACAGGTAAATGAGTTGGATGTGTTGAAGTGCACCGCTTTGGGAGTTATAGTTACTGCTGTCGAGGATTAGTCGCAGCCTAAAGGTTCATTTCATTTCCCGTTTCAACATTTGGCTTTGAACGCATCCATTTCAACATTCCTGCCACAACCCTGAATGGAATTTATGTGATTACATTCAGTCATGAGTGATGCTCAGGTGGACGAATCTGTTTACAAGAAAACTAGGAGGCAACTCCAAGTCTTTTTTTGTTTTGTTTTGTTTTGTTTTTTGTTTTGTTTTTTGTTGTCGTTTCAAGTTGCTCAGGTTAGACGGGGCCAAAATGTCATTTTTGGATCTCAAGTCTTAGTCTGATTTTTTGTACCACAAACAAGTAACAATAAAAAAATAATAATAAATCTTTGAATTCTTGAGCAGTGGAAGCTGAGTTCACAGATGACCGAGTGAATTTCATGAGATGAATTGGTGAAAGGATCCGTGTCTAAATGAGCAAAGCTGGTAGAGATTTACACCAAAAATTTTAATTGTGGGGCTGAATAGTTTAGGCATGTCAAACTTCTCATATTTTTACGTTAAATAGTTTAAAAAACAAAAAAAAAAAAAACATCTATTATACTCCATTTCAATATTACTGTATGCACTAACTTTGTGTTGATGTTGGCAGTTGAATTAAGTTCATCTGACATGAACACCTTAGTAAGGATGATACTCCTCTGTCTTTTTCCTTACATAATTAATGACATTAAAGTCACTAAGTGGATTAAAAAGCCCAGGGTGGTGTACCGTATTTGCATGCCACGGCTCCAGCAGCACATGTCTTTCCTCAGCAGCAGGTTGTTGAGCGCAGAGGCACAGATGAGGTAGGTCATCTGGCGGAAAGCTTGCTCCGCCAGACTCTGGGGCAGAGCCTGGCGGCTCAGTGCGGTGTGGAGCGCTCCGAGCTGCCTCAGCACAGACGCCATGGTGGGAGCGTCGGCGCCGAGCGGTCGAGGGTCTGAGCCCGCCCGCTTCCTGGAGACGACCAGCTTCACCGCCGAGCCGGACAGACCGGCGATGGTCTCGCTCTCCAGGAGGGCCGGGGCTGAGGCGGAGAACGAGAAGGGAGAGGGCGTTCCAAAGTTTAGTGGAGGGAAGAGCGTCGGCAGCACCGGCATGACGTCACCGTAGATTTACCGATGAGTTTCTGCAGCTGTGTCTCGGCGATGGAGAGCAGCTGCTGATAGGCCTGGATACAAAGGACACTCAAGGAGCGGGTCAAGTCGCTCAGGTCGGTCGTCATAGAAACGAGCTCATCCGAGTCCAGGCTCTGACAAGTAAAACGCCGAAGAGTCATCATGGAAACCACAACCAGACTGCATGTACAGCTTAAACAAACTGAAAATGACCAGCAGGTGTCGGCTACCTGTTTTGGAGAATGTTGGATCAACAGGTCGTGCAAAAGATAAACATTTTTCAGCCACAGAGCAGTCATATCGAGATCAGAGGTTTGCTTCTGAAGAAGGAAAACGGGGTTAGAACAAGATCTCGCCGACGCAGAGCTCGCGCAGAGCACTCAGAGCCCCGGTTACCTTGAGAGCGGCCTTCATGGCGGCGAGGGCGGCGCTGCAGAGTGAGCGAGCGCGAGCCTGGTCTCCGCTGCAGTCGGCCTGACGGACGCAGAGGAAGATCACGCTGGCCGGCAAACCGGGAGGCAGAGCCAGCGCGCCTTCAGAGCGGAGGTCTGCGGGACGGCGAGAGGAGGAGTTTAATAAATGTGAGCAAATTATTGTCATGCAGATGCACAAACGTTGCATGTGAAAGAAAAAGAAGAAGGTCCTCTGCACTAAAAAAATGAGTTGAAATGCAGAAGGTGCTGGATGAGACGCAGCTCACCTGTGATGAGGTTCTTGATGAGTTTGGTTTCGTCTCTCTTCCTGCACTCCAGCAGCCCGGCGACGGCTGCTGGTTTCGGCCGAGCGGCACAGAACGTCTCTGTGGCCGGAGCCGACAGGGAGGCTGGAAACAAAAGAAAAGTCAACAACCTGACCGAATGTGAGAGAAAACGTAAAAAAAAATTAATGAAAAAAAAAAGTGCAAATGGAGAAGACATCACAGGACCGTAGATTTGCTTCAGCTGCAGTGATTTTACTTCATGCAGGGTTCAGAGTTCAGGTGAAGACTCACCTTGCGTCAGCAGGTGTCTGAGAGTCGCCGTGTGCCGCAGCTCCTTCAGCTCCCGCCGCAGCTTCATACACTCAGACTCTCTGGCTTCCAGCAGCTGCCACAAATCCTAGTGGGAGAAACATTCAGACCCTTAACCTGAGGATCCCAGCTTTGTTGTAGTTCAGTCACAACAGGAGAATCACACTTCACTGTTATGTTTAGAAATCTTTGAACAACGGCATAAACGACCAGAACCTGATCGCCGTTTGCCACTTATGGTTTAGTATAGATAAATCTGAACATAAACAAGGAAACGTGGTTAATAAAATCATCTTAAACTTGCTCTTTGTTACAGATATCTCTGGTACATGAGCTCTTAGATCTCAGAATGAAGATGTACCAATACCACTGCTGCTTTGAACGACTAGATTGCGTTCTCAGCAGAGGTGACGAAGGTGAAGCCTCACCCGTTTCTTTGGACAAGAACCAGACCAGATCTTCTGACTGAGCTGGTTCCTCAGATCCTCAAGTTGGTCCTTCCACTCAGTCTGCTCCTTCTGCAGCTGGCCCTCCAGAAACCTGACAGAGAGCAGGGCAGATTAAACGCCCTCACTGAAAACGTCATGCGTGAGTCACTTCAAGAAAAACAAAAAAGGGTTTATACCTATTGAACTTTTTCACATTTTGTTGCATTAAACAAACTGAAAATGACCAGCAGGTGTCGGCTACCTGTTTTGGGAGAATGTTGGATCAACAGGTCGTGCAAAAGATAAACATTTTTCAGCCGGACATGAAACAATGCAACATTTTTCAGTGTTGCATTCACTAATGCATTTTTTTTAGTGCACGCATCTGTATACTGTTTACCATCACTGAATGAATTCCAGTGCATAACAATTTTGTCATCAAGCAGAAAATGGAATTTTACAAAGATCATTTAGGAGAAAATAAAATGTCTAAATGGGTGAAGTTGGTATAGATGAAACACTGAGGTCTGTGGCCATAACGTGACAAAATGTGAAAAAGTGCAAAGGTCATCAATACGTGAGGAGACAGAGGAAGGACCGACTTGTTGGCCACTCGCACGGCATCATAAGCGTACTCCAGGTCTTCTCCTTTCTTCTTCACTGCCGGGTCTTTGGCCACGTCCATCTTCTCCATCAGCTGATCCTGTCAAACACGTCGGCGTGTCGTCACAACATGTCCCCGCGCGCGCTTAAAACAAAAGCTTCGCTCCCTCTCGGGCGTTTCCTGACCAGCGGCGTCTCCGAGCTCCACGCAGAGATCCTCCTCTCCGGGGCGGGGGACGTCACGCTGATCCTGCGCCTCTCCTCCGGGGATGGGAACGCCGACGCGAAGGGGGACCCCGAGAGCGGGGTGAAAGACTGGGGCGACAGCGGAGCGGAGCTCGGAGAGAGCGGCTCGAAGACCAGACTCTGAGCCGAGTCGGTCCTTCTGTGTCCCCCGGAGCGCTGCGTTGGGACGAGACAGAGGGACAGAAGTGAAACTATCCAGCCGGACTAATGGTGTGACATCTCGTGCAGGCGCAGCTGGTGGACCTCGGTGAGCAGATTCATCTCCCTCAGGTTGTCGTATCTCTGCTCCAGTCTGGTGAGCTCCCTCAGGAGACCCTGGTACTTCATCTTCTCCTCGTCCAACTCTGACTGCAGAGCTGCGCTGGCCTCCAGCACGGCCTTTTGTACACACTCTGCATACGCAAATAAGAGAAACCAAAAGAAAATAAATAAATAAAGTGTTCAGACAGGGGGGGGAAAAAAAAAAAAAAAGAAAAAAAAAAGTGATTAATGCAGAGAGGAGAAGAAGTGGAGCCGCACCGTTTTGTGTTCTTTCTTTCTCGTGGAGCTGAGCGGTGAGATTTTCCTTCTCCTTGCTGATGTTCTCCTTGTCTTTCTGCAATGCTTGTATCTCCTTCAAAAATCACACCAGCATGAAAATCAAGAGAAACGGCAAAAAAAACTGAACATTTTATGAGTATTTTGACCTCGTTTCAAGTGCAAATATCTTGGTACAATTGAAATGAGACAAAAACTAAATCACAAGTAACTTTCCAGCAAGAAATGGAGACGACCGCCTAGCTGGACATACTTTATTGGTCCCAAACAGCAATTATGTTCCTTAATATTGAAGAAAAAAATACTCGCTATAAGTTAAAATATGTCAGTGGAACAAGATAATTTTCACCATATGGGAAAATAATAATAAATATTAACTTAAACTCCTACATTATGCCAAAAGGTTACTTGCAAGATGCATTTGTCTTATTTTGCGTGTACTGAGATATTTGCACTAGAAACCAGGTCAAAAATACTTGGTAAGATTTTGTGTTTTTGCAGTGCGGCTGATAAAAGACGAATGTAGGAATTTGTCTCCTGTGATTCCATTTGGATCATTTCACCTGTGTGAGTCGTAGGATCTCCTGAGCGGCTTTCTCCTCCGCTCTCCTCCTTTCCTCCAGCTCCTTCTCGCTGGCCGCCGGGGAAGGCGGCAGCTTCTCCGTTTTCTGGTTCTCCAGTTTCTGGATGATCCTCCTCAGAGCCTCCAGCTCGGCGCCGGCCGCCTCTCGCTCCGCGTGGAGAGTCTCTCTCAGAGCGGCGCTCTCCCTCGCCTGGCCACACGCGGGGAAAACGTGATGAAACCGGAGCTCATAATCCGGCGGATTTTCACGTTCAGAAATCAGATCTCTCCGTGACCCACCTGTTGGTCGACTCTGAGCTGCAGCTGCATCAGTTTGACCTCCATGCCCTTGTTGAGCTCCCTGTACCTCTCCACGGAGCGGGCCTCGGCCTTCAGCCTCAGCAGCTCCCTCCTGCTGGCCTTGCGGCGAACGCAGCACTGCATGAACACGACGGCGGCGCGCACCCGCCGGTACGCCCGCCTCGCCAGCCAGCCACGCACCGTCGCCTGGAGCAGCACGGCGGCCCGCTCCGCTACCAGCTGAGGGGCAAGGCAAAAGGTTTGCACTTGTTTAAAGCCAGATGTGCAACTCGGTGGTGGAGACGGCGCTCCAACACCGAACATAAAGTAAAAAATTTTTTACTAGAGTACATTTTTGTCTGTTTATATGTACTTTACTAAAAGTAAAAGCAAATATTTGCTTTTAAAGATACTTAAAGATGCTTTTAAAGACTTCGCTACATCCCATCACTGGTAATTCATAACTCCGACATCAGATAGAGAGATAAGAGGCCGGCGCTGAATGCTGACCTGTCTGTATCTGCGGCGGGCCAGAGTCCCCCTGGTGAAGGCCTGGATGGTGACGGTGGCGTCTCGAATCATGAGGAAGAGCTGCCTGACCGCCACCATCCGGTACGTCTTCTGGATCACGATGGCAGCCTTCGTGTAGCGCAGAGTCAGAGCCCGCCTGCAGACACACACACAAACACACGCAGTAGACGACAAAAGACATGCATTGTCTGAAAACAATGCATTAATGACCAGCTAGCGAGCTGGTCATTTACTAATAGTGAGAAAAGCAAATAAAAATCTGAAATTTTGCTAGTTGCTGAATGTGATTGCAGGTCACTATGATTTTATTTTTTATTTTTTTTTAAACACACCGACTTTTGTCTCGTCTTTGCATGAAAACGTGCGATTTTTGTGACACATTAGACGTGTAGCAATGCTGATCAAGTATTAGTCACTTTCAATAAACAACTTTGTAGTGTGAAGTCCATATTTTCTTGTATTGTTTCCATTAAAGCAGAACTAATATTTTCCCCGCTCCCCACCTGAGCTGTTGACTTCTGCAGCTCCCCAAGAAAAACAATGGGACTCTTGGCTACTTGGGAGAAATTATTTCCATTCCTGCAATGGCAGCTGAGGTTGATAACGTTCTCCATCAAACCTCTGTGGCTTTCACATTACAGGTAAACTTTCAGTTAATTTGCCTCCTTTTATGTTTCCCTCTAGGTTTGTCTGACCAAAGAGGACTGAAAACAAAACATGCAAAAGTTTAAAGATTTTTATGTGCGAAAACCTTTTGAATTCTTCAATTGTTTTGCTTTAACTTCACAACTTTGAGTTGGTCTGTCACCTACACTCCCAAAGAAAGATTGTGACTCTTAATCAAAAACAGATGAAATGGTTCTCGGGGTGTGAATCCTTCTGTAAGGCACCGTGTTCAGATATTCAGTGGACTTTGAGGAAGTTCAGAGAGTTAGAAGCTTAATAATAAACATTTCTGCTCACCGTCTGGCCAGAGCTCCTCTGGTGTATCTCTGGATCGTAGCAGCCGCCCAGAGGATCCTGCCGTACCTGATCCGAGCCAACCAGCCTTTGGCGCGGCGCTGGATGGTCACAGCAGCGGCACGCAGCCGCTCAGACCTCAGCCTCTCCAGGACGGCCACCTGACCCGCTCGGAAAAACACTTTGGTCTTTCCGAAGCAGTACTGGTCGGTGTCCGGGATGAGCAGAGGCAGAGCCTGTCTGCACGAGGCCTGAGCCTGATCCTGGCTCTGGGGTCCTCGAAGGAGGAGACGATACCTGCTGAAGAACTCCTCGTACGTCCATCTGAATGCAGTTAGAAAGCAAAGCACATATTTGATAGACATTAACTTCAAATGTTAAAAATATGGAAGGTTTAGACTTTCTTTCACTTGTGATAATCTCTTTCACTTCATCTCTGGTGTTTCACCAATTCATTCATTTGCAAAGAGTGAGATCAACTAACAAAGTGTCCAGCACCTGGACGGGTAACCGGCTGCGCTGATGCGAATAGTTTCCAGAACCCCACAAGCTCTCAGCTGCTGCACCGCCCGCTGTGGGTCAAACCTGTAAAAAGTGGAGGACGGGCCTTTATGAGTGCATGCAAAGACAAAAAAAATTTTAAATAAAGAGTAATATATATGCACACACGCTTTGTTCGGTGTGATCTAATGACAGAACAGACTCACATAAAAGCTGCTTTTAAGTCGTTGGGTTTAATACAACGCACGTAGTGAGGAGTGGTGCTGTTCAGGGTGTCCATTAACATCTGTAAGGACTGACGAAACTGACAAAAAAAAAAAAAAAATCAATTACTATGAGGCTGATGCTTGAAAAAAAAAAAAAAACATCAATTAAAAAGTAAAATGATCTCACCTGGAAGCCTACAGTCAGCTTGTGTTCTCTGGCGGCTTTTTTTCCTGAGCGAACGCTCCCATTGGCCACAGAGGGAGCGCCTCCCTGCTGCTGGAACAGCTCAGCCACCAGCTCAGACTGCACACACACACACACACACACACACACACACACACACACACACACACACACACACACACACACACACACACACACACACACACACACACAGATACACACACACACACACACACACACACACACACAGACACACAGGGTGGCACCGTTTACTGAGAAAACGAGCATCATTGTTTGACTTCGGTATTGGCCAGGTGTTTACCTGACTTGCTTTGAGAATGTTGATGAGCTCCTCAAACACCGTGTCTCGGTTCTTGTCTAGAAAGCCGCCGCATTCATACTGCACCTGATTTGTGGGGAGAAATACATTTTAAAAAACGCATAAAATGTTGAGTTTTATACAGTTGGGAACAATTGGAGCTCCACATCCAGGATGGAGCATCTCATTCCTTACCGTGTCAGCAAAGTGGAAAACAATGAAGGCGCTGTTCGTCATCCTGGGCTTCCCAAAGTGAGGGTGGGGCTTGCTGTTCAGGTGCTGGTCGTACAGCTTCCGGGCCCAGTTCTCATCAGACCCCTTCGGCATCTGGGTAATTCGAGAAGAAATAACATAAACAACTTAATCCTTACAAGTAAAACTGATTATGTGTGCAACTGAGACTTTCAGCTGCTTCTGTTCACTGCTGCGATATTTTTCCACCATCAATGCATACAGAGGATAATGGGGACAAAGTTACTGGGAGAATTGGCATCGCAGATCCTGTGTGGATCTGCGATGCCAACATTTTGGAGATGGAAGTTGATTGAGACCGCCAGGAGCTAAAAGCCACAATCAAAAGGGATAAAGTCGTAAGAATGGTGACTCCTTTCAAATTAGCAGACAGACACCAAGACTGACCCGGCACTCTTCGTCCAACAGATCCAATATTCCCAGAGGGCCTTCGATGAGGTTGATGCACTCCTGGTTGTCGCTGAACTCGATCCTGTTCCAAGCCAGCTCCTCTCTGACGTACTCCTCCTGCTCCAAATGGAAGACGTGCTTGAAAGAAGGAAAGAAAAAGATAAACAATGGTAAACTTAGGGAACAGATGAGTGCAAACTATTTAAGAAAACATGTCCTTCTCCTCTCAAGGGGGTTTACAACATATCGAGACCACAATGAGAGGCAAAAAGAGAACAAAAACAGAAAAAAAATATAAAATGGATGAAAAGGGTAAACAGATGAAAAGAAATTGAATTTTCCATTACATGAAAATATTTCCACTAACTTGTGAGAAAGTCTCTTTAAATGCTCTTGTGCATAATATACACACCATATTTATTGCAAAAACAGCATTTATAATCTGCAACCGTTGGTCTTTGCGATTTCTACAACAACAAAAAAAAAATCCAATCAGGCATTACAATCTGTAGAAAAACTTTGTGATTTCCACGGCATTCGCTGAAGCTCGTAAATGATTGGGTTTTCGCTACAGCTGCACGGCGGCTGCAGAATCTGAGCTGAGCTTCCGATTTCAGGTCAATTGACTGAATGGACCGCCTTAAATGTTGTGTTGCTTTTGTTATTTATGCACAAAATTCATTGTTATTCAGAGCAGAGATGCACAATTAAAATAAAAGGAATGAACATTTTGTTGCAAAGGCGGAAGGGCAACGCTAAAGAGGACATAAACATGAAAATATAAACATGTAAATGTGACGCAACTCACCCTGTTAAACTGCTGCTGAAGTTTTTCATTTGCATAATTTATACAGAACTGCTCAAAGCTGTTCTGGTCAAAAGTCTCGAACCTGCTCCAACAAAGAGAACGAGGGACTTGTCAAAACCGCTGTACACAGAGCAAGACGTGACCTCTTGCTGCACACAAACAAACCAGCCGAAGCTCATCACTAACCCGTAGATATCCAACACTCCTATGAAAGATTTGGTCTTCCCCTTCTGCGATCGCAGGGCCGAGTTGAGCCGCTGGACCGTCCACGTGAACAGCTGACCGTAGATGTGTTTGGCAAGCGCGTCTCTGGCTTCCAGAGCCTGCTGACCGGTCATGGGCTTCACCAGCATCTCTCCCCCCACCGCCAGCCTGCGGCTGCACAGCCAGTGAGCCATCTGAGATCCCTCGACTCCCAACAGCTTGGAGAAGACGGCCAGAGAGCGGTCGTCTGCCTGAGGGAGAAACATAAAACCCATACCGCTACAGCTCGTTTCAGATCAGACATATTTTAGAGTAGGATTTAAAAACAACAAAAAAAAACATTTCTAATGAATCGGGAGTCCTGCGAACCAGAGGGCATCATTCACACATGGAGAAAACTACTGAGAATCTTTCCAAGAAACAATTAATCTAGGAGGTTGCAAAAGGAACCAAGAATATATAAAGCTTTACTTTTCTCAGCCAAGACAAGACTGGACAAAAATGAGCCAAGGCGAAGGGTTTTGTGCTGCCAAATGGGTCAATCAGGCCCAGTCCAGAATTGGACTGGGTCCAGGATTGGACTGGGCCTGATTGATTCTCGTCCATGAATTTCACTGATTCATGGACAAGAATCTGATTGAGATGCTTTGGGATGATCTCAAACTGTTCATCATCAAATAATCTCCAGCGTACTGAAAGAAGAGTCAGTCAAAATCCCTCCAAAGTTGTCAAATATTAATTGGTAGTTGCTGAAAATATGGAATGGCGCAGTAAGTTACAGGTGCACTTACTTTTTCCTGGTGTCCAGGTCGGTTTATCAAAGGGTTTTACCCCAAAAAAGTTATGAAAACCTTTGACTCGTTTAGATTACTTTCATATGACATGAGAATTTGTTTGCTGGGCTAAGACATGTGACAAAACAGGGATCAAGACCTTTTTCCACAGGACCGTAAATGAATCAGAACATGAAGCAGGAGAACGAAAACGCAGAACAATGATTACGCTGATGTAACTCCTGTCGGCGCTTCTGCCGCTGGCTTGAATGTTGACGTTTCCCAGGTGCAGGACGGCCGACAGGATCCTGAAGAGCTCCGTTTGCTGCTCAGACTGCACACCTGCGGAGTTCAGCGGAACGAGGATGGAGTTTCTCTGTCATGTCGTTGAACTTTTATGTTCACGCAATCAATCGTGCGACTTTAAGAGCAGAGAATACCAAGGACGGTGAAAGCATTGCGAGTTCGCTCCAGGTCCGACAGGTCGTCCGTGCCGGGAATCTGCATCTCCCCTCCCTGCTTGGTGTAGTGGAAATATTCAGGTGGCTCTAAAGTAAACCAATCAAAAAACACGTCAGTCCATTCGGCGGAGCAGGAATCGCATCAGAAGCAGTGTGAACAGGGGCCCACCCAGTCTGAGTGATCTCATCTCAGGCAGGTCTCTGGCTGCACACAGCTGGTAGAAGATGTGGTAGTTTCTCTCTAATGACGCCTTGCAAATAGAAAAAAAAAAAAAAGGAAATGAAACAGAAAAAAAAAAAACTCATGAGTGTTTGCATCATTAAGAATTTTTAAAAAAAATCAGCAACAAGCTGAAGAATCCCACCTGAAAGACGACCCTTGACTTCTCCAGCAGGTAGGTCCTCATGTTTGCCCCGATGATGTCCCCCTTTCTACCAAAACCGATCTCGATGTACTTCCCGAAGCGGCTGCTGTTGTCATTCCGGGTGGTTTTAGCATTCCCTATGGACTACAAAACAAAACAGAGGCACGACTTTACATAACAAAAACAAAACAAAAGCCAACTTATCTGAGGGTGAAACCGTTTCCTCCCCCCCCCACTATTTACCTCCATGATGGGGTTTGAAGCCAGCACCCTCTCCTCCACGCTGGTCTGCTGAGCCGCGCCGCCGACCACCGCGAAATACCGCATGGTGAATTTGGCTGAAACCGTTTTTCCAGAGCCGGACTCCCCGCTGATGATGATGGACTGATTCCTCTCTTCCCTGAGCACAAAACAGTGTTCACCTTACACATCACAAACTGCTTCAACAAACAAAATCACAAACACGTTCCAAATCTCTAGGTAGTCAGGCCCGGTACTTATACGAATAGTTTTACTGGACTGTACCTTTTTCTTATTATTTCTATGTATTCATTTTGCTCCCCTCCCCCCCCACCAAAATAAAATGATGTCCCCCTCCTATTAAAAGGAGCCGGGGACTGTGAATCGTCTTTATAGATTAAGCGCCACCACAAAAACTGAACCCGTCTTCACTTCCTTGACCTCTCACCTGGTCATGGTGCGGTACGCTTCCTCTGCCACAGAGAAGATGTGAGGCTCCATGTCACCCATGTCCTGGCCGCTGTAAGCGTCTATCACCTCCTCGCCATATATGGACAGCTGATCGTAGGGATTTATGGCCACCAACACGATACCTGCAGGGACAGACAGAGAAGGAAACCTTCAAAGCGCCGAGCATATCCTGAGGATAAGACTGTAAAATAGAGCAATTCATCAAGACGGGTTTTAGTTAAAAAGGTAAAGCAAAGCTCAAACACTTGTTCAAGATCTTCAGCGCGACCAACTATAAAGCTTCATTTGATTCTAGTTGCGATCATATCCGTGTATATCAGAGGTCATCTTTCATACCCATTGAACTAACATTTTATCATTTCACAAAGACGCTTCATGTAATTTACTGTAATGAAGATGTGCAAAATAGTGCAGAAAAGTAAATTGGAAGAAAAATGGTAAATTGTTCTACATCCCCCACATCCCCCCACCACTGAACACACTGTGTTAGAATGGCCTAGTCAAAGTCCAGACCTAAACACTACTTAGAATACGTGGCAGGACTTGTGAATTATTGTTCTCAGATTCACTCCATAAATCTGATTCAGCCTGATGCGACATAAAATCCCAGCAAAGTACAGTAAAACATGCAACTGCTTTATCTATTCCGCCTGTGAGAAACGGGTTGATGTTCAAATTATAACTCTACAAACATTTTTTTAATTATTTCAAATGAATGTTTCTCCCACATCACCTTTCTCAGGATCCTCAGTCTAACCATATCTTCTAAAAGTTTTGCAAACTGTGAGGATGTGGGAGTTCCCTCCGAGTCTTAACCTTTGAGTTTATGATTTGGAGGCATTATTATGGGCTGTAACAACACAAACAGAAGCACCCGGGAGCAGGCCACTGTTTTTATTACTCTCGAAAAGTTCTTCGATCTTCTTCTACCCTGTGCAGCCCTGTTAAGAGTTCATCTATCAAACGTAACATTCCCTGAAACGTTTCTGCTGCCTTCTGGTTCTTCTTTAGTCTCACCACAGTATGTGTAGATGCTGCTGTAGTCCAGGAAGCGGACCCGGAGGTTGTGCAGCACAGCAGGCTCGTGCAGGAAGCTGAGAGCCGTCAGGTCGTTCTCCCCCTCCAGGATGTCGGGATTCCCCAGCGGGGGGAGATCGGACGGGGAGTCCACAGAGTAATGGACCTCCTGTCAAGAGCAGGTTGAGTTGGAGATCATCAGCGCTGATCGCCAACTCAAATCAATTTGTATTTAGTGACAAACTTAAAGTTTAGAAAAACATGGGCATTCACGAAGGGAAACTGGCTCACGTTTCCATTCTGGAGTTGCAGCAAAAGCTGTTTGTCTCCAGGCTTGTAGTCCCTCAGGAGAGAGGCTGAGACCCAAACTGCTTCTGGGTCAGGCACCCACACACCTGCCCCCTGACGACGTGACAGACAGGGGTGTAACTATGGAACCGTTTATAAAACAAACACATTCTGCAGGAAAACAATCCAATCATCATTTGAGAAAATCAGATTTTCATTTTATTTTATTTTTTTCACATTTTTCTTCTCAATTAAACTCTTATGCCGTGGCATTTCCTCGCCCCACCCAGGCAGCTCATTTGACACCCATCAGCACAAAAAAGCTCTTAAACAGTGTTAAAAATTAACACTGGTCATCCTCTCTCTGAACTGCCTGTATGCTGAACTATTTTTCACCAGCAACATATTCATTTATTTATTTGCTCCAACAGATGCATTTAAACTCTTTGCAGAGATTCATCAGAGTAATTTGAAATCAGTCAGGTAATGAACAGCTTTAAGGACAATGATCCTACCAACCGGTCATCTGAGGGGCTCATTCTGAAAGTTAAATTAAAGTTAACCTGCATGCCTGATAGATATATACATATAGTTAGATCTAGATATACATGTATGAGCTCACCTTTGTGTATAACTCCAGAGTTGCCATGTTTTTATCCTTTCCAATCTGTGAAGAGACTCGTTGTAAAACTTCAGCCCGGTCTGCATGTTCCTGCCCGAGGAGTGGCCGGTGTCCTCTGCCTCTCCTCAGAGGCTGCCTCTGTCCAGCTGACGGCAGTTTTGCACTTTGTTCACGCTCACATAAAGAGGCGAGCGGGTTAACTGTTAATCTGCAGCAAATGGATGAGCACAGATTGATAAAATTGCACTCGGGAGGAGCAGCAGCTCGGGGTTTTTCTTTCTTTTTTTTTTTTTTTCTTTTTTTTTTTGACACCTTGCTAAACTGTTGACGTCTACAAGGTCCTTCACTGACATTTGTACCAACTTAACTTTTTCACATTTTGTCACATTTCAACCATGTTGGGATTTTAGGAGATGGACTAAAAAAAAATTTAATTTTAATCAATATAATAAGTAACTTTTGTCATGGATTTCTATGTAGCTGATTTTACTCCAAAGGCCGCCAAAAACGACTCGTCTTCAAAAGTGCCATGTCAGCAAGTTTTTGCAAAGGTTTGTCATTGGCCAATTATTTGATTCAGGTGTGTCGGTGCAGGGATTCGCCCAAAACTTGCAGAGCAGCGACATTCAAGGACTGGAGCTGCAGGCGCGTCCTTCATCCAACACACCTGAATCAAATGGATGAGATCCCTCATCAACATGTTATTCCACTTCAGGTGTGTTAAGAAGAGTCCCATCAAAACTTCCTTTCTGTGACTAATCAAATAATGTGTTAGAATGGCCCAGTCAAAGTCCAGGTCACAAAAAAAAAAAAAAAAAAATCCTGTGTACTTGTCATATTTAAAACTGCAGCACAAGAGAGCAACATAATTCTTAGTTTGAGATTATGTAGCAAAGTGATTGAAGCTAAATAATTTCTGACTGTTAAAAAAAATAAATGCCTGTCACACTTTTCAGATTATTACATAAAGCTACAATTATGCACTACTTTCTGTTGGCTTTTCACAATTGGTCCCAATCAACTCCCTAAACATTTGTACTGCACTCCAAGTAAAATATGCGTAAGAACAAAAAGCAGCGGTTTGGTACCATAGTGACAAATTTTATTTCTTTAACACATTACAGCAATCAGCCTGCTCAGGTTGGGTTGGGCTTTTTATGATTCCAGCTGGATGTTGTGAGCCAGCATAGAAACTGTAAACCTTTCTCCTTGGAAAGTGATGGATTAAAAACTATCCCATCTGTCGTCGCCTGTTTTGTGCATGAATTTTTAAAATATTCGGCAGGTGTGTGATAACACAGATGCTGTACAAGGACAAAAAAGCACTGTTGAATGTTTCTAAACATTCATTTTGGTGATGAAAAAAAAAAAAAAAAAAAGCAAAAACCAAACCACCAAAAGCTCTGAATGCTAAAGAAAAAAAAACCCAACAACTTAAAAACACACCGCTTTTCTCTAACCAACACCGAGCATGATTTCAACAAGACATTTAAATACAAAATATGACAATATAAGCTTCATTTCAATTTTCAAAAACAGATGCAGTACAGTACAAAAAAAAAACATTCGCCTCAAAAGGAGCCCGGAATAAAAAGGGGCAAACACGCCGGCTGTCTGCTGACCTGAACCATTCGGATCTGACATGATTGTCGCAAACAAAAAACACACAAATCCATCCGAGACATTTTAGTAAAAAATACAATACTAAACCCTCATCTTTGACACATTGTAAGGAAATTATATTGAATATACTGAAATCATTCATAGATGTCTTTTACCAATTAAAAATCATCTGCGGTCATAAATACAGTCAGAGTCCCACTTAATGGAGACAATCACGGGTGGTAAAATGGCTGCCGAGGGTCTTCTGGAGTGAGTGGACGCCTAGACTGGACCCAGTTCTTCAGGGCCGCGCTGGAATGGAAATCCTACGGTTAACACTCGTGTTCACGGGGCTGAGGCGGGCGAATGAGTCCAATCGGTCTTCAGAACAACCTGCCAGGACAAAACGATCACCAGCGAGTTACTGAGCGTTTACACTGAATGCCATTTGATTGAGCAGAATCTGATTCTTCCACTTATTGCATCTGTTAACCCAAAGTTAACAGATGCAAAGATTTCAAAGCGTTTTGTTAGGATTCGTGTAAAATAGACACAAAATAGTCCCAAAATTTTAAACGATACATGGTTTAATATTTTCTTTATAGCGTTCTGTAAAAATGTGACATGTATTTAAGTCAAATTTTTATATATAAAAAAAAAAAAAACATCTTCTAAGATTGTCCTATATTTCGATGAACTCTGATCAGCTTCCCAGCAGAGGACGAGCATCGCCACAGCATGATGCTGCCACCACCGTTACATGGTACAAATGGGCAGGATGGTCTCAGCTTTCATATTGCATAAAAGTTCAGCATTTTTTCCCAGATATCTCACATATTATGAAAGTGATTAATTCCAAACCCTTTTTGTAATTTTGATGATTATACATGCAGGTAACAGAAACCCAAAATTCAGTGTCTCAAATTGTGACAGTGTGAAAAAGGTCATAATTTACAAATGAAATGAATTCTGAAATTAATTGGTTGCACTCAGTAAAAATGGGCTAAATAAAAAAATAAATGCATGCCACACTTCACAGATTTTTTTGTAAAAATAAAACTGTAAAAATTAACATTTTTTTTCTTCCATTTTCCCCCAACATGAACAGATTCAGCAACTGAGTTGCTGAATCTGATCATTTTGCTGGTGTAAAAATTTTAAAGCGTATGCATGAATTTAAAGGCACAGTCCCCCCGTGGGCCCTTCGACAGTGTCTCTGCTACCTGTGCTATACGGTCTCCATGTCTTCGCTGCCGTTGCCCTCGTCCTTCGGGGGCTCCACCTCGCTGGCGGCCTCCTCCACATGGGCCAGCATGTCGGCCATCAGCGCCTCCTCCAGCCTCTTCCTGACGCTGTACACCAGCTCCTCCTGTTTCCTGCACACAAGAGCAACAGGAAGTCGTTAGGAGACGACAGTTGGACCTCAGAGCAGATGCTGCGTTTCTGCACAGACCCCGTGGTCGCTGGGGGTACTGCTAACAAGCAATCAGGTTACAGCGAACTTGGCTGGATTACAAGCATTACTGTGCCCAGACATATTAAATGGAAGTCATATAAAAGTAAAACAAGCAGCATTGTTCCCAGAGTCCAGCTGATATTTCCCCTTTTTTAACTGTACGTCTCTGAAACTGACCAATGCAAACGTTTCACCACGAAGTAATTTCAGATCCGACTGTTTGAAATACGATTGTAGTAATTAAACAGTCTGAAGCTTTAACGGTGTGATCGTTTTGGCACCAACAACCTACCGGATGTCCTCGTCTGTGACGATAAAGGCCTTGCAGAGCGGCTGGGCAGTGTTCAGCCACACGCCCGGGTTCTTCTCCACCGCCGCAGACAGCTGGCCCGTGATCGGAGCAGCGCTCGTGTGCAGGGCGCTCGCTATAGCCGACAGGAGCGTTTTGTCCGTGCAGCCCGGGCCGACACCTGCAGAAAACTCGTCAGACATTTTCAGGACGACTTTCTCCAGAAATGCCATCGCTCTGGTTAACGGATCGAGCGGTTTACCCTGCAGGCCTTTAGGCAGCTCCATTGTCTTCACCAGCTCCTCTGCGATGTCATACGCGTTAAGACCGCTGAGCTTTTTCTCCCAGAAAAGCTGGGGGGGGGAAAGATGTTTCCATTTCAAGGTGTAATTTCACAATACAGGAAATTCAAAAGTAAACTAATACGGCACATCACGGTGTGTGAAACCGGTCTTTCTGGTTGGCGAGGCAGTGGGACGTTTATGATAATAACTGGGGGTTGTTCACCTGTCGGGGCTGATCGACGGCTTTCTGAGGATCCGTCTTCACTTTGTTGTTGGGATGGTTGGTGACCTTTGTAACAGGCTGCTTAAAAATGGAGGCTGTCTGTCTTACCGGCAGCGACGTGTTCAAGTCAGGTTTGCCCTGGGAAATGAGAAGAGCGGCGAATAGAGAAAGAATTATTGATCAGGGCTGATTTGGACTCTCAAGTAATGCAACAAAAATCTGAGATGAAAGTGATCAGTTTGGAAATGAAAGTTCAGCGGCAATAATGTCCCTTTTGGTTGGCAGCTCGGTGAAAAAAAAAAAAAGGGGATGAAACTTGATCACACGGCATATTTACATTTACAACAGTCCACTTAAAAGCAAACATCGCTTAGAGATTAAGCAGAACTAATTTGCATTAAAAAAAAACCTTTTCTGAGTGACATTTGAGGAAGAGTTTTGCATTACGGTTGCATCATTGTTCTCAACTTGCTTGTATTTTGAATATGGTGGGTCTGAACACAGGAGACCCATTCTCAGGCTGCGTGTGAACAAACACTTAAAACCGCCTGCCTTACCACGCCTTCAGTACAATTGTGATATGAAGAGGCTCCTTAAAAAGACAAAACTGTTGTGTCAAATATCAACAAAACCAAATATTCACATATTTTGTTATGAGAAAAAGAAGTCCTATTGCTTGTTTGGGATCCTGTATCTGTCCTAGTGGAACAGCTAACTATGTCTAAGTTTCAACCAGACAAAAAAGTAAAAAAAATAATAATTAAAAAGGATCAGAGAACAAGCCAAATGCTCGAAAGAGTCAACATTTCATGGTCAGATAAAAAAATGATTGAATTTTTTTTAACAAGATGAGAAGAATGTTTGGAAAAGTCAAGGTAATGCTTTGAAATTCAAGAATACTGCTGAGCATCATGCTATTGGGCTAATTTGCTGAAGAAAAACAAATAATAAAAAAAAATATATATATATATATATGTAGATATACCCTCCAGATTTTTAAACCTAATCTCAACTAGACTGGACACTGCTGGCAAACACATCAAGATTGGTTAAAGAAAACGGACAGCTTCTGCAAAGATTTTGGGAAGCCCCGACCTGAATTATATATGAATTATAAATGCTTTAAAGCCAAGTGTTTGCTAGGAAGATGGATCAAATATCTAGTCAGAACTATCCCATCAGCTCGGTGTGGTTTTTGTCTTTGCAACTTGCTAAGAGACATTTAGCACACACAATCAGTGGGGTGTGTGTGTGAGCATGCATGTATATTTGTATTGTGTGTGCAATAAATTAAATTACCTCACCTTGTTCTGGTTGTTGTTGTCGTATCGCAGTCTCTGGCGGTTCTTGTTCAGTTTGCTCATCAGCATCTTCCCCGTGCGAAAGTCGAAGGAGCTGAGGTCCATCTGGTTACCGAGGTAACGGGCCAGCTGAGGCTTGCTCCTAAACTTCTTCCCAGATGGACTGACCAGACACATGACTGTATTAGAACAAACTGTTGCTCCAAAACAAAAGAGACACAGGCTCGTCTGATCGAGACATCACATCCACACATGGAACCACAACGTGCAACTGAAGCGTTTTACACATTTAGACGAGCAATGATGCTGAAATCACAGAAATGAATGCATTGTTTTTAATGGGAAAAAAAAAAAACTCAATTAAGTTATTTTATCTAATGAACAATTTTAGTAATACAAATCAGAATTATGAAAAAAAAAATCCTCAGAACACAAAGTAAAGATGGCGAAACTAACAACCTAGAGTTCACAATGGCAGCTGCACCGACAAGGAGCGTCAAGCGCCTCCAGCCTGATCGATGAACAACAAAGAAACACGGTGGGTGGATTCGTGCTCGCATCTCATGCAAATGCATCGCAACATGACACAGAACCGTCAACTTGTTATGGTTGTACAGTCAGCCTACCACAAGCTATACAACCGACCCGCCTCCCCCCTGTCTTGCCTCTGTTCCTCATCTTGCTCTTCTCCTCTGCTAAATGAGAACAAACCTTGACTTCAGTGGGACACAGAGAGAATTATTAACGGAGATCACACTGACTTTTTGTTGACCATTAAGGCCCAGGCAAGCCTGTGCGGCTGAAAGGACTCCTTCTGTGGGGGGTGGGGGGGACGTGGCCTGCTTGTCCTCCCACAAAAACAGACAACCCCCTCCCCTTTTCCTTCAAAACTTTTTTTTTTTTTTCCTTTTTTTTTTTGGTTTCTCTTGGTACCGACCACCCTGCTCATTTTCCTGTCTGCTTCCGTCCGCAATCTCGGTGTATGGTGCAACTGTGGTGTGCTTCCAGTTATCGGTCGTTTAGTACCTAAAATAATAGACATCGCTTTTCCCAGCTGACAAACCCGACTTTCTGGTCACTTCTTCCATTTTCCAGCCTTTGGGGAGAGCAGAGCAATCCCACCTTTTCTTCTCCATTTCCCCCGCGGCTGGCTGGCCAGTGAGTCCGCTAAAAGTTACGGCAAACAGCCGGGTCGGAGTTTGGAAAAACGTGTCGCGGCAATCTGAAAAGGCTGGTCTGGAGCTTCTCACGCTTTTGTTTCAACCATTTTAAAGCGCGTGCCCCCTGTTATGGGATCTCCCGGCTAAAAGCATATCGTCTCTTTGTGGCTGCGGAGATCGCTCCGCGCGCGGACCTCGGCCCCATCACCACCTGCGTGTCACCCGTTGGAACTACATCCGCAAAAGGAAAAAAAAAAAAAAAAAAAAAAAAAAAGGAGCAGCGCGGAGCAGACCGGACGCTTCCAGAAGCTTTTCAAAAGAAAAGCTTCTGGGAAAAAAAAAAAAAAACATTTATGTTGAGTTCTCAATATAGGTCACGAAGCACCGATCGCAGTAATTCGTTTAGTCCATCAACATTTTAATGTGACATCAAAATTGTTGTCACATTAATTATTCAGGTATTTTGTGTTCATTACATCCTTGTTTAAATGGCTCATTAGAAATACCTGAAAGTAGTGAAATCAGGTCAGATGTTTAGAAAAAAGAAAAATTCATTTTGAGATAAACATGTAGGCATATAACCCATTAGTGAAAACAAACCACATTCAATTATTTGTTTCCTGCGGAGTCCGTCTGGTAGCACAGAAGGAAAAAAAATACAAATCGTGGCCACAGCCTAGTATTATAACATTGTTTGCTTTTTTGGACTAATTCATACTGGTATCCTACTATAACAAACTTTTATCCTTCCTGATTTAATTTAAAAACTGATAAAATACAAAAATAAAATTTGATGAGTAAAAAGGAGCAATAACAATAATACACATAATCAAGCTGTCCCTCAAATTTTAATATGACAGAAAGATACACATTGCCATCTTTCCATTAGCAGAACAGCCACCATGTTAGTTTAGCTCAAATAACAGACATTATTCCAATGGTCAACATTTTTACTTTACAATTTTATAAATCAAATAACATAAAGGCAATCCTTAAATTCAAATAGTTTAAATTTAGTTTTCTTGTCACTATTATAAATATTATTTTTAGATTGTCGCCCTGGGTGACATGAGGTTATTCTAATTCGCATCTTCTTCCAACCCAGTGCTTTCTCCCCTCCAATATTTTCCATTGCCAGCCAAATGGCAACCCATAAATATGCAATGTTTTACAGTAGCATGAGCTCACATCGAAAAAATTAAGACAAGAAAGAAAATCTGTCTTTAATTTGAGTACCATTAATTAGAGGGGGAAATAATCAAATGTTGGAACAAAATATTTACCAAGGGGCCCAAAAAACTGGGCAGATGCTTTTTCCATATCTGGTTTTGCTCTTATTAATCTTCAATGAATTCTTCATATATTTATCTTTCTAAAAGCGCTAATGAATTCACAGTGGTAGAGTAATTTTTAAATCCATCTATTCAACTTCCACATATCTTCCGCCATAGACGTCTAGGACCAGATTAAGCCCAGTCGAGATCTACAATCACTTTCTCAAACGGAACCTGACAAGGTAGCGGCTCGGTTTAAAAGCATCACATTTTACATTTAATCAGAGAAGTTGACTCATTCAGTAATGACAGAGTAATAGAATATTTAATAGAAATGGTAGGTTGATTTGTCGAGGTTTGCTATGTTTTGATGAGTGTCTCCAGCTCTCTAAGGCAAGGATGCCACCAGAAACCTTTCATTCAATGAAGTTTGCATTAATGTACCATAGGTGAACATTGCTACGTTACTCACATATGAACAACAAAAAAAAGCTAAAACAGCTTCATCTCTTACCTACAACCTAAGTGTTGTAGGTAAGATCGTACAAGTTGGGTCGTTTTACTTTTATTTTGACACGTAAAGGAAGTCCAGCTTTTTGTTCTGTTTGAACGCTTGCAGCCATCATAACATCTCCATTAACTTATGGAGAACATGAACGTGACAACAGAAAGTAGATCGATCCCGAAGCAGCAATGACAGCCTCCATTACCGCAGCTGAAACTAATAGAAGCAGTGATAAAAATAAAAAAAAATGTATATAAAAAATAAAATAAAATAAAAAAGTGGGGGGGGTGGGGGCTCGTTTCACGACAATGAAGACCGTCGTCGTTCAGTCTTGGAGCCGGCTTTTTTCATTTCAACGAACAAAGTAGATCCAGTAAAACGAAGGCGAATAATAAAATACAATCCGAGAGATTCTGCGTTTAAAACCCGACGCAGAAATCCTTGCATGCATTTTGTACGGTGAAATCCTTGTGTTGAAAACGCACTACATATGTCGATGCACTTAAACGAAACGTTTAATCATGCAACTGTGGTTTAAATGAAAAAAGCAAAAACAAAAAACGAGAGCGGCAAGAGATTCAGGAGACCCCACGGGACTGCTGTTAGCAGAGAGCGAGACCGCAGCGTTTGCCTAATCGATGATAAACATACTTTCCATGTTTATATTAAAAATGGCACCAAGCGCAAGAATTGCAGCAACTAACTCCAGTGTTGGTGTTTTGTTCAGTGTTCAGCCGGTCTACTTACTCGTTTTTGTCCATCTTGAGGACACTATCTCGCTTTCAGCCTCTTGCTGTGTTAAATCCCTTCTCCCCTCTGCTCTTTCAGTCCCCTCCCCCCCTACGATGTTTAAAAATGAAAGACATTATCCACGCAAATATCGCAGTGTGCGCCTAGGGGTGTCAAAACTCCAGTCCTCGAGGGTCAATGTCCTGCAGTTTTTAGATGAGCCACAGGTAGAGAACAATGGAATGAAATGGCTTAATTGCCTCCTGCTTGTGTAGCTCAGTTCTCCAGAGCCTGGCTAATGACCTAATTATTCTATTCAGGTGTGGTGCAGCAGAGAAACATCCAAAAGTTGCAGGGCAGTGGCCCTCCAGGACTGGAGTTGGACACCTGCAGTTCAATGCCTGGACCTCCAGCTGTAATCCTCCAGCTATTGTCGTTAATTCACATTTTAACAGGCGTTGAAAGCTACAGGTGTATTTTTTCCCCCCCCCTCCCTTAAGTTCACTACACTGTTTTCTGTGTTTTTTTTAAAGTATAGTAAACCCACTCAAGATGTTTATATATGGAGAATTTTTGTCACAATAATAATAACAAAGACAAAAGTTTTAAGCAAAATAATTTTAATCGTTGAAAGTTACAAGATATATTGGAAATATTGGGATAAATTAAGAATGCATTCACATCTTACAACAATGGATCAAAAAGAAGTATTTTTACAGAGTGCATCATGTCGCCTGCAGAGACCAGCCTTCCTACTTAAACCTGCTGCTAGAGAAGTCCAGCCATGTGCCCAGAGTCCTGGTCCTGTAAGCAGACACAAGGCTTATAGAGTAAAACACACATCGGTTTGTTTGGGTCAAAAGCACTGAACTGTCCGACTCAAGGAAACATGATCATGAAGCTAATCATTTCAGACATTGGTATATTTATAAAACTATTCCACCTCTACAGCCATTATTTTTAAAAAGAAGCAAAGACCAGAGGTGCCTAAATGATTAGTGTATTACAAAATTAAGTACACAGAAAGAACTAAAGAAAACAAAAAAATTAAAAAAAATCAACGTTAAAGTAATTTATTTAATGTGTTAACTAATTTTGAAAAATAAAACTAAACAGCATAAAACAAAATATACAAAAATATAAAGACTTTTTGTAGGTGTTGGCCAGTCTATATCAAGGTTTTTAAAAAAGTTGCTGTTTCAAAATTGCCTCTTTTTTTAAATTAAAATCCCTTTGATTAGATACCTGGAAAAAAAAAGTGCTGGAGAGTTTTCTCTTGCTGCACACATGAAAGAGTGCAGATCTGTCCCGCCCCCATCTGTTGCTGTGATGTTGGTAAGAAGGTTCCTACATATTTTCCCTTATGGACAACAAAGACCGAATGGGATAATATTAAGCACAGTAGGCACTTGAAAGCTACCACTACATTTTCTGTCCATCCTATTTTTGGTCTCTGTAAATATAAAGAAAATATTCCAACTGTTCGATTGAAATAATCAACTGCAGCAGGCATTATTTATTTTCTGTTTCAGATTTAAAAAAAACAATTGATCTGCATGATGGATTTTTATAATTTTATGTAAATACAGACTAGTAAAAAACATCCCCTGGTGGAGGTGTGGACACATCTGAAGTTTTAAATTAACTAAATTAAACCTTTGCAACTTTGCTTGTCAGATGTAAGCAAAGTTGCAGCAATATTAAATTAACACAGAAGCTTGTGTTCAGCTAAGGTACCCAGCATGCCATGCATTCAACGTGAGCTGCCAGGCTGGATTAGAATGAATAAACACTATGCTTGAAATTCACAGGTAATTCATAAGGAGAAACAAAGTGTGTTGAATTGAAAGACAAAAGACTCACATCCTACACCGCTCTTTATTCGTCCTTCTTAAACTTCCCATTAATGTATGGCACATAGTCCAGAATTAACCGCCAGTCAGTGAAGTGAACGACCGCCACACCACCAACTGTTCCCCAGGCAACCATATTTGGTATCCTAGAGATGGAGGAAGACACAAGGACTTCTAAAAAGGACAAATTTAACTGTAAAATCCAATGCATGAATCAACAACACCTCCTGTTAATTTACTGTGGTCATGCTGCAGCACAATGAACTCTATAAAAAGAATGACTTCTGTGAGAATAAAAGTTTACAAGAAATGTTTTAAAAGTTGAAAAATAGTGTCTTTCAATAAAAAAAAACAAAAAAAAAAACATTATCTGCTTTTGCCAGACATACTTAGACCTGTGACTCTGTTAGCAAAATGAGTAAATGAATTTTGATGTCAAGTAGATGTCATTGAATCAAGGGTGCACCGATTGCAGTTTTCTGGCCGATCACAAATGGCTGATTTTTAAAACCCTTTAAAAATATAGTCCAGCAAATGCCTCTCTCTGGGAATCAGTCAAAACCAAAGTAGTCCAATGGGTTGACTGAGGGACACGCTTTATCACTCCACTCCACTGATCTAGAGTGCAATGTGCTTCTTCTCAATGGACTTGGTTGCAGAGGTTTTCCCATGAAAACCTATTCTACTAAGTGATGTCCGAGCTGATCTGAAGGCATGAACATGAAGTTTCTGTAGAAATGTAGTGACCAACACTTGGTCAGGACTTATTCTGATGTTAAAACTGTTGAGCAGCTTGTGTCATGTTGCATTTCCTTTTTCTTTTTACCAACATCCATTATGCAAAAGATTTTACAAATTTGGAGCTCCAGTTTCTGTGTGTTGATTTCAAGCCATCATTAGATTAGCATTACTGAGTAATAATTGTATATCTAATACTTATTTAATCCAAAAAGGGGTTCGTCATCTTAAAATGTTTGCAGATTTTCATTGTATATTTTCACTAAGTTGGCACAAAATTACTGACCGACCTGAAACTCAATTGTAGATTCTATTATCTCTTCATAAACCAAAATCATTTTTAATGCTCTTTGAACAAATATCATCTAATGTAACAAGCAACTGTACAAAAAGAACTACCTGATTTAAATGGAATTTATTTAAACCTAACAAGTGAACTATAGAGACAAACAATTTTAGACTTAAGAGTTTAGCAATAGTTAACTTAAAAAAAATAAGCCTTTGAGAGTAGAATCACCCAGAGCCCTCATATGGCTAACAACATACCTCTTAGACTTAAAAGTTAATAATTAGCCACGTCGTTGAGGCAGGTTTAATTCATACCCAAGCTAAGCTAAAGTCAGTTTGATGGGTGACAAAGAAGGACACAGGGTCAACTACCGCGAAAAACCGGCACTAATTATCTTCAACATTCAGCCTGTTATAGCATTATAGTGACTTACCATGTCCTCAGAATTGAGACATATTTGGCACCAACAAATTTATTTAGTATTTTCTGAACCATTCTGACTTTCTTCTCGAACACTAATCACAACATGAGAGCGGCCGAACGTTGATGGATTTGAAGGACCCGTTTCAAGCCGCCCCTTCTAATGCCTGACTGTAAAACACCAAAACAAATACAAAGCGATCCGAAAATTCTGATCAGGTTTTCGCTCAGGACCAATTGTGGACCACAAACATTTAATGTCTTTCCAGCTGTCATCCAACTAGCGTTGTTTTCCTTTCTTTGGAACAAAATATTTGATGGCATTTGAAAAAACGACACCGTATTTCTTAAGGATTGGTGTAACAAAAAAAAAGCCTTAAAAATGAGAAAATAAAAAAACAAAATACATGAATAGAGCCCGATACTACAAAATACACAATCTACAGTTATAACAAATCTCCTAATAGCTATTCGAGAATTCTACAGTTTCAGACAGAAATCTATGTAGCAGTTTGGTGGTGCTGCTTCTGCCTTAAGCCAGCAATTTAAACAGTTCATGAAGATGGCGTAAGGAGGCTAATAATTTCCAGTCCTGTTCCTTCAGAAGTTCTGATACAGACAAAAGGTTGGAGCATTTCAGTGACGGTCTCAGCTTCCTTCACCATCTTCTGCAGGGCTCTTCTGAGCCACATTGCACGCATCTCCACTTTAAATGGAGTATGTCAATCCACTCAAACTGAAGATGCTGAAGTGGTTCTGTACATTTTGATTGTGGCTTGCAGCCAATGAAATCTGGTTTGTCAAAAATGTATTATTTTTAACACAAAGATACCACCGACCCCTCTATAATGAGAAAAATCCACAAAAGTGCATTTATAAAGAAACTGGTTATACCCAAGCACGTTGCTGGAAAACTGAGTGGAAGAAAAAAGTAGCAGAAAACTGTATACAAGCACCAAGGACAACCACAGGCTTGGGTTGAGAGTATGGGGGAGATTCTCAAGATGCGGATTATATCTAGCCATAACACAGATATCCAGTACATTGATTACAACTGTACCATTCATCTGTTAAGTTGCACTGTTTTATTATTTACAAAGTTCCTATCTGGAAATTTTAGAGCACTTAATGCTTTCATCTGCTGGCGAGCTTTATAGAAGTGAATCAATTTTCAAGCAGGACTTCGTAGCTGCCTCCACTGCTAAGTACCGATACCTGATTTGAGAATCTGTGAGAGGAGATGATAATCATCAGACCAAACAGTGAAGATGAACTGAAAGCCACTATTAAAGCAACCTGGACTTTAACACTTAGAGCCAAAGACTGATAAACTCAATGTGGATGTACACCAGAGGATAACACATTTCAGAGGGCGGACATTCTGTATTAAAATTGTTTTCATTGATCCAATACTATGATTTTGGAGAAACAAAAAGTTATAGTAACCAATCCTTGAAATGTTACAGTGCAATGAATATATTGCACTGTGCACTTGTATTATTCAAATCAATTAACCACTATATTCTAATTTAAGATTTACCTGTGCAGTTCTCCCAAATTTATTTAATCGGCAATTAAAACAAATTAAATTTCTGAACTACAATAATTCTTTTATTAAAAAGACTCCTTTTATTTTTTTTTTATGTATACAATATTCAAAAGCCAGACATTGTAAAAGGTATAATCTGTTGTTAAAAATGGCACATTTATTGCTACATTAATGTTATATACAGGACAAATCTCATCTACTGTTTGTAAATAGAAGAGTGCTTGAGTCAAGAGAGAAGTCAACACTGTCCTCAACCCAGAATTACAAACTCTGTAAATGTATTTAACACTCATTGGTCGCGTCCCTTTATAGTTCAGCTAAATAATGTCATTAAAAACCTGAAAATGTTTTGATATAAAATCAGTGTTTGCTATTGTTGAGAGAAGTCAAAACTTTACAAGTTTCTGAAGAAATGAGTGAAATTTGTGCCACTACAAAATTTAGACGTGTCATTTTGAGACAAATATAAACCACATTTAGACATTTTTCTTTGAAAAAATTTCAGATATCCAGTACACCTACTGATTTTGTGAAAATTAATCTGATATAAAACTGAAAATTAAGCTTAGGTCTGATAACAATAACTATTGATTACACATATTGAAAGCCACTGCAAACAAGTTATAAAATACTCCTATTCAGATGATTCAGCTAATGCAGGAACAAAAACTCTCTCCCTACATCGAAGCAACACACCCGATACATGTCTATGCAGATAATAGATCAGAGGACGATGCAGTCTTTTTTTTTTTTTTTTTAAACCTTGTCATGTGAATTTTGTAATTACAGGGTACCTATTAACCTGGACCAGTGACCTTAATGGAAAACAGCAGGTTGGACAATGCAATCCAGTTGAACAGACAGCAGAGAAAAAGAAATAAACTAAACAAGATCTGCTTAACATTTATTTATTTAACTAGGTACACTGAAAGAAAATCTCTTTATACCATTTAAACTTCTTCCTCAAAAATTGAAAAAAAGCATTTGGAGAAAAGGGAGGATGGGGGAGGGGGGGAATGAACAAGTACCTCTTTAATCTCCAAGATAAATGAAATGATATGGTACACAACATAAAACTGTCTTAAATGGAAAAAAAAATACAAGTTCAGGCACTGATAAGGCATCACTCTCCCATCGTGACATCTTAAGTCTTGAGAATGAAAAGGCCACACTATTGATTTGTATATGTCTTTTTTCTTCATATTTTTTTTTTCCTTTTTTTTTGTAGAAATGAAACACACAAAATGTTCTACCTCCCACTTGTGATTACATGTTGGTAAAAAAAGAAAGAAATAATTAACATGACATGGGAATAACATCACAATAACACTGTTTTGTTCTCAATAATATCCATTACCTTACACCCAAATCCAGACATCTGCCTTTAGACACAGACTTACTTGGTTTAAGGGCAGACATTAAAAAAAAAAAAAAAAAAAGTGAAAAGAAATTACAATGTGCTAACAAAACCCAGAAACAACTTTGAAAATGAAGGCAAATCCACATTTAGCATGGTAGCTACATTCAAAAAAAGAAATCCCTTCTGATGTTTTGTCACATGACTGTGGCACAAACTCTGTCCAGATATGCCCAAATGGAAAAGAAGGCATTCAACTTAGTAGTTATTGATGTGCCTTTGAACTAAAACTGGGACAATGAAAGGATTTACAAACACGCTCATTGATCATCTGTCCATCCTTTTCCTTGCATCCTAGTTTAATTTCAAATTAAAATTTGAACATCATTTAAATGTTAAATATCCCCTTATACAGCTCATCTACAATACACTCTAAACTTCAAACTAATATTGCCATTTATGTAAAAAATCTACAATGTATAGACTAACAAAAAATATATATTTTTATATATATTTACTTTTGAAAAATGAAACAGAATAATGTATGAAGTGAATTTACAGGTCACACTTCTCTCAGTAAGAAAGGGGAGAAACACGCCGACGGTCGGGAGGAAGGTGAAGGGTTCGTAATTCAGCGGGAATGCTCGTTTAGGAATTACACAAAAGGCTCGTCTGCTTCGACTGAGAGAAGAAAAAAAAAATCCCTCCTGGATTTGTTTGCCTTTAAAGTACATGAATAAAAGGGCGGGAAAAAAAAGACTCGAGTCCGCTGGCACCGTCAGTAAACCATGTCGAGGAAGGAGCAGCACGAAAAGTGGTGCTGGTCGATCACAGATGATTTGGATGGCTTTAATACAAGACTTTCAGGGACTGAAATGTGACGCAGGTCAAGCCTAAATCTGTACAACTGTGCTTCGTCTCGTCCGTGTATGCTTTACAACACAAAGCAGGACAAAAACCTGAATGCGTGACGGAGGGCTCGCTGGAGAAACGTGAGAACGCCTGATCAACAAAAGCGGAAGAACTGTTTTTTTTTGTTTTGTTTTGTTGACCGACTCTTTCACTTGGACAAATCAGAACTTTCTAGGAAGAAGTCTTTGATTCCAAGCCTCCAGATGCCCCGCGGGGGTGCTGAGACCATGTCTGGTTGGAGTTCCCATCTTTCAGGTAAGCTGCACTTGAAATGTCAAAAACATGGGCGCCGGCTCTCCGCCGCTTTCCACGCGCTCCGGGAAAAGTCACTGAATTTTGACAGTTCAACTCCAGCTGTGAGTTACATAACATATGTAAGACTGTACCATCACGCTGGGAATGACATACATTTAAAAAAATAACTGCTCATACACATAAGCAATCCCTCACAAATGTTCCTCACATGTAAAGCAATTTGCCTTAATGTCAAATAGAAAACATGTAACAATTAGGCACAAATCCTTGATTTAATTTGTGTTTGTATAGGTCTCCTTTTTATTCCTCCACCAGAGCACCTCTTGGCAGTGTGTGTAGTCCCAAAGTGTTGAAAGGACAAAAAGTACTCTGGTGTTCAATTATCGTGTTGGAAACCAAAAAAGAAAATAAAAATATTACATGTATAAAACAAACCAAAACTTAAAAAAAAAAAAAAAAAGTTCTTCACATTTGAGCTTGTAGTCATGGCTGGGAGTGCGAAAAACAGATTGTGTCAGTTTTGGCAGTATGCATGTGAGTGTGTCAATGTGCATCTTGAAACTCGAACGGACAATACACGGACATGTCCACATATATACACGCACACACACACTGAGAATAATGGGTGGAAGAAATCTGTTAAGGCCACATCCTCTGAGAGCCAGGAAAACACCAGATCTGTAAAGCAATAAAAAACCCAAACACATTAAAAAGCTGGAAAGACACATAAAAAAAAAACAACAACAACTAGGCAAAACAAGTTTATTTTTTTAGCACAATTCATATAAGCATTTTGGATAAGCTGCAGCGATGTTTTACAAAGACCTGTTTATGCTCTATTGTAATGACCCAATCTATTGAAAATATGCCATTTATATCAGAGGTAAAAGCAATAGGTTAGATTATTTATTATTATTTAGAATAATTGTTCACAAAGGCAGTTCTTTAAAAAAAAGCCTATTATTGCAACATTTGTTAGCAAGGATAACGGAATAATTTCCTGGATTTGTGTAGATGAAGTGTCTTCCTGCACTCTGATCCTTATGAAAATTCAAAGCATACAACCGAGGATCAAACATTTACAATACCCAGCTTTTTTTTTTTTTTCTTTGGAAAACCCACCTGGAGTTACATGTGGCCAACTGGATTGTGTCCATCTCCTCCCATGCTTGGGTGGCCTCCTGGGAGCTGCATGGGTGCCTCCCCCACCACCCCGGAAACCTTCTCCTCCTCACGCCTTTTTAAACACGCCGCCTTGGGATTAAGGTTGCGCTCTGACGAAGGGAAAGCAGAAACGCGTCTCGCAATGAAGAACTACACCGGCCACCGGCAGCTCATGAACACGTCGCTTTCTAAAAGCTCACCTCTGACTTGTTGTTCTAAATTGAGGATGACGTTGACTGCTTGATGGAGAATGAGGAGTTTGGTCTGAGGTTTGTCGTGGCTGAGGTGCAGCTGGCACATCCTCCCGAGCTCCTTGAAAGCCTCGTTGATGTCCCGCACTCTAAGACGCTCCCGGGCGTTGTTGGCCACCCGCCGTTCCCTCTCCCGCTCCATCTTCACCTCAGGGGGAACGTCCTCGTCATCCTCATTGTCCTGACTGCTAAGAAATGCAAACGGAGCGGTGATGCTTCTTGATGTACCACACTGAAGTGTCACACAAACAGAAATATTCTGCAAAAATCTTATTTTTACCATCTGCAGTTATACTAAGAGACTATTTAATTGTAACTGGCAAGATATTAACAGTGTTTAACTAGTTACCGACATGATTTGAAGCATTAATGGATTTGCTAAACATAAAATAACTATCCTTTGCTAAACCTTTGGAAAATGCCCTATTGCAGTCTGGCATGCCTGTGAAAGTAATTATATAAATATAAATGGCAAATATTATGTGCTTTAGATTAGTGTCCAGCTAGCAAGTTCCCTCCTCCTAATACAATATTTTGTCAACAATTAAACTGTGACAAGAAGCTCTTGGTTATGCAAGTTAAAAATTGAAGGTGAAGAGGATGGGAGAGACATCAGTTCCCTTCAGTCTGTGCTTCAGCCTATTAAAATGTAGAAAAATACTCTCTCTAATACTCTATACAAGAATTTTTAAGCCCTTTTAGAGTAGAGCAGGTCCTGGTCCTTTCCCTGCTTGAACATCAAGATTAGTCAAAACATCATTGGAAACATGCAGAACGGGCAATTTTTAAGAGCTTGATTGTTTTTCCAATAATAATTGAGAAGTCCATTAACAGTTTCCTGTCAGACACATCATTTGGTTGCATTACAAAAAAATAAAAATAAAAATAAAAATTGAAAAACGTCGTAAATAAAGGAGCCATCTTAAAAGCATAACTTCCAGGGTAGGAAAACCACTTTGATAAATACACAGCAGTTCATATTTTGTGATATGTGTACACTGGTTGCAAAAAATCCATGTTAACGATATAAATGTTTTTGTGATGTATAATTTACTTATCCACATGTTTGATAAAAAAAAAAAAAAAAAATTATATAATTTCTGCAAAAAAAAATAAAAAAAAATGTGTCAAGTGCTTCTAGAATTTTAAACACCAAGTGGAGAATTGATTTCTAAGAACCCAAAACACTAAAACTTGATTCCTCTGTTGGAGAAACTTACTCATCTTTCTGGTCTGATAGGCCAGAGAGCATCTGGAGGGTCAACGCCTCCTTTCTGAAAACGTGACATGAAGGGAGGGGAGGGGAGGTTGACAATGTTAAAACACCTAGCATAGTCTTAATAATCAACGGGAAACACAGGAAGGGTTAATTAACCCTTAGATAAGTTAGAAGTATCACATTACTTTCTCTGCGCTATCATACTTAATTGATGGGAAACTTTCTTATATTGCTCCATAATATACGTGCATTGCAAGAGGATCATAAACATTGCTAACTAAATGTTCTAAAGAAGCCAAATTGAAGGTTACCTTGTTCGATTACGCGCTGCCTTGGAGTCCTTCTTTTCCTCCTCCGACTTGTCCGCAATAGATGAGTTTTCATCATCCTCTTTGTCTTCTCGTTTGATGTCCGAGCTGCTGGAAGAGTGAGCTGACCGGGCCAAACCTCCAGGGAGACCTAAAGACAAGCATACAAATACTTACTAGCCATAGTCAAGAAGCTTGATTCCCAAAAAAAGGATATGTAACGACAATTTTTCAGAGTTTAAAAAAAAAAAAAATAAATAAATAACATTTTATCTCACTAGTGAAGCCTTCTGGTTGGCCGACGGATGGCGTGGGTCCAGTGGCGTGATGGCCATGCAGGAGGGTGCTGCTGGGAGGAAGTCCTGTGGGCTCCTCATGCTTCCCTCCCTGCTGATCAAAGTGGAGCATATTAATGTCAATCTATCAAAAGTTAGCTAGAGTGCTTTGGTAATTTTTATGAGGCAGTAAATCATACATTTAAATTTAATTGAACAAGTTATATTGTAAAATTTAATTGCTTCTTACAATATAATCTTTGGCCAGCAGATGGCAACAAAGACAACGTGCTAAACTCTTTCCTCTTAAAATGGTGTTCAAAACAATGATGCATATTTTTTTAACACAATAGAGTACAGGGGTATTGAAATTGAATACATAATTTATTGCTTTGTATGAAGTATTTTTTTAATATTTATACTTAAACTGTTGCATATTTATATTTAAATTGTTGCAATGAGACAGTTTAAAAACTGAACCAATAGTAAATCTTAAAAGGAACATTTTCATCTCAGAAGCATCCTCATAGAGCAGGGGTCACCAACCCGGTGCCAGCGGGCACCCGGTCGCCCGCAGGGACCTTTTCAGTCGCCCGCGGAGCTACTCCTAAAAATAGCCATTATTATTAGGGAGCACTACCAAAAAATAATTTAATTAAATGTTTTTTCATTGAAGTAATAACGTTTGACGTTTATATTTAGAGTTCAAACGAGGGGAATGATAAAAACGTTTAAAATAAATTGCTTTATGTATAAAACTCTTTCCTGCTGTTAAAGTTGACAACTGCGCGCAGGCGCATGCAGGAAACTGTCGGAGCGCAGCAGCGCCTGCAGCTGCACTCTGCGTACCATCACATTTTCCTTCAAGTAAACAAAGAAAAGAATAACTTCTTTCTTATTTAACCCTATTTACTATTAACAAAACTGTCAAGAAAAAATAAATAAATTGTGCCAAAACATCTTATTCGTAGCGCGCATCGCAACACCTGAACCTGGGAACCAGCACCGTCTTTTCCGTGAACCACATGGGGAGGCTTCGCTTCATGTCTTTATCATTTAGCATCGTCTGGAAAAAAAAGTCCGCTGCTCTTGTTTAGGCTTGTGCTGATTTTAGCGCATTGGAGAGGTGCTTGTGCTCTTGCAGGTCAGGTGTCAGACCTTTATTTTTCCACATCTGCTGGGGTCAGCCAGCGGGTGACCCAGTCAGCTGTTCGGTTCGCGAAACCACGAAAAAGCGAATAAACCGGCGACCCGCCAGAACCGCGCAGACTGTCAGAAGCTCAGGCTGATTGTAGAACAACGGGAGGTTCAAACCCAACTCGTTCATTTTTAGCTTACAGAAAAACGCAAAGCCGTGAAATAAACAAAAGCAAACTGACCAATAAGACTTGGGCTTTGGGGTTCCCCGCATCAGACTGACACCGCTGTGTGTGTATAATGTCTTTTGACACAAAAGATATTTTATTTTCCACAATTTTGCTAATAGAACAGATGGTTAGATAATAAAACTATAACTCTTCTTTTCTTTTTTATTTAAAGGAAAATTTACTGCAACAATCCATCAGTTTGCTTTTGTTTATTTCAGTCACTTGTGGCCAGTTTAGAATCACAGAGAAAAACTCCAAAAGGGAATCAAAGTTAAAACTCTGTGAGCTAAAAACTTCTCATCACATAATAGCAATTAACCAAGCTGCCATGGTAAATTATTACTGATAACTATTGTGAGTGGTCCTGACATTAATATGATCAGGCAGTATTATATATATATATATATATATATATATATATATATATATATATATATATATATATATATATATATATATATATATATATAGGATAGTATTTTTATCCTCTATGAGAGTACACTAATTTCTAGCAGAGATATTTTGGTCGATGCAATTCTTTTAACAGCTGAAAACATAAAAGACAGAACAAATAGAGGAAAAATGACTCACCAAAGCAGGATGTCTGTTGCTGAGAGCAAGACTAGCATTGGGGAAAGCTGGGGAGAGGCCTCCAAGGCCCCCGTTGTGCACTGAGGACAGCAGGCTGTGCATGTCAGAGTGAGCGCCTTCTAACGCTGGGCTCTGGCCCACAGCATGATTACGCAGCACATGTATGGCCTCCTCCAAGCGGTCCTCCATTTTATTCTGCTGCACAAGTTCATAAAATGTGATCATTAGCAAAACAAAAATATAAGAACATGATCTTAGAAAAGTTACAACATTCACAAGCACAATGATAGTTTTCTCATATCACTACAAAATTACATTTGTCATTAAAAAAAAAAACATACAAAATATAAAAAAGGTTCAGATTTTGATCAAAAAGGATTCCCATAGTTTATCATAGATAACTAACATCTCCATTAAGTATAAATACCAATAATTTTTTATGTACAAACTGAATAAAGTTAATTAAATAGCATTTTACTAAACTTGTTCACTTCAATTGTTCAGTTTCTTAGCACTGTTGTTGTTTTCCAGCCAAACAAAATTTAACCATGTCTTCAGCAGGAGGTTGCTTCAGCATGTTGCATTTCAAATCTTCATAATTTTCCACTCATTTTCTTTTCCAATAACCTTTAATAATATGCTTAAAAATAAACTCAGTTGAAAATGTTTTTACAGTAGTAAGATTGACACAAATCAGGAAACAAAACAAGGCTGAAGCTGCCTTCCAGTTTGGATCTGTAATACCTGGTCATGTCACATCAGGACTGGCTTTATCTTAGACTAAATAGGTAGTATTGAAAGCAAAGTGTTTAGTTTATAATGTAAACTGTTTAACACTGAGACCAGACATATTATAAGAAGCCCAAGTCCAGTTTTAAACCAAGTCCTAAAGTGCATTTTTCTGTGGCTTCCTGATGCTAAAAGCATCAGGTCTTGCATATAATGCATGTAGAATATAATCTACCTAAAATGCTCAAACGGAGCCTGATAACATAACCTTGTGACCCTTTAATGCTTTAAAATAACTTTTGGTGAAGTAGCGAAAGATGTCAGCTTACCAGTGTGTGTGGTTGCCCTTCATAGTTGGGTGTGGTTGGTCTTTGCCACTGAGACTGAGCTCCTGCAGAGATAATGTTCAATCACGTTAAGAGTCAGTTCTTCAATATAAACACCAGATGGAGCTGCAGACAATTTTTTTTCTGGACATGTATATTGTAAATGATGGTTGAGGTTTACCTGGGATGGCCTGGGGAGATCCAGGAGTGGAAGGAGCCGAAGAGAAATTATTACTGTTGTGGTCCGATGGGTAAATCTGAAAGGTATAGTCGAAATAAATCAGAATCTGAAATATCTAAATATCTAGTCAGTGTGAACTTATTAAAAACAGAACAAAAAGAAAGAAGAAACTTACAGAAGCAAGAGCTTTTCCAATCTCATCTCCTGAACTGCTTGCTGTTGTGCCTCGGGTGGCTGCAGAGAAAATGAATAGATGAATAAATGAGGACAAACTAACAGTGGTAGCCTTTCAACAGATCAGCTGAAGATGCTATCCATAAACCTGGGTGCTTACCCATGATGCCTTCTCCATTGATGGTGGATGTGTGGTTGTAGGTGGTGGGGGCAGAGTGGAAGCCGTTGACTTCGCTGCCAGGCAGAGAATAGTTCTGTTGGATCAGAGACAGAGAGTGAAGCTTCAAAAAAGTTCGGCAAAGTACAAAATAAATAACTGAATAAGACACCGCATTATAAAGGTTGCTTTTAAAGAAAATGAAAAAAAATATTGCAAATGTAAATATTAGGACTTTAAAATTAAGTCTAATTAAATTTCTTTTTAAGTGACAACAGGTGAAATTTGAAAGCTTGAGGAACAATGAAGCACAAACCCACCATTCTGTCCTGTGGGTTGATAGCTGGGAAGGAGCCTGGCTGTCCAATGTGAGGAGAGTTACCCAACATCCCAGAATAGCCAGAAGATGACCAGGGGTCTTCTGAGGGATGGGACATAACATTTGAAAATTTACATTAAAAATGAACAGAAGTCAACATTACACAAGATGTTGTTTCTTGAAACATTACCTTGCATGTAGAAAGTGCCGGGATAGACAGCGCCGGGTTTGGCACCAGGATACCCTCCATTGTCCCTGGCAAACTCATCTCCGGATGTAGAAGCATAAACCTAAAACAAACAAGCACGCAAGTTTTCCTTTTTGAAGAGCAAACAGCTTTAAAAACTTAACTACATAGTGTCAACACATTAAAAAGGGAGCCAATGGTAAATTATAGTTTTTATTTTTGTGTGTGCCACCCTAGGTTTAGTCTCCGCTTAAGAATTAAAACTTACCAATAAATTCAAATGTTACAATATTAAAACTGCAAATATTTCCAGCTACTCGTGTTGAATGGTTTTGAAGCGTGCCAGAGTTTCATCCATAAAGCGCAGCAACTCAGCGCCATCCCTTTTACATCTGACGCTGCACACTGCTAGCCAGCTGGCATCCAGACAGAGGCTACACATTTTCCTCACAAGAAAGACAAATTTAGCTGTTGGGAAACATTTGCAGCTGCACCAAACAAGCTGGTAAACAGAGGAAACTAAAACATCTTTCACAAAACACTTAAACGCAGCTTTTAAAGGCCTGATTGTTTTGCTTTTATTGTTGTTCAAAAGAACCAAGATAACAAGAGAGGTTAAACTTAACTGACTGCTATTACGACTCATGTAGGGGTGAGCTAGTTTCCAGGCTCAGGGGTGTCGTGTTGCGATTAGAGAGGGTCAGTGCGACCAGCCGGCAGGTAGAATTACAGCAAAAACACACCAAAACCTTGGTGGATTGCTGCTTCATGCACATTATTCAGCAGGTCGCTCTGACGTCGTTGAGACCGACCAGGTCTCAGAACTAAACTTTTAAAGAGTAAAACACCAAAGATGGGTTTTTATCTATAGTAATACTAATTATTATTATTAATAATATTAAATTAATATCAAAAGCTTAGTTCTCCATCATTACAATTATGCATATTATTTCTGTTTGCTCAAATAAAAAATATTCACAATAAATTAATGAAGACAAAATCAGACTTAAATCTATTTCAATTGCAACTTTTTATTAAAAAAAAAAAAAAAGCTTTCATTAATTATGTACTATTTAGGAATTTGTCTTGCTTAATTTTTTTCAATTGTATTATCCACGTTATCTACCCAAAGTCATTAGCATGGGTGCAGTTAAATTAATTTGGGGATCAGCATTGTGCCTCCACATTTATCACAGACGGGGCTTTTATCTGGTCAAGCAATAAGTGGGAAGATCTAGAACAATTTGTCTAAACTTAGACAGTACTCGGGAGCTTTATTTCTTTATTTTTCTTGGCTCATCAGCTTCTCATGCATAGCACTTGTGCTGCTTTCTGATCCTTAAGACCACTTTAGCCGCTGAAAATTTTTATAACCTGTTTTATTAGGGAGTAAGCAGACACTGCATCCACCAGTTTTATTTTGAAATCGAAGTGCAGGCAGAGCCGGCCAATGACTGGACCCCGACCTGTTGCCACACACATGCTGCAGGGACGGGACTTGAAGAACACACCAATTTGGAAAATTGCATGCCAAAGTAGAAATTTTAAAAAATCATAAGCATTATGTTTCAACTGAAATCATGCTTTTGACCATATCAATTCCTCCTTGGATGATGTCAGACACTTGGATGGCTCTCTTCCCTGCCTCCTCTGGTTCTAAAATCATGTCTTCATTTTTGAAACCTCATAGGTGCAGAATATGGCCAACCTCATCTGTGATGAGCAGGATTGAGCAACACTGTTAAGCAACCAACTGCAATAAACCTAAGATAAATACCTAACAAACCTAATATAGAGCATAATGGAAAAAAGCAACAATATTGGGTTTATGTTTCCGATTAAACACTAAAAGTAACCAAAGGTTGTAGAAAACATTATTAAAGGTAATATCATTGTTACATGATTTAATATATTTTCTTGGTGACAGATTAGTGGAAAGCCCACATACTCAAGAGTTTTAAATACCTGCAATACAAGGAAAAAATAATCTCCTGCTGACCAAATTATTTTAGTTACCCATGGACAACTATGGGATTACAGTGGCCTCAAACGACCACAAGATGGCATGAGGGAGTCTGCTGGAGGTGGAGGAGGAAGTGAGGCCAGCTCCTCGCCTGTAGAGGAGACCACAGTGGCCATGGCATGCTGGGTACAGCGAAGGCTTGAATCCCAGTGCACAGTGAGCATTTCCTCTTGCTCCTAGGACCCCAGTGACATCGCACTGCCAGGCCCGCAGCCCCTCCCTGTAACACGCTCAGTATCAGCTCGCGCACATACCATGCATTTAGTGAGTCAACACACCCATTCATGCACAAACCAAAAAGCAATGCACTGAAAAACAGAGCTGGAATCCTGTGCATGAACATTCTTTCTAAATGTTGGCAAAACTAAAGAGGTAATAAAGACTGAGGATGGACACAGGAAGTCCCTGGTTTCCATTCACCCTCTTGTGCCACTCACTCACTCTTCTTCCTCTGTACTACATGGCAGATACAGGAAAAGGGAAGAGAATGAAGGCTATGCTGCAAAGAATGCTAATCCAGAAAAGGGATTTTTTCTGTAATTTGATTTAACAAGGAGAAGTGGAAAGGGAATGGAGAGATGCACTTCTAATTACAGAGCCATCTGCCTGTTCCTGGACCGCATCCAACTCCACAGGCAGCTGGGCTGAGGAGAGGGAACGAGTGGAGGGAGAGAGAAAGACAGAGAGCGATAGAGAGAGAGAGAGATGGGGGCGGGGATCCAGTCAGCGAGAGAGACGGAAAGAGAGGGAGAGAGACGGGGAGAAACTGTGGTGGGTAGGGGGTGGTAAAGGGGCAAGGATGAGTATTGAGAGAGGAGAAAAAAAAATTAAGGTCCTGATGATATATGAAATGGGTGGAGAGATAAGGGGTGTTCAGGGGGACAGGGGACAGTAATCTAAATGACTTAAACAAAGCTTGATACGGCCAAGGGAGTGTGAAGGAAACGGGGGATTTAAAATGATCACGGTTAATTCGGGGGGAAACATGATGGAGATGGCTTCATTTAACAATAAGCTTTGAGTTGTTCATTCACCGGGAACAATGTCCTGCGAATCCTGCTGCTCTAGACAGGAGCACAGAGCCGCACAATGACAGGCACTGCCGGGTAATTGTATTCTCAGGGAAGAAAGAGATTTATAGGGTGAAATCCTTAACTAATACGGGTTTAATGTGATTCAGGTTATGACCGTGTAAAGGCCTCTGCACACACACATGGAAAAAAAAAAAAAAGAAAAAAAGGTTTATTGCTAAAGGTGGGGAATCGATGAAGATTAACATCAAACTAACCTACAAGCGCTTATATTCAACCACAAAGGTTTGTGGGTAGGAAAAGGGACAACTCGGGCCCAGAAGAGAAGCAAATGTTTGTGAGTTTTTGAAACGTAAGCGGGGGAAGGGTTTACAGGAACCGAGTGTAAAGTTTTTGGATTCAGAGCCACGTTTTTCAAGCTATAAAAGTAGATAAAGAGGAAAATGGATAGTTTGGTAAGGTAAAAAAGAAAGGGAGGAGGGCAGGAGGGTGGAAAGAGACCACAGGATCATCATTCATTAATCTGGGCTCAGACACGGGGCTAAGAGGCCTCGCAAGCACTGCGCCTCACAACTGGGTCACTCGCAGGGGGGAGGCCCACCCAGGCCATCATGTGGTGCAGCGTAGGCGGAGGTGAGGCAGGGGTGGGGGGTTCACACAAACAGACATCTCATCATCATTCGCACCAAAACCCACACGGCCCCCATCGCTCGTGTTACTAAAGGGAACGACGGAGGTTCAGAGAAGAAACAGAAAGCGCTGGCAACAGCGTCCTCACGCACAGGTTTCTGAAGCCACTTCAACACAACACCTACAGGTGGACGGCGGCAGCCGTGTTGCCAAACAGCATCTTCACTCGTGTAAAACAACAAAACTTTTAAATACCTGATGAGGCTTGAAGACCTCATCAGGTTTAGGTCTGTCCACTCACAGACATAAACTAAATATATTACAATAATTAATGCAAACAGTTGGAGAAGTTAGAGCCTTCCAAAAGCATTTGTAGCACTTTTCCACAACTTTGTTATCCTGCACACACAAACTTCAGAGTGTTGCATAGAAATCTTAAGATACTCAAAAAGAGACAGATATTGTAAATCACAAGGGGAAAAAAGGCTTTAAATATTGATAAATTAAAATCCAAAAATCTGCATGTGCTAAACACGTGTACTCATTTCCAAGTGAAAGTGTCTGAAGATCCATTCCTCACCTTTCCACATGTTCTCAACTTAGTTTAGATCTTTACTTGGACTAGGCTATTTTAACATGAAACTGTTCACCCCATTCAGGCTCTATGTGGATGTTTAAACTTGTCCTCCTAGCAGCCTCTGCTAGTCTCTGCTGAGGGCTTCAGTCTTTTGTCACCTGTGACAGGTTTTCCTCAGGGATGGTTCTGTTTTTAGCCCTGTTCATTTTCACAAACCAAAGCAGCTTTGATGTCCCTGTTAGAAAGACGGATCCCACAGCATGATGCTGCTCTAGGAACAATGTGTTCAGGATTTAGTCCAGAGCTAGTTTTTTTTTTTTTTTTGCAGGTGCAGTAAAATGCACTCGTCTTAAAGGTTCCAGTCAGGCAATATTCTCTACATTCCTCAAGTTTGGGATACTGTATTATAACCTTACCCCTCAAAGTATCTCAACATCTTCATCACTGACCTGCCTGCTGTTTCTTAAGCCTTAATATTTGTTCAGAAATGTTCTCACAGACCTCAGAGATAAAATTACACATAGGCAGTCACTATTTAATAATTGGGTCACTTCTTAGTACAGCTGTTAGCAACTGATAGTACCGGGGTCTAACAGGATGAAGTGAGCTCAATTCAAGACATGCAAATAATGCAAAAATTTTTTAAATTTAAAACACTTAATCTAGAGCTTTGTATCAAAATGATTAAAATTAAACATCAGGAAAATAACTCGGAAGAAATTACAATTTTGTATTTAATTGTGCAGCTCTCTGTTGCCTGAGAACTAAAGAAGCACAAGTCGAACTTCTTAGTGAAAGTACAGCAGCTCATAGTAATGACACAGTATACCGACTAGACTTAACAAAAACATCCAACTATCCAACTAACAACCTGCTAGTCCAGGGGTGGGTTGGCAGTTCTTATCCTGCATGTTGTGGGTCCACACACACCTGATTGCAACCAATCAATTCTTTCCTCCTCCGGGGTTCTGCATGACCCTACTAATGACCCACTCTTGCAAATGTTCAAGCAGCAAAACATCTAAACCACGCAGGACACTGGCCCACAAGGACTTTAAGTGATTGTGTGTCAGGGTTAACACTCAAGAATCCTACAAACTTGAAAAAGAAATCCACTAATTAATGCTTAAGACGTTTTAGAATCAATTTGAGCAGGAAAAAAATGGGAGAAGCTTGTGTTTTTGCCCAATTCATTTTGATTTGTAGATTTTCCCACTAAAAACACTTTTTTTGTTATAAACAGTTTAAGCAGACAGGCGGGGTATGAGTACACACGTCAAACCTAAAATGTGACTCTGATTCATGAATGGGCATGAACCTGATTCAGTTCAATAAAATGAGTAACAGTGACTTGTATTTGCAGCTATGTGCGGGTGCCGTCATCCTCCCATCGGCTGCTATTACCTCTGGGCACATTGACAAAAAATGACACAAGTTACAGTCAGGCATGCCATCACCAGAAACTTTATCCTGCTTGGACGAGAGCTGAAGTTTTGAGAGATTTAAAATGTTAAATGAAAATCATGACCTTATCTAAGTAACCACATTATGAACCAAAGGAGTAAATGAAGCATTTTTATGGGAATGACTTTAAAGCCAAATACAATGTTTACATTTACACAAAAAAGAACAAATTTGATAGCTGAAAACCTTCATTCTACCAGGCGTCCTACATATTATTTATGTGAATGAGCCTGATTTTTCCAGACTCAACTTTGTGTTTTGTTCTTTTAGGAAAAAAGAAATAAATAAAACTAGGATGGCAAAAAATGTGACTATTTTTTCAATTATTGTTTTCTTTATAAAAATTCATCTAGGTCTAGAAAACACTGAAAATCAAATGTTAAACTTTTCCAGACTTCATAGAAACTATGTTCTACACATCTTTCCAGTTCAGATCAGGCTGTTGAAAGAAATCAGTTCATAAATTTGTCAAACTACAACAAGATAAGATAAAAGTGCCCAACTCAACGGAAGACAAGCATCTCAAACACCACTTAAGACCACCTGACTGCAACAACAACCACAACAATGATGTGACTGGCAGCTCTCTGAGCGTACGTCTGAGCAGACGGTCTTTACTCCTGTCTGCTACAGGACGGCTCAATGCAGGGTGGGGGAGCCACAGGATAAGCACGCAGAACAGAAAACAGGCAACTGGCTGTGAGGCTGAGATGAGAAGAGAAGAAAGGAGTTCTCACCGAGGACGGCAGGCCAGGGGGTTTCCGAATCTTCTTTGGCTGGGTCTCTGCAGGCAGAACATTTAAAAAAAAAAAATTCACAACAGAATAATAGTTTTAAAAAATATAAGAACTGCAAACATAAATGAAATTTAAGCAGAAATGATGCAAGCTCATGTCCTTGATCCAGTTTCAGCAATTCTGAACAAGCTGTGCAAATGTGTCAGTGACAAAGTGTTTCTCTTTCTTCATCTAAAACCAGAGTGAAGCTGATTAAAAATATTGTTATTTCTAGTAAAAGACACACATAAAATGGCCGCTATTATTTGGATTTTAAGACAAGCACTTATTTAAGTCAATTTAAATCAAGGCTGACCGGTCCCATTCATACCAAGTTAAACTATTTAGGTTGAATCTCTTTCGTCCCATTTGGTTTTTGTTTTTACTGTGGTAAACTTTTATTTTCTTTGGTGTTTTCAATTTATAATTAATTATACCAACACATGAGAAAAACAAAACAGAAAAAAAAACATATTATGACTATATTGTGAACATATAGTCATGGTGAAATACATGTTCAAAGTAGAGATGAATTAATCACTAAGCCAGTTTCTTTATAATTGACTGATACATGATGAGCAGGTTGGTTAAAAGTCATAAAACAGTTTTTATGAAGGCATTGAGCCACAGTGTGTAGATTGATGCCCTTTGTTTATGTTGAAAAATAATTGGTTAAATGCATAAATAAGAAGAATTTTGTAATTCCTTTATTTTTCTGTTTGATTAAAAACCCTCTCAAACAATCTGCAGCACATTTTTGTCATCATTTACTTAGAAAAAACAGATTATTCATAAGAATCCTACTTGTACGCCTATAGCATATTGTATATTTATTTATGTATGTTAGTATATAGGCAATACATCATTATCTAAGCAAATATAAATACAATAAAGAAAATGTATAACATCAATAGGGTATAATTGGTAGTTTTTCCTTACATATTCATATCTATTGAAGAGCTGATATACACTTCCATGAAATATAAGGGCAAATTAAATCATCTCAAACCGGTGTATTCAGCAGTCTCAGTGGATAATTTTAACTAAGTATCAAGGGTCGAGGGAAGAGATGGGTTTTATCTTTTTGATCAAATCTGGTGAAAACATAATCATAATATTTGGAAAACAGACTTCGACATCTTTATGTGGTAAAAAATAAAGAAAGAGGGGGGAAAAAATCAAAGCTGTAATAGCACCAAAGAATGTTGAATGTTTTTTTTTTTTTTTTCCATTTACCTAAGCCTCCTTCAGGCGGCCTTCTCCGGGGGTTGTTGGGATATGATGGATAAAACTGAGAGCCTGACTTTATGCCAGAGGGAGACAAAGCATCTGGGCTGGGCATTGCTATGTCACTTGGAAATAAACCAGGCTAGAAACAGAGAGAGCAAATCTTTTACCAACAACATGCGTGGGAAAGAACAACAAAAAATGTCGACATCTCTTCTAAGAAACAAAGACGGTTGTAAATTCAAAGTGTCTGAAAAGAGAACTGAGAAAATTGAGTTTCCTTTAGCGATTCAGCACTGAATTTCGTTTCTACTTGTATGGCCTGTCAGAGACATGCAAGGACTGTGAACATACCTGGCTTACAAAGGGAGTGTACGGTGGCCTCTCGTTTTTACCTACAAGGACAAAAAACGAGCTTAAACTTTGGCGTAATTAGAACAGATTGCTCAAAAACACTTGGATGCAATGATGTGTGATAACAGAAATGAAAAGTAGGTTTTCATAAGTAGAAACTGTTCAGGGAGGCCTTCCCCCTTTTTCAATACGCTCAGCTGCATAAAGCTGCCCGCCAGACAAAACCCCAGGGAGGGTTTCTGCTTCAGCACCCTAACATCCCCAACCCTCAACGGATGAACACAGACACACACACACATATAGGACTATGAATGCAGGCATACATACACTACAAAACTATTTTTGTAGTCAAACGGTACAAATTGCTATATAATCAAAAGGATTGACAGAAAAAATGTAGGGTCAGAAAATTAAGTAGTAAATTAAAGGACATACCTGCAATCCCTGAACTAATAAATGGGGAGGACAAGCCTTCATGTTCACTGAAGTGGGATCCCTCTCCGTAGCTCTGCAGGATCAATGATACAGAATATAACTCAGGTTCAAGTCGAAATGTCTGAATAAGTTTGTGTTTTTAAGTACAAGTCCAGTCTGAGGTTTCTCACGTACAGTGATAAATGCTATTTAGACTGCTTAATGCCAGTGTTTATGGAGGTTGGTTGTGCATTCATAATGGTTGAGCTGCTGTGGCAATTTCTCATGCTGGTAAAAAAAAATATTAACTGATGTAAAGATAAGAAATACGAGCAACAACATTAAGCCCCATCACATCTTTAAAGTATCCGTGTTGTATTTTGAGCACTCCAGTTCTATATAGTGTCTGGTTTGGAGTTAACAGTGTTCTGCTGCGTCAGGACAAGGCCCATACTGTCGCCATGGTGTCAACATCTTGATTGTTAGCATCAACTGACCATCAGAAAATTAAACTTTAATGCTCCTTATGTGTCCCCAAGTGGTCAGATGATTATTAATCAATTAAACACAGTAGGTCAAACCAGTTTCACTTTCAGTTTCTATCAGACTGCATACCGAGGTGAGCAATGTCTCCAACAATTTATTTATGTACTTTTTTCAGTTCAAATTGATTCATGGGAATTAATTGAAATAAAGTATAATAATTACCCAACTAGAAATGCAAATATGTACTTATGTTGCAAAAAATTAAGTAGCAGTTTAATTTCTCCCAGAAAAACATACCAAAGAACCCCAAAAACAAATACTTTTAATTATGAAGTATCATGAATGAATTTTAAGGCTTCTCAGTCTCTGGACTCAAATTTATTACTTCCACTTTACATTATGCAGTATGCAGTATTTAAATGTTTTAATTCTTTTTACTTTGCTGTTATCAACTACAGAGTAATTTCTGGACTATTGATTGCTACTTTTTTCACACGTTTTGAACATACTGGCTTAAACATTGACGTTGCTAATATATGGATCATCAAAGGGTTTCGACAGGCTGGACTGCTGTGTGATGAAGAGGACAGCATGAGCTCAAGGGCAAATTTGCCTCGAAACGAAAGTGACATTGAGAGCGACAACGAAAGACAGACTGAGGAAGTGCGTGACAAAGCAATTTTGATGCTTTTCTATTCTGACACCAAAAAGATGACTTTAATAGTTTTAGTGCACTGGAGGAAGATGATTAATGGCAATCTATGAATTTTCCTGGTAGGTTACTATTTATTAAGCATCCATGCTAAAGGCACTGTTTGGAAAAAGCATTTATGGTATATATTTGAGTATCTTGCCAGAATGTATTTTATTAAAAGTGAAAATCTTCTGGGGTAAAAATCATGTCAAGACGTGAACACCTGCAGCATATAGATGTCCTATCCTATAAAAACCTATAATGTTTCTTTTTTTCTCTCTCTTTTAAAATTAGTGGATGTGCTTTAAATTCAGGTGCGCTCAATGATCCGGAAATTATGGTAAACAATACAAGGTACAAGCTTCAAGGTAAACCCAGTAAACTTAAACATAAAGAGGTAGTTAGCAAATGCAAGAGAAAATTGAACATGTGAAAAGAAAACCCAGAAGAGCTTTCATTTTGAGGATATTGAAAGTGTAATTAGAAAATAACATGTCAATGAAAGTGAAGAAGAAAATATGCTCATTTCTATCAGTGCTGCACAGTATTTTTACTGTCAATATTAGTTCAGTGGTAGCATAAAAAAAAAAACATGTAAGCTGCTGTTTACTCCTTTTTCTGCCTCCTACTGTCGAGAAATATTACAGAGCTAATCTGTGCTGTGTTACCATTACTACCAGCAATTTGTATACAGTATGGTAATTCAGAAGGACAAGGATCGCTGAAATGATGCACAATTACTACCTTACAGTAATATCTAATTACATTCAATAGATTCTTATTGATTCTTGAGTCTTAGAAGCAAGAGTGCAAGCCGAGTCTGAAGCCTTTGTTTTTGCATCTTAACCAGAACTGGAATCCAAGCTACAGAGTTGACTCCCCATCCCTGATAACATGCAGAGGGCAACACGTCTAAATACGGAGCCATTCTCATGTTGTCAGTTTTCCTATGTACCTAAGCCGTTATCTTCCCTTGGTTTCTCTTTCTAGCTAACGGGAGCAATGCCAAACAAATCTGCATCAGCTCGAGGGATTCAGACTGACTTTCTTAATTATCAAGTTGTGGTAATCAAAGCTTTCTGCATCTATTTCACCCCCTGTACTTTGTATTTACAGACCGGTGCCAAGACAGTTAGGCTGGATGTGAAGCTGCAATTACCGCTGGGCTTCAACAGAGGTTGTGAGCTACAAGGGTGCTTGCCAATGCAGGATCCTGGGCCAAGGTTATTAGGTGTAAAGCAAAAAGAAAAAAAAACACTACCACTGCAAATCATATATGGCACACTGCTGTGGCAGTTTTCAGGAGGGAGGCTGTGCATTTTCAGTTCTGGTTGTGTGATTAAATGAATACATGTGAGGGTGTCAGTATCAAAGCATCTGGTATTACTCCTTAGATATGCAATTTTAAATTCAGGTGCGACTTGATCTTACCCGTCCTTGGGTGGTGAATGAGGGACTGTTCTGTTCTGTGGAGCCCCATGATCCAGAGCCACTGCGCTCATCTATTGCTGGGAAAAAGAAAAAAAAAAAAAAAAAAAAAAAGATGTTGAGTTGCTAAGTTAGGACTGACAAGTTAGACACAAACCTGTAATGCAAAACAGGGTGAATATTAAGAAAATATAATGAGACTATTAATAATATACAAAAATGTTCAATGTTCCCATTAGAGTTCATTATGGTTGCTGAATACCATAAAATTAACCATTTACTTCCTAATGTAATGCATGAGGTACAATGTTATCTATGTCACATTTAATTATTCCAAGTAAATTTCCCCCAAACAAAGCAAAATGTGAAGGAAAAGACTGAAGCATAATGGTAGAGGTAAAGAAAGAATTCAAGTGTGGCACAAAGAAAACACAGTCTAAGACTGGTGGAGCAGAAAACTCCAAAATACCCCCATCATCCCCTTCTCCCTGTCTAATGCACTAATGCTATCCAGGCTCTCTGGAGACACAAGGCTTAATTGCATGCTGATTTGCATAATTGTGCATATTAATGCAGTTTCCTTATGAATATTCATACTGCGCCTTTGATTTTTGCCTAATTAAAAAAATGTGTGTGAGAAAGCAAAGCAGCGAGCAAGTGGAAGGAGAAAGCAAGGAGACGAAACGAGAGGGAGGCAGGCAGTCAGGAAGGGGAGTGAGACGGGGTCTGGGTGAGATCAGCAGCCTGGTTGATGAGTGAGAATGAGCGATGAGGCTAACAGAGCGGTGCAAGCACCTACACACGCTGCGACAGCCGTGATCTATGGGGCTGATGCCAGTGGCATGGAGAATCAGGCGAACAGGGAGGAGAGAGGGACCTTAAAGGATCAGCCGTGCCCACCTTCAGATTGGCTCTAATACAGACCTGCACTCATCAGGTGATGAGCATACTGCTAAATTAGGTTGACAGATTTTGTATGGAGACACTTCAGGTAAAGCTTGTTGCCAAGAGACCCTACAGTAAAAGCAAATTAGCAAGGAAAAAAAAAAATCTACAACAAAGGGTAAACATGGGCACTGAAAGACGTTTGCAAGACAAAGTATTTCATATTTACCAAAAGAAAAAATGTTAAGTAAAACACAAACATCATGTAACTGTCAACTAAGCAGGTCAACGAAGCCAACAAGCCCCCTCCCCACCCACTCATGTTTACAGCTATTTCCAAAGAACTATTCATCCACCTATGATTCCCCCATTTGGCCAACAGGGGTGCAGAGCACAGAGTGAAAACACTGTGCAGGGGAAGTCTGACAACATTGTTTCACACTTACTGGAGTAATTAACTTGAAGGCAATTAAAACAAGGTGGAGAGCTGCGGAGGTGGCACTGACGCCTATGAGAGCTCCAACCATGCCAGAACAGAGATTCTTCTATTGTTATCCCGTGTCAAATCAAATCATAGCAAACAATGGGGGAAAAACAGAATACTTAAAAGCTATTCATATTTTTCTAATTTATATGTAATACAACACTGATCCCTGCAAAAAAGAGATTGTTTTGATATTCAGATTTTGCTGCTATTGCAAATATAAACAGTTAAACACTGGTGGGGAAAAATGTCAGTTTAAAAAATTAGAAACGAATGCTCCAAGAATCTTTATATGGGTATAAATCCTAATAAAAAAAAAAGTCTGACAAGTTTATTTCTATAAATTCCTATATATAGAGCACATTTCAAAAGTTACGCAATGTAAAAGAAGCATAAAGTAAGTTTATTTCTATTTTACATTTGATAAAAACATAAGTTGCATTGAAATTTTCCCAATGCGCTCAATAATCAACTGAAAAATCTCCATTTGCATGATAGTAATCAAACACTTCTGATGACCAACTTTTTGTTATTACTACCAGTTTTAAGACCGCTTATGTGAACGTTCAACTCTGAGGTTGGAGGCCTTCCTTGAAATCACCCTAATCTTTAGCTTCCTCCCCAGAATCTCTAAAGGATTCAAGACGCTCTGGGCTTCTCTAAAACATCTACCATGCTTCCAGTCAAAGTAACACATTTGACTGGAAGTGAAGTTAAAAAAAATAACTTCAACCTCAAATCTGCTGAAGGTATGAATGATTAGGGGATAAATCATAGTTGTGCAACAACCAATTGCTGAGAGGTCAAAACTGTAATCATTACTTTGCCCAGTAAACCTATCATCAAACATCAACAAGTATCCCTGAGTAGGCAGGTGATAGAAAATATATCTTAATACCAGAGCAACATGTCATGCAGTAACTTAAAGCCAAATGTAATTTTTGGCTAAATGGAAGAGAAAAAATTCCCAAAAGCTATCAGGGCAACAATGTATTTTCAATCTCCAAGAATATGTGAAAAAACTCACGAGAACATCACATTTTTAAACGATACAAGCCTCAAGCTTCCCTACTGTCCAGGTTCATTTTTACTCCCATGTTAGTACATTTAGCACATTAGCCATTTTCTTCAGTTCAGTCTACAATTATGTTTTCTTGCCTATAATTGAAATGGAGAAAAATGCTAACTAAATGCTTACATTTATACTATACTTGAAACATCCACACTGTTTTCCAATTTGCTTTGAATTACAGAAGTGATGTTTGAATTTACATAGCGTTCCTTAAATGCACAATCAAGCTCTCTGTCTGTGAACTCCAGCTGGTTTATAAGCTCACAACTTTAATGCATCTCTAATCTGTGAAAAAACATCCTTACTAAAGTTTGTTCAAGTATGTTTTTCAAACTCCTGGTCAGGCTGGAGTTACAGCTATCATGTAAAGCTGATGCAGAGGTGAGTGCTAATGCTGCGGTGGCTAGCCACTGAAAAAAAGACTAAGCAAGTACACCCAACATATTCTTAATTGGGCATTTGTTGTTTGTTTTATAAAAAGGTAGACAGGCCAAGTTATGATTCCCCAACAGGCCAGTTAACAACCAGCATCAATGTTTAGCAAAATTTTAAAGTTACCACTTCTTCGACTTGAGTGATTTCAGTGCGGAGACAGAGAAATTACAGGAATGATCAGTTTCCCCCCCCCAACTATAAAGTAGTAGAGCTCTGACCCTTCCCTACCTGCTGCTGCAAAATGTTGTTCGACTGGAAAGAAGGCAACTCCATTTCCGTATTAACAGTGAAATCAGTATTTTATTTTATTTCAAAATGTACTTGGGTTTCAGTCGCTGTTTAGTTTTGGGCCTTAATTTTTCTTATGGTCAAGTTAGTCTGATTACATTTACTACAAGGCTTTATTTGATTGTGTTTATTTCAAAAACCTCTGTTTTTTCACACACCTGAAATGGGTTTCAGTTGTTGGGGAAAATTAATCACTGTTGAAAAAGTTTTGTCATACCTTCTTTGGCCTTGTTTCTGTTCAGAAAAGATAGACAAAAACCATTTAAAAAACCCATTTTGTTAACAAAACCTCCTTTGCTATAGTTTTCCCTTGCTTAGAGGAAGCATGAATTTGACTGAAAATAATTCCAGTCATGAAAAACCCACGAGCCCCACCCTTTACTTGTATTAAGACTTCAGGCTCTATATAAACAAATAGTGTGGCTAATTAACCAGACATCAGCTCGTTATACTGGTTTTACTCCATATACAGAGTAAATGCAAACAAAAGCACAATGTTATTAAGTATACAAGTAGTGAAAACTAATCCTCAATTTAGCAATAGTTCATTTTCTGTTTAGTTATGACTATATATAAAGGTAAAATAACTCAAAATGTGAATGGTATGGATAGGATTATTCTAACTCTAATCTTGAAAATAAGAGTTATATACTTCTGTTAAATTTGCATTTGAATACAGTCAAACTGTATTTTTAGACAAAATTTTTATACCTTTATGTCTTTGCCCTAACAATAATGAGAAAATGAACAAAATAGGAACTTAATTTCTTTTTTATCCTTTAGAAATATTAAGAATTAAGGCTGACCTGATTTTCTACCACTTCAATAATGAATCAAACAACTTCAGTAGAAATTGTATTCTCTAATCTATATCTTATATCAAACTGAGAAAATAATATGATGAGTAATGACATGTCCAATGATCCTGAGGACATCCTGAAAGAGTTTATGTTTTAAGATGTTTAGAGCTGTGAAAACTAAATATAATAAAATGGGGAGCAAGAAATGAGGAAAAATTGCAGCAAAGTTGTATTAATTTTAATTGTCATTTTCCTAAATTGACGTAAATAAAATTCAGAGGATTGGTTTGTTTCCAAGTCGTCTGAATCTCCCAAGACTTCGGCTTAGCTTGTTTGATTGTACTCGCATGGAAAGACAAATACTGACTGAAAACCAGAGCCCAGGAAAATATTTATTTTTCTGAACTACAAAGCTTTCTCATGGCTGCAGGCTCAGAAGACATCTAATTTTGCTGAAGAAGGAAGCCACTCGCCTTTCAGATTTTCGCTTTTTTTTTTTTTTTTTTTTGACCCTCTATTTTTGTACAAGACCTTCGTAATGTGGACAGAAACATATGAAGAAAATGCAGTCGGGAAAACGGTGAGAATGTGAAAGGTTAAAGGCAAAGTTGTTAAAAAGAAACACCAGATGTGTAAATTCAGTTGTTTTTTAGTGATCGACAGGAAGCAAGCCTGTCATGTCCCTCGTATTTGTGTTGTTTGTGTGAGCGAGGGGGGTTGGAGACGTTGCCAGCAGCTGCAGAGGTGACTGAGGGGACGCCTGCCTGAAGGCTTGCGGGGCTTAGCCAACTCCCACCACTCACCGCCACACTCTGCCTCCCCTACTCCTCAAACATCCCACAGTTCTTACCACTCCTCTCCTCTCCTCTACTCCTTCCCTCTTGCCTCCACTCCACACAAGACACCCCACCCTTCCCTACTCTACACGCACAGGCCACTGAGGAAGGGAGAAGGACGCCTAATGCAATTAGCACCCCTCTGAGCACTTTTGTGTTGATGAATAGAGGTGGTCTGGTGGGCCACTAGGCTGCTCGCTACCGTTCCCGCGCTGCTGGGTCCCTGAATATACAAGCTGGCTGGCTGACTGACGTCAGAGGTGGACATTGTTTTGTAATGGTCATCATTTCTGCAAAAAAAAAAAAAAGAGTTTCCTGGCCTTGGGGAACAGAGCCGTGTTAGCAAGAAAACATTGGAGCAGGGCTTCAAATAAGCATTTGAATAGAAGTGAACATAATCGCCCCTTTTATTTAAAGCCCATTTAATAAATGTGGGATTAAACATAGTTTGGGGATGTAATAGAAAAACAAACAAAAAAAATCACATGGGTCAGCCTCTGCATGTGTTAGCACTTTTGACTCCAGAGTTATTAAAGAGTACCTGCAGGGTCTCCTGATGTTAAAGGTGACAGCTTTAAGTATCACATTATAATGGGTGTCAATGACCAAGGGCCACACTTTAGGACATGAGGAGGAGGGAGGAATTAACTCCTCACTGCTGAGTAATTGCCTGCTGTAACAGAAACAAACAGAATTCTGCCTTCCCTGGTCTGATCCCCCTATTCAACAAGCTCTCCTTCTCCACTCTGCCCACTTGCTGCATGCTGGGCCAGTTTAAGAGGCTGTGAGCTGGGGGTGAGGCACATTGTCTCAGACTTGAGCCATTTCCTGCAGATCAGTGGGGGTAAGAACCCTGTGCTGTGTTGGGGGAGGAGTGTTTTACACTTCAGGGTGGGGGGAGTTGTTTCAAGTCCATAAGTCCCCCTTCTTTGCCTTTGTTCCTCAGCGGCCAACTTCTCACTCTGGGGAACTGGAGAGTGTGACTCGATTTCACACACCAGGCTGGCACGGTGACAGAGGAACGAAAGCAACACGACTTACTAATAACCTTCAGGATGATGGGAACGGCGGCTCAGGTCTTTGATGGTGCATGCATGTGTTCTCAGAAAGTTGCAGCTTCAAACCGCACAGGCTACGCAAGTTTGGTGGAAGAGCTTTTAACACCTCAATAAACATAAGCGTCTCCCTGAAACTACTTTGTGAAAATATGCAAGATCTGCATTTTTTGGAAAAAACAATAAAAAATCTCATCAGCTCTAAAGAAGCACAGATCGATCTGGCAGACATGGTAATAAACCAGTTTTCTTTTATCGCCACTGATCGGTGATCAACAGGTCAAATACTGCAGATATTTTTCCTATTCATTAAATGCATGGAAACAAGGATCTGAGAGTATTTTTCATCTATAAATGCACCGGCCAACAGAAAGTTCTTTCATGCACTTTTTAAAAGTTTTCTAAAATGAGAAACATATTCTTTAATGCATAAGTTAAGATACTTGCTTAATGTCTTTGTTTTGTGTTTTATACAAAACAGACAATAGAAATTCTCCAGCACCTGCTTGCTTATCTTATTTGAAGGGCAGAACAACAAAGAGACATTGTTGTACTTTTCCTATTTAATAAAACCAAACTAGAGTCATCCATGTCAACTTCTATGTGCCACATAGAAAAACACCTAACACTGATTTTAAATTACTTAAAAACAACATGAAACCTGCAATTTTCTCTAAAATTTGACGTACGTTCAAAGAATCGCTGTGTATTATGTGGCTCTGGAGGTGAGACTTCACACGAAACCGGCATTTGTCGTAAATCTCTTGAAAAGTGAGGGACATTTGAGTGTTTTTCCAGCTAAATTGAAAGTAGAGACTGGATGGGCACCGGAAATGTGTTTAACATGTGTTTTTCTGATTGAAGTGGTGAGAGTGATATCAAAACCTGCATGAGTTAAAGCGAAACCGTGTGACAGACAACCACAAAGCCCGAGGTGAAAAATTACAGGTATGATGTTGGTGAGTTGACCTTTCAAACACATGCTTCTCATCTTTCAGGTGTTAATCGTGCAGGAGAGATTTTTAGTTGTCACTTTGCATTCAGATCAACTGTGAAACATCTGAAAATGTCTTAAGTGTTTTGATTTGCAAACAAAAGCACAAAGAAACATATGAAGAGGAGATTTAAGGTAGCATTGATGAAGATATCAGGCGGATACAGAACTGCAGAAGCTTACCTGGCCCAGAGAAATGAGTGCTGGCTAGTGTCATTGTCCTGTTCTTCCCATTGGCTACTGGAGGCGCAAACATCTGCAAGACAAAAGCAGAGATAACATAACCAACAAAGCAAGGCACACTTCACACATTCCTCTTACAACATCTCTCACATATAGGCTTAGGTTTTCCTGATTTTCTTCTTTACAGTCTTTGGTGCTACGTACCAAACATTGATTGATTTAGCAGCATTTATGCATCGTTTACACCTTCCACCACAACATTGAAACACACTAGCAAACAAATTTATTTGAAGAACAAACAAAGCCTTGCTCCACTTGCACACACATCAGACACGGCCGCCTAACACCAGACATCTAAACCAGTGCTGATGACTAATATGTGCATTAACTAACGGTGATGTCACTGAGCCTCTGTGGGCTCCACCACGAGGCCGTGGTGCGGTCTGGATTTTTCACCAGACACCGCACTGTCTGCTGCACGAACCTAACATTTTCAGAACTGGGACACTAGAAGTAAATGTGCCAGCGCGGCCTATGATCTTGGTGAAGTGATCTACTCACTTAGACGGGTTTGCTTCGAAAAAAAATGTGACCACACTTACAGAGACCCTGCTTTACTCCATGCCTAATTCTCTGACCAGCCACTTGGTAAACAAAAAAGAAAAGTGCACACTGTTCCAACAATTCTTCATCCGTTTGTCACTGTCAGGCCAAAATAACGTGTGGACAGAAAAGGGTTGCTGATCAACCTAAACTTCTGTAATTCATACTAGGAATAAGTCGGTTGTTGGATCAACTTGTACCAAGGATTGATTTGTTTAACAACATGGAAGAACGCTGCATCAAATTGTCCTTAAGCATATTCACTTATTTATCCAACTGCTTTGTTTCATCAGAATCATTATTATTGTCCTGATTCTTCTTAACTAAAATGACTTTTATTCACCTATAGTGCAAGTGTAACACTTAATAAAATGGGAATAGCAGTTCACAAACAGACCTACAGCGATATCAAACTTTTAAATAACATTTTTATGTTCGTCTTTATGTTTTTGTTCATTTGCACCTGTTCCTTTTAAGTCACTTGGTATACTATTTCTAATACTTAAAGTTCTACAAATAGGATGTCAAACATTTCCATGAGTCTGCTGCATCTACCTCACTTGTTGCTGTGCACTGCCAGTCAGCGAGCTAAAAGACTGGACCTACGCTTATCCAATGCTGACAAGAAAAACAAATTCAAAAACACAAGTACTGTGGCGTCACCCATCAACCATTTAAACGTAATGTCATTTAAAACTACTTTTGGCAAATTACTAGAAGCACGTCAGCAAATTTCTGCCTGTACCAGAGCAGATAGCCTGACTAGATGAGGCTATGAGGCTAATATTGTTTTACCAGACTAATATTAGCTTGGTTAATTTCTAGCAACAATGCATTACTCCATTCAACATGGACTTTTAAACCAGCCATTTTAATGACTGTTTAATCATTGCTTTTTTCATGCTACGAATCAAATTAAAAAAATTAAATGAATTAACATAAAAAAGATTAATTTAAGAACAGTAGAAACTGTTATTTTTCTGTTTTAAATTAAAAAAAAAAAACTAAATTAAGTATTGTTAATTTCTCTTTTACGATTTTGTGCAGTATTTCTACTCAAGCTTATTACATAGTGAGAATTCAACAGTGGCCCATGTGGGACTGAAACCTAAATATATAATCAAAGCCTGTGTTACAATAATATATGTTGTGTTAGATTTGTTGTGTTAGACAAAACAAGTGAAAAAGGAGCTTCACTGAGCATCAGTTCATTCAAATGTGTCCTATTTCTCCAACATGACCTCTGCTACCAAGTATGCATTAACCATTAGGAAATACTTGATGAGCCACACACACACAGAAAAAAAAAACCCGTGTCGGCTTTTCAGTTTGTTTGGGTGAAAAGACTAAACACATCTCTGCTGGAGCTATGAGATGTTTATGTCAGCGTTAAGCTGCAAAAGGTTTCACAACAAAATGAAACAAAAAAGGAAGAAAAAAAAAAAAAAAAGCACTGAGCAGAATGTCTCCATCCGCTTTGTAGATAATGTCAGGAGAATAGCTCTGAGAGCAACAACAGTAAAAATCTCTTCTTAAAATATGACAAAAACAGACACAGAAGCCCTCTGTTCAGCCCAGTTTACAACCCTGTATTTTCCCCAAAGATCCTGTTAACGAAATAAAATGAGTCAAATAATAGGCAGGCATTTCTTGCTGTTATTCCCGAGTCCTTATTTTTTTTTTTCATCTAACAGATTAATTGCACTGGGAACTTCTTTCTTCATGCTTTCATTCTTTCTACATAACTGAGCAGCCTAAATTTAAAGCTTGATTCACTAAATCCAACCATGAGGTTTAGAAATACTTCCACTGTAACATCACAACAAAATGAATAGATTTTGGATTCCAAATATAAACATTTGAGTTCATCTATGTCAATTAGGCATTACCACTATTATAAAAATGTGTTTATATTGTTTACATGTTTTAAAAGTGTTTTTAATGAGATGTCAGATAAAGTGCCTCAGTGGGTGAGTGTCGTTTTTTTAGCTGCATAGAGTATAGGGTGACAAGAGTGCCCCTGCCCCACCTGTTGCTGTGCACAGTCAGCTGCCAACAAGGAGGCTACAGCAATTTTTAACTGCAGAAAACAGAAAAAATATATTTTTTGAAGGGGATATGCCCAGTTGTCACTACCTGGAAGGTCATTGTGGAAACTAAATGAGCATCAGCTGACATGTGAAACTACAACTGTATGTCTGGTTAAGTGGTTAACTACAGGCTGGTCATCAAAAGACAAAAAAAAATATAAATATATTGTGAAAAATTACACGATAAACTCAAATTAATGTTTGCAAACACGAGAGCTGTTAGTGTGGCTGCGTGACGTTACTGAGGGCCTCAATACACACTGAATGCAAATATCTGCAGTTCTGCAGCATAAATGCAGAACAGTACATAATGTGAAGTAGCTTATTTAATTACTTTATTTTTACAGCATTATTTTTGAGAGGTTCTGATTGGAGGGAATGGTAAATTTATATGGAAAACAACTGTGATTAATAATTTTTTTTGTATATATAACTTGTTAACATCACAGTAAATATAACACTATATATCACCAATTTTTAATTTAAAATTCTTATGCTGTATGGTTTTCAGACATTTGAGCACCAACACTGTTCCTTGTATGACGTTTTATTCTTGAATGTTTCAATCCAGCAAGGTGGTATGGAAATTGTTTATTGATGGGGGTTTTTTGTCCATAAGTTAAGCTCTACTTTCACTTCTGTAATACCTTTGGATTTGTCCCCCGCAGGCTAACTTACTCAACGACAAATAGATTCTTTAAAGCACCGTTTTTACACATCAAAACCCGAGTTTTGATGTAAGTAAAACATCAAAGCTACACAGTTTTTTATTCTTTGTTGTTCAGCCAATTAAACCAAGTTTTAAAGTTCCACATTTTCAGTTCAAACTCTGGTTTCAGAAGGCCTAGATGCCAAAACAGCAGCAAAAAGGTTGTTTTCAGAGTATGGTCGATTGTTTATCTGCGGGTTCGCTTGCCCAGTGACTGTAAACCGATAAATAAGTTCACAAAAATTTAAGTTGAGATGTGGCAAGTCAAAGACAAAGAATCTAAATTACATGTAACCCTTTTAGAAGCTCGTTATACATCCAGAATTAAAGAGTTTTTGGGGGGCACAAAAATAATAAGGAATAAAGTCTAAAATTCACAATAGTTTTCCATACTTATTCAGACCAGAAAATGCATATGGACCCTGTAGGTATGTTTTCATTAGGTTTATCATAATCTTAAAATAATATTTAGCCTTTGCCTTTCTTCTTACCCCCCACAACTTTTATTATTCTCACCATCTTTCACTGCGCTTCATAATTCAGACCTGTATTGCACTGTCTTCTTCCTCCCAGAACCACCCAGACCGCTCTTCCCCCTCTCTTACCGCGCTGAAATCCAGGAGGTCGCTGAGTTCCTTGTCAGTTTCCACTGCAGCCATTCTTTGCTGCTGTTCGCTCATACCCTTCAGTCTCTAACAAACCCTAAGAGAGAAATTTGCAAATACAGGATTTTAGTTGCACTTGCGAGCACAACGAGAAGTTACATGTTCAAGAAAAGAATGATGATGGTAATGAATGACTGAGACTACTCTACTGCTGTCGGTTACATCACAACTTTCAAGATTTGTTTTCCCTCTCTGAGACACCAGAGCAGGGGTGCAGCGGCAGCAACATGTTTTCATTTAAAGCCACTTTCTTATTGCCAATGAAGCTGTTGTTCACCTTTAAGCTGCATGAAACACAATTTCAGGTCATACGCGAGTGTTGTATATTCAAGAGGTTGGAAACAAGGCTGTAACTTGACCAAAACACACTGCTCAGATTACAACCTTGATGAATTATGGACAGATTAGGGAGGAAAAATAAGACAACGTGAGGCTACTCAATACGACACAGCACAGACGGGGTCTACTTACACATTTTCCTCCAGAAACTGACTGAACTGATGAACACTGTGCGCCGAGTTAAATCACTACCGAGTATTGACTTAAGAAGAGAGAAAAAAAAAAGTCTTTCATTTTACGCAACCCTGGCAAATAAAAGAACCATATGTCGATCACTGCTACATGAAAGAGAATGTAACACACTTACAATTACAGACATAATTGGGACTATTGTTAGCCCAAGGAAATGGGGGTGAAAGGCAGAGCTAATGACTGTATGCAAACACGTCATTACCAAATTACCATATGTCAACTCAGAAAGAAGCTTGTCAAAAGAAACAGTGAGCATGAATACAGGATTTACTCCGTGTTTTGCATTCCAGTGCAAGCCCGAAGGCTTTCTCTCCAGAGCCGAGCGGCAGCGGTGGCGGCTCCGGGGAGGAACTGGAAGAATAGAGGCACTTGGACACCAACAGGTGGTGTGCTTTTACAGCCTCTTTTGTAATTCAGGAATAACGTAGGCCGACGTGACACAAATGCAACCAAAAAGAAACTAAAAAAGCACATGTCTTGATTAAGGTGGAGTGAACATGAATACCAAAGGGATAAAACCGACGTAAAGAAAAGGATCTGCTTATGCTAACTGACTTTGGAGCAGAGCAAAGCAGTAATAAATTATCACAATAAAGCAAATCACTTCTTGGGAGAAACATATTACAGTCCCAAGTCAAAACAAACTAATTTAACATAACAAAACATGATTACAGGAGCTTATGGTGCTATGAAGGAGACCTCTGACAAACTTTTCAACCACAATCTACCAATGAGTAAAGCACATGGAGTGGAGGGGTGGAGGGGGAGGGCTTTATGTAGCAAAATGGCATCTTAAGCTACTGCTGGATCAATATTTGAAGCGAGCAGATTAGGGGTGGCAGAGGGGGTCTTTGTCACCCCACACAAAGAAAAGACGGGTCATTCTCCACAAAAGAGTCTGCACCTCTAGTTAAGATGCACAACAGTTGTAACAAATGCTGCACATCTTAATCCCAATGACTGCTTTACATTGTGAAAAACACCCGTAGATCTAAAAGCTGAATCTTTTAGAGCGACTAACAGGAGATAAGTGGCGTCAGACACAGCAATATGCCTTGTTGCTATGCATGTGTGCAACATCTAGGGAAGGGCCGGGAGTTGGAATGAAGATATCCCAAGATTTCCAAACATTGCTTTGAATAAATCTCAATTTTTTTTTTCCGTAACATCATTCCTACAGATTTAAGTTCGTCTAGAGAAAGCGACAGAGTGACCAACGCTCTCTCGGGTTTACAGAGTGACACAGCGCTGCCCCCAACCAACGCATTTGATTCTGCACACTGCCAATCAGCTGCCTTCAACACGTCCCCTAGCTAACAAGAAAGACAAATTCAAACATGAACGGTTATAGCAAAAGGACGTCAAAAACTAGAACTAATACTGGAGACTGTTTATTCTATATACATGGTTACAAGTGTGTATCAAAATCAGAAATAATAATTTATGATACCATTATTATGTAACTATTAAAACAAACATCAAACTGCTTTAGCACTAAAAGGAATCAGACCATTTGCTTTTCCAAGCTAATACCAATTTCTCGCTATTTTTTATCCAACCTGTAAATTCTGACTTATCATTTCTCCACAAGGATCAAATTGTGCTTCAGTCACCTTGATAGAGGTAACAATTTTTAACCTAACAGAAACATGGAACAATTGCCAAATTAATCCTAAGTGTGTATTAACACCTATGCTTGAAACTGAGCTCTGATGTGTATTAAACTTAAATCAAATTGCAGCAAAGAAAAGCTGTTGTCATTTACAGACCGAAAATGGACATAATTTTAAGTTTTCATGCATTTAAAGGGAAAGGACAAAAAGACATTTTTCATTGTCTGACCAACCGATGTCGATCAGATGCAATAAACAAAAAAAATTGACTGATTCAATTTTCTGAACAAATAATTGCTGAATTTATAGTATATCCATCTAGTATATATATATATATATTTTATGACAGCTATGCAACCATGGTGTTTTTCCCTTAAAAGTTATTATATTGAACAATCCCATACCAGCCCATGTCTAGCAAAGTTCAGTCTAGTGGCAAAATAAAAGTGAAGAAAGGTCAAAACTAGAAGCAGTGAACATCTCAGTCCAAACGAAAAAATATGTCTTTTGGAACTTCATTTAATTTGAAAAACGAGTTTAATCATACACACTGCAAAAAAAATAAAATAAAATAAACTAAATAAATAACTAAGGTGAAAAAAGTGAACAGAACAGTGCCTGCGGAAATGTTGGGCACCAGAATTTGATCAGGACCACTAGGCCCCATCCAGAGCTAATCGAGCTGCTGACAACTAACCCATTCTGTTTACTGTGAGCCTTGTTGACATTATGCTCCAGACTCACCAAAAACCATAACCTCGCAGTTTTAGCTTCCCCGGGTGGAACAAGTGCACCGACTGCGACCAAGAGGAGCAGGAGTGGGTCTCCAAAAACTTCCCGCAGCACATTTTAAGCTGCCTTTCCCCCTTAACTATTAGGGTTCAAGTCGTGCATTATGAGGGAGATCAGTGGAGGATACGGTGGGGGTGGGATCGTGAGGAATTTCCTGCCAAATGTGCAATAAAATAAGTAGTGGCCAGACACTTCCATAAAGGAATGTTTAAAGGGTACCAATGGGGGCTTCACGTCTGCAGGGAAAATGATCCACATCACAAAGTTTGGCTAAAATGCCCCCCCCCCCCCCTCCCTTCACCCCCCCCAGCATAACAAAATGGTAAAGATTTAATATCCCTACTTCAGTGGCTGGAGCCTGTGGCAGAAAGGCACACGGTGGAAAAAAGAAAAAAACAAAAGAGGCAAAGCCACCAACATTTAACCATAAAGGACTCATTTTGCAGAACAAAGGAGTAATTTCCTCCACTCCGAGGTCGAGCCGGAGACCAGACAAAAACTCACATCCCCTGCTTAAACCACACATTCCCAAAAAGAAAAACTTTTCGAAAATTAGGTGCCAATGAAACGCCAATGAAATTCATGCAACTTCCCCCCGAAGTGTAAGGTGAAAGATTGAGTATTTACCTCTCCTCTCCGTGCGTGTGATATCCAACAGTAAAAAAGAAAAGCGGAGACTCGAAGGGGGGAAAAACATAAAACTTCAAGAGAATTTCGACCTCAGTGCACGAAACGCATTGGAGCACAGTGGATGTCTTTCTTTTGTCCCCGGGAAGTCTGCCTTTTTCTCCACGTCGCGCCCACGTGTTTGCTACAATGTAACAAGACTACGCACAAACAATTCTGTTATAGTAACTAATCTCGCGTCTTCCTTTCTTGTTGTTACTACAGAGATGATTTCATTCTTCTCGTAGACATCTTCACCACCTCCGTCCACATTGTCAGACGTAACAACGTATCCGTCCGCGCAAAAAGTGAGGGCCTCAACGCCAGCGGTGTCCGATTTCAAACGCCTTTCGGATATGTGAGAGTTTTCTGTTCGAGGGGAAAAGGCGAATTTGACCTTTCGTCGTTTTCGGAACAAGAAAATCACCTTCTTCCAATTTCCGGAGAGAGTAATCTTCAAACTGCAGGATAAATACGAGGACTAGGTCACACTGCGGAAGGCTATCGTAAGAAAGTTACCTGCTATTACACAGCAGCGGCTCGACGAGATGGCACGATAAATGCGTATGGCCTCAGCCAATGGCGCAGCGTGATAGGTGGATTGACAGCAGCATTAGCCAGTGTGTTTCAGGAAATCCACCTTCTGCCCGCCTTTTTGTTGACGCTCACTTTCGCTGTGTGCTCAGGGAGGCTGGCTAAAGGGGGCCTCAAACATGCCTGCTGACATCATTTAATACTCTGGTTGCTGGGCCCACTTTTGTCATTTTTTCCCAAAACATTTTACAACACTTGGGACTTAAAATATGGCTTAAGTAAAACACAGGAAATCGAAACAACTTATAGTTATTTTTATTTATTTATTATTATTATTTTGTATTATTTATCAATTTTTTAATTTCTGGAATGTACATGTATTTTTTTCTGGTATTCTCCATTGCAGTCAATAAAGGACTCTGATAATAATATCATACTATGATTAACTATTATTATTATTATTATTATTATTATTATTATTATTATTATTATTATTATTATTATTATCATTATTATTATTATTATTTCCATAGTCTGTCTTTTTTTTTTTCTGTTTTTTGTGAACTGGCAAACATAAGACCAACACACGCCTAGTAACTGCCTTCTCCAGAGCAGAATGGAGAGGAGGGAGTGAGGAGTGAAATAGTTCAGGGCAAACACTTCAAACGGGGAGGGCACACACAGCATGAATTTTCCTGCAACACAACATTTCTTCTCTTAGAAAGAAAATCAATCTTTGAATTTAGCAACTGTTCTGCAGCTATAGCTGGGACAAAAGAATGGGAAAGCGGGACATCGGATGTCCCAGATACACACGAGCCTTTGACCTATCTCGCTTATTTATTTAACTTGCAGAAAATAAACCCAGTTCTGTAGCATTCGCCTGGAAACGCACAGCGACAGTGCATATTAAAAGTGTATGTAGGTGTTTAGGCAGCTAATGAACTTAACCTGAGGGCAAAGCTTGTCAACAAAAGGGGAAGTTTTCATGAACCTTCTTTTGTTTCCTGTCTTGGTTGGTACCATGACATGTAAGCAAACCTTTTTGGTATATTATAAAGAGAACAAACAACAAGCCCAAGAACTCCTTATCTAGCAGTCATCAGCAGTATCTCAGACAGGGACTAAATAAACTCTAGTATGCCATCATATAAGTCACTTTTGGGCATGATGCCCATATTATGAATGTGAACTTTAACAGCACAACATATGACAGCTGAGAACTCCGCCCAACTTATTACCACCTGAAGCTTTTGAGATGTTCTCAATGAGAGATGAGATTTGCTGTCAATAGATGATTGAGGTCAATAAACCATCCATTGTGGTCCCCTGGGTTACAGAAAAATCCTCAAAAGAGAACATTAATTAGTTTTGTGGGCCGTCTTACGAATGTAACGGGCCTACAGCTTAGAAATAATCCCACGTATGATCTGTAAATGCCTTCACAAACACACCAGGCACACATTCAAATATTTCAAACAACATTAAGGTAATTGAAACAAAAACAAAATGTGGAAAGAATAAATTGCCATCTTTTTTCTTTTTATTATTATTATTATTTCTAGTAATGTTTTAGTTAAGTGATAACATTTGACCAGATGGGAACATGTGCTTAGGATGAGTAATGCATTTTCAGAGGACAGAGAGAGAAAATCTTTCATATTCTTGCTTTTTATAGTTGACGTGGGGCCTTGATGTAAAAGCGATGCTGTTGTCAGGATTTGCAATTAGGCTTGTAAGCCCTCCAAGTAGTTTGTAGTAACAGCTGGGTCTGACATGGAGAGCATGTACGAGGGCAGCCAGTCTGGAGGGAGGGAGGGGGCAGTGAAGAAAGACCTGGAAAAACACATAAACTGAGACAGAGTGCATGTAATGACAAGACTAAGCAGAGATAGTTTATGTCTGAGATAAATAAAAACATGAAGAGGAGAAGGGGCAAACAAAATTTGTATCAAAAAAAACAAGATGATTTCATCGTATGAATGTATAAAACTTTACAGCTTGACATAGATCGAGATAATCTAGTTCATTGTTGTTGTTATTATTATGACTACTAGTATTATTAGTCATATGATTGTGATTTTTTTTGGTTTGGTTGGGGTTTTTAGACATTTTTGGAAGGATGAATAAATATATATATTTTTAAAAATTGTCGATATTGGTTTAGGGTTAGGGTTATAAATATTGTAGCAAAATTTTCACAATGGTGCTTGCCTAGTTTTTTATTATTTTGCTGCAACTAGATAATTGAAGGAAAGATTTCTGAGCTGACAACTCAATGAAACCTGAAAACTTTGCAAAATATTAGTTGTTTGCTAATATCTATGCTGTATACTGTTATTGTGAGTTTATAGTAATAACATAAGATCTCAGCGTTTTAACAGAGACCACAAGTGAACAAACACCATGAAGTCCAAACACACCAGAAGGATGGGGAAAACTTTCAGACTCTAATTGTGCAAAGACACAGACGAAAAAAGAAAAAAAAAAAAAAAACATGCAAGAAGAAGTAATTCAATGAAGTATTAATTGAAAGGGGCTGCAAACAAACGGAGTTTACACTTTGACGATTTTCATGTGAAAACGTTTTTCAAAACCATGGACCAGTTTGCGTCCACATCACAATTATGTATGACTTAGTGTTGGACTGTTTCATGAAATGGCAATAGAATACACTGATGCTCGTGATTGTGCATGGAAACATTTTGAAAAAATATACAATTTATGTTGGAAGCCTTAGTTATATGGCATCAGAGCACAAATACAGCATCTAAACCATTTTGTCCGAATTATCATTCGTTTGATATAAATGGCTTAGTAAAGAATCAGTGTTAGCAACGGCAGTCACTCCTGAGTTGGCTGTGTGCTTGTTTCTGGCATAAAATGGCACACAGAAATCCATAAAGGCTCAGATTTATGCCACAAAGTCTTTTATGTCAATTACAACCGAACAAAAACAAAAACCTATATTTCTTGCATTGGTGAAACTACATGTGGAGTTCGATGAACAGTTGAAAGCAGAGTGCAGAGGGATGGTGTCCCACAACCCCTCTGTAGTTCCTTCGAGCCATTCCCAGCTTCATATCTTTAATTAACGACAGATGCACATGGAAAATTAGCATATGTTTGGCACATTGGTGCTAATCGGTCATATATTTGTGCATAATAATGAAGTATTCCGCCTATGTACATGTATTTTTTTCAATTGCATAAATTCGCACAAGAAACAACAGCCTGTAATAATCTGCAATAATGTGTGCTAATGACTTAATCCTCTTTGGATCTCTTTCACAGATAAGCAACGCTTTGCAGGGAGCAAACAAAACAAAACAAAAAAATAATAAAAATAATAATAATGCACCGTTCAATTTTGAGAACCTTTATTTGCTCCTACGGCGGTGGTTGCAAGCAAACCGCAACGTACAACGCTGAAATGTGG